>CM035795.1:13927179-14424679 GCA_020466265.1 Siphamia tubifer
ATATTTTAATGCATACAGTATTTTTAGACATATGGGTAAAACTCCACAGGTGCGCTGCAGGAAGGCTGAAAGATTTATAGACTTCAGTTATAGGATAGGCTGTTGACCTTTTCACTTTAACATTGAATATTAGTGTTTATTAGCCATACTAAGATGACATCTGAAAAGTTTGCTGACAAAATAATACAAACATGTTCTTAATAACACATATGTAAGTAACCTTAGACAAAAGGAAATATGGTGAGGGCAGGGAGAGGATGAGAGAAAAGTACTGTACTGAGCTGTTGTCATGCATTAGTTTAATAGTGTGGTGTCACAGCCAGTGTAATAGTATTACTTTAATTGTTAAAAGAAAATTAAAAAGCCTCCCCAACCCCCAAAGGTGTGGTTTTTGGAGGGGATTTTTTTTTTCTGCCTCCATGGTGCTGGAATTGGCCTGGATGCTGCAGGATATTCCCTGCCCTGAAATCCTGACCCAGTCTGGCCCTGTATATATATATATATATATATATATATATATATATATATATATATATATATATATATATATATATGTGTGTGTGTGATATATATAATATATCACATCAGAAAGAAAGAACATGAGAAGCTTGAGAAATACCAAGGGCTGAAAGAGGAGTTAGAGAAAATGTGGAGTGTGAAGGCAACAGTGGTACCAGTTGTGATCAGAGCACTAGGGGTAGTGACCCCCAAGCTGGGAGAATGGCTCCAGCAGATCCCAGGAAAATCCCAGGCCTCTGGTAGAGGACCCGAGTCTGAAGGAGACACTGCCCACATGGAGCGAGAGGAACATTTTTTGTGTGTGTGTGTGTGTATATATATATATATATATATATATATATATATATATATATATATATATATATATATATATATATACGCTGCTTTCAGGTGCGGCTCAGAAAAACTACTATATGAGGGCATCTGATTTAGTAAAGGATAATATTAAGTAATAATTTGTGTTCAAATTGTAAATGAGTTTCATTTACATCTATTGCCCTTTAGTTACAGGTCAGTACATTCGATATAGTCGATTTGATTTGATTAGTTTTTGTGATTCGGACAAAGCACATTAATCAATACATCAGTAAAAAACATCAATACAAATAGACGCAGGATATATACACGGTAGCCGTACTCCAAACGTGAGAGATAGAGGTTCGGCAGTGAACTGCCCATGCGCTCCAACCATAACCCTAACCCCTAACCCACGAACGACCAGGGACGGAGCGTTTGGTTCACTGTAGGAGGGCGATAACCTGTAGTGGGCCTTCAAGATAGTCCTAGTATGGGTGATATTAGTGTTCATTCCAACACCGAGATTTTAATTAGTCCCCCTTATGTTGATTTTTAGGGATCAAAACGTACAGCTCTATCTGGTGGCAGATTGTGGGCAGCTTTGATTTCCACAAGTGTCACATGCAAGGCCAAGTTTATTAGAATTATCATGTGAGTTGATGCTGTAGGTGAGATTCATACTATCAAATGTTTTATTTTTTCATTTTTGGGCTGAATTAAGGAAAAGGGTGTAATAATGTATTCAGTGTACTCTCACTTTGTCTGGAAGTTTTATGCATACTTTGATGTGTTTTCTTTTCACTATCTCACCCCTTATGAAACATAGGCACACAGAGACTCCAAAATGATTTCACAACTTTTATTTTTCATTTAAAAAGGCAATACATATAAAATACAAGATCTGTTTAATTTGAAGCTCGCTTACCACAACAAAGTCAACAAAACTAAAACAAAACTAAATGTAACTGTACACAAATTGTAAGTTCACTCAATGTATACGCATTGTGGCATTATTTTTTTTTTGCAACAGAACAAGAGGGAAAAAAAACTGAACAGCAGGAGGCACAAAGGTCTGGCTGCAGGGTGACCCAGGATACAGGATGGAGGGGGCCTGTGGCTGTGTGGGGCGAAACTCAAATGTGGCGTCTCACTGTCAAATTTAGATGTCCAGCATCTGGAGGGACCTATGTTGACAGTTACAGGTGGACTGCATTTTTGGTAAATGGACTGCATTTTTATATAGCGCTTTTTCACCTTCATGGTGCTCAAAGCGCTTTACATTAGCCTCTCATTCACCCATTCACACACACACTCATACACCAGTAGGTTTCTAAGGTCTACGGGAAGTCCTACTGGGGGCCTAAGTCAGGGTTCAGTGTCTTGCCCAAGGACACTTCGACATGTGGATAGCCCAGAGCCGGGACGCGAACCGCCAACCTCTCGGTCATTGGGCGACCCACTCTACCAACTGAACTACAGCCGCCCAGGTGGAGAACAGCATGCTGAAACAACACACACGTACACATGACCAGAGACTATGCAGGCAAGAATTAATACAGAAATATACAAATTCTCGTATAACTACTTAACACTTCATTTTTCAGGTTTCATAGCATTAAGGCATTGTGCAAATATCTTTCAGATGATGTTCCAGTTACTGCAAATGACCCAGAGGAGACTATGGTCCCAAGAGAAGCCTTCAACAGTCTCCGTCAAAAGTATAATCAACTCAGCACTGAGTGTGATAACCTAAGAAATAACTGTTACAGACGAAGAGAGTAGAATGCAAGATTGAAAGAGGAGCTTCATGAGGAGCTTTTATATGATCAAAGACAATTCTAATTACTTGCTCTTTCTCACTGGGTTAACATCAGTCCGCTTCATTTGGTTGCTGGGTAAAATACAATGTGGTTTGCAGAAGCTAAATGCATCTCTCACACTAGAAGATAATTATTAATTGTCTCGTCTTGTCATCGGAACCTGCTTTATCATCGCTAGGTTAACTGGGGGCTTAACTGGAGTCGGGGGTACTCCTTGTATGAGTTAATTTATTAACTGTTTATAGACAGACCTACTAACTCTATTGCTAGAGCTCAGACCTGGTCCAACTATAAACATAATAATACAGTTCAGTACCTGATGGGAATAACTCCAGCAGGGGCAATTTCATTCCTGTCCAAAGAATGGAGTGGAAGAGTGTCAGATAAATATGTAACACTGGAATCAGGATTGTTGGACCAACTGGAGCCAAGAGATGAAATCTTAGCAGACAGGGGATCCTTGATCAGGGATGAACTTACTGCATACGGTGCCACCTTGTGTGTACCAAGTTTGACTAAAGGAAAGAGTCAGTTACCAGCATGTGAAGTAGACTCATCAACACAACTAGCACTTGTAAGAATACATGTAGAGAGAGTTATAAGCAGATGGAAGAGTTTCTAAATTCTGCAGTCTGTTCTTCCAATTTCCCAAGTTAGCCTGTTGAATGATATGGCAATTGTTTGTGGTGCCCTGACAAATATTTACAAATCTGTAGTGACAAAATAGTAAAGTGTATGAAATATATTGTGTCAATAAAACTATGAACTCAGAACATAAATGGCTTTTTACTTATTCACTTTTCTACACTGCTCCTTGCAATTATTTGAGATTAGTACTTCAATTCTAGCTCTTAAGATGCACTACCTAAAACAGCCACTAGATGGTAGTGAAAGAGAAGAAATGAAAAACAGGTCACTGAGGACTGAAGAAAAACAGTTTCTTCCACAAAATCAACTTCTTCTTAGTTACATTATCATTTTATTTATTAATAAAACTATACAGTGATTAATAAACATAAAAATAATCAATACACTTGGTAAGGGTTCAAACAGATATCACATTTGAATTCTAGGTCCCAGAATTAACTAAAACCATATCAAAACCTATTTGTAAAAAAATAAGTTTAAAAAAAATCCTAAAAAAATTTAGTTGTACAGTGTATTAATAATACCCATTAAAAATAAGAAAAGAAGAAAAATCCTTATTTTAAAAGGAATCAGAAGAAGTCTAGGTTGTTAGTTCTCATCCCTTTTTCTCTGAAATCAACTCTTCTACATCCACAGTGTTTAATGATTGTTTGTTGACTTTTCTAGATGTGGGTGTAGATGATATAGGAGAAGACATGAGCAGTGGAGCTATGAGGAGGAGCAGAGACCCCAGAGTTCAGAGCCTAACCCACAAAAAGTCAAAGTGACCCCACTAACCTGAGACTATAAATACAATAAACTGCATCAACTTTATCTGTGTCTTTTGTTTCTGTAAAACAACCAAGACACAGGTTCAGTTGATTTGGAACATGTCATTTTATGAGTCGACTGCACACTGTAAAAAATATAAATGTATAAATTTGCTAGAAGATAATCAAGTAAAAGTACTTCATGACTGTATTTAAGTTGTAGACTGTACTTTAGGTGCTTTAATGGAATATTGTTTATTTTAATACTTTAAATTATTCTTTTTACTTTAATTCCCTACATTTGTTCATCTGTAATGTATAGATAGATAGATAGATAGATAGATAGATAGATAGATAGATAGATAGATAGATAGATAGATAGATAGATAGATAGATAGATAGATAGATAGATAGATAGATAGATAGATAGATAGATAGATAGATAGATAGATAGATAGATAGATAGATAGATAGATAGATAGATAGATAGATACTTTATTGATCTCCAAGGAGAAATAAAGTACTCCTTCCATTTATATAAATACCTGTACTTTATGCTTCTTATATTTAGATAAATATGTGTGCTTCATACTTCTTACATTTATATAACTATCTGTACTTAATTCTCCTTACATTTGTATAGTATCTGCACTTTATACATTCTCAGAATAGACTCAACTTTTTCAATCTAAATGAATGTGACAATGGTTGCACTACCTATAAACAGCCACTAGATGGCAGTCAAAGAGAATAAATGAAAAAGGTCACAAGAGGACTGAAGACAATCATTTCCTTCCACAAAATCAATTTCTTATTAATTTTATGACTTATTTGTTAATTGATGGATAATTTAGTAAACATAAAAATATTCAATTGTAAGCAATACAATAAAAAATTAGAAGGAAAAATATTACAATGGTTTAAACCCTGACCTTGAATCCATCATGAATGTACATATTTTTTCCTCCATCTCAACTCCTGCACATCATCCAGACTAAACTGAGCCAGGACAAACTTTAATGTTTTTGTGTGTTATGTGTTACACTGTCTATGTCAGCAACTTCTCTGTACTCTAAACCAAATTTCTCCCTAGGAAGACTAATAAAGTACCCTTGAACTTAACCCTAACACATAACACACAAAAACGTTAAAGTCTGTCTAGTCTCAGTTTAGTTTCCATGAGGTGCAGGAGATGAGATTGAGGAGAAATATCTACATTCATGATGGATTCAAAGTCAGGGTTTAAACTGCTGTAATATTTTTCCTTCATAAAATTGTTCATAAAATTAATGAAATAAAAATATAAACAACAAGGCAGTCAGAGACAGCAGACCTCTGCCAAAACTTGATATGGCGTCATATGATGTCAAAACGTGATATGATTGAGTCATAGGTGTTGAACCATCTGATGTCTGAAGATGAGACGATGTGAATGAAAAAAAGGGAGATTCTATCTTGTCTGAATCCTGAGATAATACCACTGATGCGTTTTACCTGTTGACCTTCATTGCTCAAAATGTAATGGGTTCGTCCTTGACCTATTATCTATTATTCCTGAAAGTTTCATCAAAATCCGTTCAGAATTTTTTGCGTAATCCTGCTGAAAAACAGACAAATGGACCAGAAATGAATATTGAGATATCTACAATTTAATTTCGACTAGTCATAACTTCAGTTCAAGGTATCTTTATTTAAAATAAATTCAAGATATCTATATGTTTCTTTTCAGATATCTTAAATTCCATTTTGACTAGTCAAAATTAAGTTGTAGATATCTTTAATTGGAATTTCAGATAGTCATAATTTAATTGTAGATATCTATAATCAAATTATAGATATCTTGATGTTAAATTTGATTAGAGATATCTTGAATTGGAGATATCTGTAATGTTCATTTTTAAATGGTAAAAAATGTATATAAAGCCTGAATGTGATCTATGCAGACGCTGGTACCATGACTTCTGTGTCACTGGGTGGCAAAATATCCAAAAATAATATCCACTGACTTGCCATGGAACTGCATGGTGTGTCAAGAAAAATTAAAAAGATGTGTGAAGTAATTAAATCGACAATATTAATCTTTTATTTTGACTCTACATAAATAATATCCTATAAATGGAGGACATCGAAGAAATTGTCATTTTTTCCCCCCACCAACAGGCTCATACCAGCGTCCGCACAGATTACATTTGGGCTTTATATGCATTTTTACCATTTAAAAATGTACAAAGTATGTATTTCAAAAAGAAGTCTTGTGGCATGTGAGGAATACCACTCTTTATTTTACACAGTTGGTTTGACGTCAGGGAGAATAATAGCTTTATTTTGAATATTAAACGTGAATGTCCAATATAAAACAAATGTTATACCGGTGGTTTCTACAGATGAAAACAGTCCAGACTTTGCACCCTCTGTTTTTTTTTCCCTATGGACAGCAGAGTGTCAGGCCTATGGAAAAGATGTCAGGGTTTGTCCATTTCAGGTTTATAAACTGTGACCAATCACGCCTTCTTGTATGCAGGCTTTTAACTCTGTCTCACTCTCTTTAAGATTGGAAAGAAAAAGGAACAGGTAAACTAGGACAGATGAGCGTGAGGAGGCGTCTTTCCATGGTGAGAGCATGAATCCTTTTTTATGTATTCTGTCATATATAATAATAATGATACTGTATAGGATTATTATTATTATTATTATTACATTGTGCTGACACTTAAGGCATTGTGCAAATATCTTTCAGACGAAGTTCCAGTGACCCAGAGGAGACTATGGTCCAAAGAGAAGCCTTCAACAGTCTCAGTCAAAAGTATAATCAACTCAGCACTGAGTGTGATTACCTCAGAAATGACTGTTACAGACTAAGAGAGGAGAATGCAAGATTGAAAGAGAAGCTTCAGAAATCACACTTCTGCTTTTCCACGATCAAAGACAATTGTAATTAGTGTCTCTTTCTCACTGGGTTAACATCAATGCTCTTCATTTGGTTGCTGGGTAAAATACAATGTGGTTTGCAGAAGCTAAATGCATCTCTCACACTAGAAGATTATTTATTAATTGTTTTAATGAAATTAAGATTGGGGCTCAGTAATAGAGACATAGCGTATAGGTTCAGAGCTTCTGAAAGTACAGTTTCTAACATTCTAACATCCTGGCTACCTGTGACGGCAAAAATGTTAAAGTCTATTAAGTAGCCACCAAAGGCTGCTATCCTTAAATATATGCCATAAAGTTTCCGGCGACATTTCAAGAGATGCTGGTGTATAATTGACTGTACAGAAATGTTCATAGAGAGACCTACTAACTTGACTGCTAGAGCTCAGACCTGGTCCAACTATAAACATAATAATACAGTTCAGTACCTGGTGGGAATAACTCTAGCAGGGGCAGTTTCATTCATATTCAGGTAGTTTGTTCCACAGGTGAGGAGCAGAACAACTGAATGATGCTTCACTTTGTTTGGTTCTGATTTTTGGAACAGACAGTAGACCTGTTCCTGATGACCTATGACCTCTGGGCTCTGGATGCTTCATATGGAACCAGCAGGTCTAGGATGTATTTGGGTCCAAGGCTATTTAGTTCTTTATAGACTAGGAGTAAGATTTAGAAATGCGACCTTTGACCCACAGGACGACAATGTAAGGATTTGAGGACCAGTGTGATGTGGTCCAGTTTCCTGGTACTGGTCAGGACTCTGGCAGCAGTGTTGTGGATCAGCTGTAGCTGTCTGATTGATTTTTTGTTTAGACCAGCGAAGACACCATTACAATAATCTAACTTACTGAAAATGAATGAGTTTTTCTGTGTCTGGTTTGAACAGAAAACCCTTGATTCTAGTGATGTTCTTCAGGTGGTAATAGGCAGACTGGGTAATAGCTTTTAAATGGTTGTTAAATTTCAGGTCTGAGTGAATAATTACACCCAGATTTCTGGCTTGGTTTGTGGTTTGTGACATGGACTCAAGGTGAGCACTGACCTTTGACCTTTCTTTTTTGGGGCCAAAAACAATCACTTCTGTTTTGTCCGCATTAAGATCGAGAAAGTTCTGGAACATCCACTCAGTTGTGTGTCATCTGCGTATGTGTGGTAAGAAATGTTAAAATGCTCTATGATCTGAGCCAGGGGCAGCGTATAGATGTTGAACAGAAGTGGTCCCAAAATGGACCCTTGGGGAACCCCACACAATACCTTTGTACTCACTGACGTGTGTTTACCAACTGAGACAAAGTAGTTCCTATCTTGTAAATAAGATTTGAACCAGTTTAACACAGTGCCAGTAAGCCCCACCCACTTTTCTAGTCTGTCAAGCAGTATGTTGTGGTCAACTGTATCAAATGCGGCACTGAGGTCCAAGAGTACTAGGACAGAAGTTCTGGATGCATCATGATTCAGATAAATGTAATTTAACACTTTGATCAGTGCAGTCTCAGTGCTGTGGTGTGCTCGGAATCCAGACTGAAAGTCAATATAAAGACTGTTTTGCACCAAAAAAGTATGAATTTGCTGGAAGACAGCTCTTTCATTGATTTTTCCCAAAAATGGGGTGTTTGATATGGGCCTGTAGTTACCTATTAATGAAGCATCCAGATTAGGCCTTTTTGAAAGAGGTTTAATTACTGCAGTTTTCAAGGCCTGAGGAAACTGTCCTGACTGAAGAGAACTGTTTACTATCTGCACTACATCTGAAGATATACAGTTAAAAACATTTTTTTTAAATTGGTTGGCAGATGGTCAAGGCAACATGTTGTTGACTTTAACTGTTTAAGACTTTCCATTAGTAATGTGTAATCTAGAAGGGCAAAGTGTTCCAGGTTAACTGGTGGACAGGAAGGCACACATGATACAAGCATCTTTCCTGAGCTGGAGCTACAGACTGTCTGTCTTATCCTTAATATTTTATCTATAAAGAAAGCAGCAAACTCCTTGCATGACTTTTTGGACAGCAGGTCAGATGGAACTGAAGCTATTGGATTTGTTAGTCTGTCCACAACACAAAACAATGTGCGTGCATTATTACTGTGTCTGTTGATCATATCAGAGAAAATGACTGCCTCGAATGTTTGACTTCCTGGTTATAGATATGCAGACTTTGTGTCATAATTAACCTGTAGTTTTTTCTCCATCTGCGTTCTGCCCGTCTGCACAGTCTTATTTTCAGCTTTCACTAATGCGGTAATGGTCCTTATTGGGGCGATGGAATCAATGGAATCAAACTTTGGATCTAAAACTTATTTACTAGGTCATCAACAGGAGCTGAGGGCAGTCGTGGTGATGGTATGAACGCTTGGGTGAATAATGTACAAGTGTTGTCATTTATATAACATTTTCTGATCATCTCACTGTCCCTTTTGTCAGGATAAGTGGGTCAGTGGCTTTAAACTGGACACAATAGTGGTCAGACTGATGACCACATCAGTCACCATTACCTCAGGAATATTAACACCTTTGGTAATAATTAAATCTATTATGTGCCCTTTGTTATGTGTTGGATCCTTTACATGCTGAGAAAGCCCAAAATTATCCAGAATATTAAAAAGTTCTTTAGCACTTCCATCACTACAGTTATTAACATGAATGTTAAAATCACCTGCTAAAACTATACAGTCAAAGTCAATACATAACATAGACAGACATTTGGCAAACTCATCAAAAAACTTTGTATTGAATTTTGGAGGTCTGTAGATGGTTGCAAAGGTTGATCTACAGAGATGGAACAACTGTAGGTGTTAATGGAGTCCTATGTATTATTGATAGTTCTACTGGTCTGTCTGTCCGTCTCAAAAAAAATACATGTTCAAGCTTTTTTAAATGTGTCATGTCCAACATATAAAACATAACATTGAATCATAGCATAATATGCCACAGTTGTAAAGACACTCTACTTGAAAGGTAAGGATGAAAGACTTTGGCTTTGAAAATTCAAAACAAGTGATAAGATCTGACGAATTCATCAATCATCAAGGAACTGATGTTTCAGATAAAGTCTCATGTATTGTAGTAAAGATTTGATTGTGTCTTGGAAGGGTTTACTTGACAGCATGACATGTATTTCAATGAAACCTGTTTGTTTTGGGGCATGCATTTCTTTATTTTGTTTATATATAAACAGTGTAGGTTTAATTGCATTTTAATGGCATATATGAATCGTGTTGTGAATTAATACACGAGTGAAATACACACTCACTGATGTGACCAAAATAAAACCAGCAATTCAGCGAGATCTACTGAATCATCATCATCATGAAGACTGGAATGAATAGATAAATGAAAATGAAATTAATGAAAACATTTGAACTTTGTCTCTGTTCATGAATATACACACACACACACTGAATCAAAGGAATAATGATGTTTTTTACATTTCAGTATCAGTATGGCTCCTACTGCTCAAAATGTAAATATACCCTTAGCAGGGGTGTGAAATATACGGCCCTTGGTCCAAAATAGCCTGTCAAAGAGTCCAATCCTGTCCACGGGATACAGTTGCAAAGTAAAAGTTATTTTGATCATAATTATATTATATATCTTCCGCGTGTTGGGGCTCTTCATCCGCCATGTCGCTATTATCAATGAATATTCACACCTGTCACTATTCGCGTTTACTGTAGCAATCTAATAAAACTACAATGTGACAACGATACACGCAGACAAGGGAAATAGTTTAAAATATTTGCCAAGTCATTATTTGGTATGAGTTACATTTTCAGGACATGTACAGCAACATTGGGGATTAGACTAACATCTCCGCTTTACTGGTTTAGCAAGTGACCCGGAAACACTCACAACAGGAAACTAACGGGGAACCGGAAGTAGAACAGACGTCAACAAATTAAGTATTTAAGTGTAAAATGTTATTTTCCAAATGCAATTTCGCATATGATCAAGGACACATTATGGATAACTTTTCTGTTGGAACTCATTTTTTTTAAATACAAAAAAAGCCAAAAAACAGTCCCGGTCAAAAGGGCACACAACCAGCATAAGGGCAAGTACCAGAGCCCCTGTAGCACCCCTTATCTGCACGTGCGTGCTGATCATATTTACAGTATAAACTGAATGAAAACTTAATTTAAAAAATAAATTATTTGTAATTTCTGAGTAAAAATGTCTGGAAAATTAATACAATTAATTAATTGTTTATTTGTTCATCATGTATTTATGTTAACTTGAGGTGGATGTACAAGTAATTTAATTGAGGTTTTTTTTTATGTCTTGTAGGTACACTTTTGACGGTCCCTAAACTCCCTGGCAGCAAAGAAGTCGGTGCCCACAACTGAAGCAGCTCAACTGGTGCTCAGACTGAGCTGAGAGTTGCTGATGCTTGTGGAGAAACTGAGGTGTGGATTGCGCACGTGTTCGGACAGATGCAGCAGTCGAAAGAATACAATTTAAACGATACGCTTCTCTGCTGTTGCCAGGTTACTGTATTATGAATATTATACGCGCGTTGAATTTCAGGATGTGTACAGCAACGTTCGGAATTAGCCTTTTTTAAAATGTATTAATTTTTTAATATTCATGTATTTTTTTTTTTTTATTATATTTTTTTTTACAACATTTTCAAAAAAAATTAACAGATTGAAAACAATTATTTCCCCACAGGATTGAAACAGTTTAAACAGACTGTCTGAAGTAGGTTAACACAAGTATACAACAGTAAAGAGGCAAACAAAAAAAAAAAATATATAAAAAAACATACATAAATAATAAAAAGAAAGTAGAGGACTAAGTCACTGACTGTAAAAATTGAATGAGGCTTGTTGTTTTGCTTTTGATATGGTTTAGGTTCTTTTTAAAATTATTCAAATTCATTTAAATAGGCAGAGAATACAGGTTTGATCTACATAAATGTACATTTGTGAATGAATTGCTTGATTAGTAAAGTATGTGGGTTTTTAAAAAAATAAAAAATGTTTTGGGTGCTGCCAACACAGGGGGTGGCCTTAGCTGGAGGTGGGGGTGGGAGGAGCAGGTTCCGGCAGGCTAGAGGTTCGGCAGTGAACTGCCCATGCGCTCCAACCATAACCCTAACCCCTAACCCACGAACGACCAGGGACGGAGCGTTTGGTTCACTGTCGGAGGGCGATAACCTGTAGTGGGCCTTTAAGATAGTCCTAGTATAGGTGATATTAGTGTTCATTCCAACACCGAGATTTTAATTAGTCCCCCTTATGTTGATTTTTAGGGATCAAAAAGTACAGCTCTATCTGGTGGCAGATTGTGGCAGCTTTGATTTCCACAAGTGTCACATGCAAGGCCAAGTTTATTAGAATTATCATGTGAGTTGATGCTGTAGGTGAGATTCATACTATCAAATGTTTTATTTTTTCATTTTTGGGCTGAATTAAGGAAAAGGTTGTAATAATGTATTCAGTGTACTCTCACTTTGTCTGGAAGTTTTATGCATACTTTGATGTGTTTTCTTTTCACTATCTCACCCCTTATGAAACATAGGCACACAGAGACTCCAAAATGATTTCACAACTTTTATTTTTCATTTAAAAAGGCAATACATATAAAATACAAGATCTGTTTAATTTGAAGCTCGCTTACCACAACAAAGTCAACAAAACTAAAACAAAACTAAATGTAACTGTACACAAATTGTAAGTTCACTCAATGTATACGCATTGTGGCATTATTTTTTTTTTGCAACAGAACAAGAGGGAAAAAAACTGAACAGCAGGAGGCACAAAGGTCTGGCTGCAGGGTGACCCAGGATACAGGATGGAGGGGGCCTGTGGCTGTGTGGGGCGCAGCAGCAGCAGTATGGGTGCTGCCAACACAGGGGGTGGCCTTAGCTGGAGGGGGGGGGGGTGGGAGGAGCAGGCTCCGGCAGGCTAGAGGAGGATGATGCAGTTGGCTGAACGGGCCGGTTCACAGGAGTCACAGGCTCTGGCTCATCAACGTATGATCTGCAAATGCAAAAAAAAATGTGATCAGTATTGATAGGACAGGTGTGATATTTGCTTTCCACAGACAACAAATGAAACAAAGTGTTTATGACAACTTACCTCCGCTTCTCACCACGTCTCTTTCCTCTTGGCTGGTCTGTTGAGATGGTGATTGTAGTCCAGGCCAGCCAACAAGGTCCGGGCTTCATAAACTGGAGGGGAAAAGCTGGAGCGCTTGCTGGCATACATGAGAATATAGCTGTGGAACAACTACTGTTCTACGGTTGACCTGAGGGAATAGCAGCAAATTTATTGATCCCTGAGTAAAAGTCATCCAGCAGCATACACAAATTATAATACAGACTGTATGCTATTGTGACATTACACACATCAAACATCTATCACCATTCTGTATACAATCAATGTAACCGGGACAGAGAGAGATAAAAGGAGCAACAAATCCTAAAGTGCATAAGTAAACCAACAAAGTTAAAAGTGTGGAGGTAAGGTGCATTGAGGTAGTCTGTGTGGATTCCAGTGACTTCAAAGATTGATGAATGTTACAGTGTGGTGCTTAGACAACAAGATGAACTAGATGGCATGGTTCAATGTGACCTAAAGTGTTGAGTGGGGGCACGTGACTAAAATATAAGGGGGTGAAATGTAAATAATCCTCAATACATACTGCCAAAGCGCCCTTACTCTGGTCATGAAGTCATGAACATTTGCATATCTACCTGAAGTGCACATATTTGTCCATGTTCTTCAGCCAGCGTTTGTCAAGAATGATTTCTCTTCGTCTTTCATGGACCAAACTGTCCGTCTCCATCCAGTCCTCGTCTCTGCTGTCCTCCAAGGAGCCACGGTGACAGACATCAAGGGCCCACTCATGTTCTCCGGTGAAATGGTGCAGGAGCCCCAACCACATGTCCTGAGGAGAAACTGTTACAAAATCATTTGAAACAAGGAATCTCAGTGTGTATCACAACAAACTGTTGGTCAAAGAACCCATGGTAAATATGAACCCACATGTGGTTTCCAGCAGGATTTTGGAACCTGAAGTATGACACTTGTCACTATATCATTACAAATTAACAACGTAGAACATATGTAAGGGTACACTACTCCACAAATTGTACATAAAGTAGGATGACATCAACCACAGATAAATTGAGAAAATGTGGCCACACATTATTTTAATTTAATTTCTGTATAATTTTTTTTTGGTTTATTTTTAGGATTTTTTGGGGGGAGAGATTGTTTTGTTATTGTTTTGGCCCACCACCACCCCCCCTCTTGGGGGACAACTTCTCTATTGTTTGTTTTTAAATTAATTTGTAATATAAATTGTTTTTTTTTTACCTCACACATAAAATATTTGTTTATTTTGTAATTTTATACCTTTTAATAGTTTTAATTACTGTATTTTTTTCAGATTTTTTTGGGGGAGAGATCTTTAGTTATTGTTTTGGCCCACCACCACCCCCCCTCTTGGGGGACAACTTGTCTATTGTTTGTTTTTAAATTAATTTGTAATATAAATTGTTTTTTTTTACCTCACACATAAAATATTTGTTTATTTTGTAATTTTATACCTTTTAATAGTTTTAATTACTGTATTTTTTTTTCAGATTTTTTTGGGGGAGAGATTTTTAGTTATTGTTTTGGCCCACCACCACCCCCCCTCTTGGGGGACAACTTGTCTATTGTTTGTTTTTAAATTAATTTGTAATATAAATTGTTTTTTTTTACCTCACACATAAAATATTTGTTTATTTTGTAATTTTATACCTTTTAATAGTTTTAATTACTGTATTTTTTTTTCAGATTTTTTTGGGGGAGAGATTTTTAGTTATTGTTTTGGCCCACCACCACCCCCCCCTCTCGGGGGACAACTTCTCTATTGTATGTTTTTTTTTAAAAATGTAATTAATTTGTAATGTAAATAGTTTTTTACTTCACAATTAAAATATTTTTTATTTTCTTATTTCAGACCATTTTATAGTTTTTAATTACTGATTATTTTTTGTTTATTTTTAGGGTCTTTTTTGGCGCACCACCCCCCTAATTTGTTTTTCATTATGATTTTTTATTATGCATTGGATTATTTTTTTGGTTGCCATACTTTAAAATTATTTTTACATTTGAGTTAATTTGTAATATCAACTGTATTTTACTTACAATTAAAAATATATATTTTCAAATTTTTATAACTTTCAATAGTTTTAATTTAATTTCTGTATTTTTTTTTTGTGTATTTTTAGGATTTTTTGGGGGGAAAGATTTTTTGTTATTGTTTTGGCCCAC
This sequence comes from Siphamia tubifer, assembly GCA_020466265.1. Classification (NCBI taxonomy): domain Eukaryota; kingdom Metazoa; phylum Chordata; class Actinopteri; order Kurtiformes; family Apogonidae; genus Siphamia; species Siphamia tubifer. The sequence goes on from CM035795.1 coordinate 13,942,408, forward strand.
CACCACCCCCCCTCTCGGGGGACAACTTCTCTATTGTTTGTTTTTAAATTAATTTGTAATATAAATTGTTTGTTTTTACCTCATAAATAAAATGTGTTTATTTTCTAATTTTATACCTTTTAATAGTTTTAATTACTGTATTTTTTTTCCAGATTTTTTTGGGGGATAGATTTTTAGTTATTGTTTTGGCCCACCACCACCCCCCCTCTCGGGGGACAACTTCTCTAGTGTATGTTTTACTTTTTTTTTTTATTAATTTGTAATATAAATTGTTTTTTACTTCACAATTAAAATATTTGTTTATTTTCTTATTTCAGACCATTTAATAGTTTTTAATTACTGATTTTTTTTGTTTATTTTTAGGGTCTTTTTTGGCGCACCACCCCCCTAATTTGTTTTTCATTATGATTTTTTATTATGCATTGGATTATTTTTTTGGTTGCCATACTTTAAAATTATTTTTACATTTGAGTTAATTTGTAATATCAACTGTATTTTACTTACAATTAAAAATATATATTTTCAAATTTTTATAACTTTCAATAGTTTTAATTTAATTTCTGTATTTGTTTTTTGTGTATTTTTAGGATTTTTTTGGGGGGAGAGATTTTTAGTTATTGTTTTGGCCCACCACCACCCCCCCTCTCGGGGGACAACTTCTCTATTGTATGTTTTAAATTTTTTAAAATTAATTTGTAATATAAATAGTTTTTTACTTCACAATTAAAACATGTAATTTCTAATTTGTATATCTTTCAATTGTTTTAATTTCATTTCTGTATTTTTTTTTGTTTATTTTTAGGATATTTTGGGGGGAGAGGTTTTTTGTTATTGTTTTGGCCCACCACCACCCCCCCTCTCGGGGGACAACTTCTCTAGTGTATGTTTTACTTTTTTTTTTATTAATTTGTAATATAAATTGTTTTTTACTTCACAATTAAAATATTTGTTTATTTTCTAATTTTTATATCTTTTAAGAGTTTTAAATTACTGAATTTTTTGTTTATTTTGAGGATTTTTTTAGGGTCTTTTTTGGCCCACCCCCCCCCTAATTTGTTTGTCATTATGATTTGTTTATGCATTGGATTATTTTTTTGGTTGCCATACTTTTAAATTATTTTTACATTTCTGAATTAATTTGTAATATGAATTGTATTTTACTTTCCAATTAAAAATATGTATTTTCTAATTGTTATGCCTTTTAATAGTTTTTAATTATTACATTTTTTATTTTATTTTTAGGGTCGTTTTTGGCCCAACATCCCCCCCCCCTAATTTTTTTCCAGTATGATTTTTTTTTATTATGCATTGTATCATTTTTTGGTTGCCATATGAATTATTTTTACATTTTGAATTAATTTGTAATATAATTTTATTGTACTTCATAATTAAAGATACTTATTTTCTACTTCTTAAACTTTTAATAGTTTTAATTTAATTGTTATATTTTTGGTTTATTTCTAGGATTTTTGGGGGGAGTCCCCCCCTTTACGGGACAACTTCTTTAGTGTTTTTATCAATTTGTTTTTAAGTAATGATTTAAATTCAATGTTGTGGGACATTTTTTTACTCAATCAAATTTAAATTTTGAGTTGGTGTTATAATTTTTTTTCATTATGATTTTTTATATTTTGGTTGTCATGTTTTCAAATTTTTTGTAAAGTTTCTAATCAATTTGTGATAGTTTATTTTACTTTCATTGCTTTTTATTTGCTATGATCATTTAAAATTTATTCTTAGTATATTTTAAATCCAAAATATTTTTAATTTGTCGTTTTAATTTTTCCATTTTTTATTATTTTCTCCATTTAAAAATGCTTACAACTGTATTTCTATAGTTTTTATTTTGTTTAATTGTTGTATTTTATTTTTTTTATACTTATTTTTGGGTATTTTTTTGTATTTCATTTCACAGTTTTCTTTAAGTTTTTGGGTTTACTGCCAGCAGCCTGGAAGGGAACACAGCATGGACAGGACAACGCTCACTTTTGGAAGTCAGTCAGACTTCCAAAAATGTCCGACTGGAGTTCTTACTCCTCTTCTGAACACTTTGTGCAGCACCGGAAAGAAAAGAGAGAAGAAAAAAAACGGAGGAGTCTGTCTCGAGGTGTTGTCCTCTCTTCTCTCTCTGCCTCTTCCTCTTCCTGTTGCTCTGCCTCTTCCTCTCTCCCTTCCTCTTCTCTCTCTCCCTCTTCTCTCTCTCCCTCTTCTCTCTCTCCCTCTTCTCTCTGTCCTTCCTCTTCCTCTCTCCCTTCCTCTTCTCTCTCTCTCTCTTCTCTCTGTCCTTCCTCTTCCTCTCTCCCTTCCTCTTCTCTCTCTCTCTCTTCTCTCTGTCCTTCCTCTTCCTCTCTCTCTCCCTCTTCTCTCTCTCCCTCTTCTCTCTGTTCTTCCTCTTCCTCTCTCCCTTCCTCTTCTCTCTGTCCTTCCTCTTCCTCTCTCCCTTCCTCTTCTCTCTCTCCCTCTTCTCTCTCTCCCTCTTCTCTCTCTGCCTCTTCCTCTCTCTCTCCTTCCTCTTCCTCTTCCTCTCTCTCTTCCTCTTCTCTCTCTCCCTCTTCTCTCTCTGTCTCTTCTCTCTCTCCCTCTTCCTCTCTCTCTCCTTCCTCTTCCTCTCTCTCTCCTTCCTCTTCCTCTCTCCCTTCCTCTTCTCTCTCTCCCTCTTCCTCTCTCTCTCCCTCTTCTCTCTCTGCCTCTTCCTCTCTCTCTCCTTCCTCTTCCTCTCTCTCTTCTCTCTCTCCTTCCTCCAGAGTGTCCACACTCCCGAAACCAGAATCACTGTCTGTCAACTCCAGGTCTTCTAGTTCCGCCCTCATTAAAGCCAGTACCTCGTCCATCAGTCGCTCTAGTTCCTCGAAATCCTCCCCTAGCCTCCTGATGCGTAGCCTCCTTCCATGCCCTGCCATCTCCTGCCTCTGGTCTCCTCCTGCTTGCCGCCGCAGCCTCCTCTGCTCAACCTCGTGCCTCCTCTACTCCTTGCGCCTCCTCTACTCCCAGCCGCCTCACCGCCGCCTACTCCTCTTCTACCACTGCCGCCTCCTCGCCTCACGCTTACTCCTCCACTACTCCTCGCCGCCTCACGCTTACTCCTCCTCTACTCCTCGCCGCCTCACGCTTACTCCTCCTCTACTCCTCGCCGCCTCACGCTTACTCCTCCTCTACTACTCACCACCTCCTCCTCCTCTCCTCCTACGTCTCGTACTCAGCACCTCCTCTGCTCCACTTGCCTCCTCCTCCTCCTCAGCTCTGGCACCTGAAAAAAACAAAAACAAACAAATATTGATGTTATTGTTAAATGTTTATTTTTAACTTGAGACCTGGAATATTTGTCTTTTTTTTTTACCCACAATCGGCCCCAAATATCGACTTAAGGAAATCACCAGTCCATATCGGCCATTGGCCCAGGGTGTTGGGGGAAAAATATTAAAATAAAAAATCTGTATCGGCATCAGCCATTAAAAAAACCTACATCAGTCTATCCTTACAATACACCTGTAGATAACTGATATTAATGACAATACACCTGTAGATAACTGATATTAATGAATATACACCTGTAGATAACTGATATTAATGAATATACACCTGTAGATAACTGATATTAATAACATACCTGTAGAGAACTAATATTAGTGAAATGTAAAATTGGTTTTCTGGTGTGACTAATTCAACAGGCTTGTAAACTGCTCATTTTAAAATACCAAACTTACTTTCCATCAGAAACACAAAATAAAAGATAAAAATGTCATAAAGTTTAATTATTCCTGCAAATGTGAGAATACACTGAGGTTAGAGATAAAATACAGTTGTTTACTCTTTATGAGAAAAATCAAATGAACGTGGAAACATGTTAGATTTTTGAATAATATTCAAATAGTAACTAGCAACTTTGGAACAGTGTTCTTGACCAAAAGTCACATCCTTACTATTTCTATAAATGGAAGGAGTATAAAGTACAGCTATTTCTATAAATGTAATGAGTATAAAGTACAGCTATTTCTATAAATGTAATGAGTATAAAGTACAGCTATTTCTATAAATATAATGAGTGTAAAGTACAGATATTTATATAAATGGAAGGAGTTTAAAGTACAGATATTTATATAAATGGAAGGAGGATGAAGTCCAAATATTTTTTTATATAAATGTAAGGAGTATAAAGTACAGTCAAGCCTTCTTCCTTGATTCCTAATCATTAGACCCTGCTTATTTGGAACTGGCTTTTATTTGTCAAAATATCCTGGTGCACTTTCAATGGCACTTGCCTATATTTGGTGTTATAAGGCAATATTCTTTTTATTGTCGCATGGCAACTGAGAATTTAGAATCCTCTGAGCTATCTGACTGAAGCTGTACATAAGCTAGTGGTCAACGCGGTGTTTAGTATGCATATCTAGGGTTATTCCCAAGTGGCGAAGAGCGGGAAATATCTGTGCTTTTGTAGGGACTCTGGACACAATCCCAAATCTGAACTATCCGGGTGAAACCGGGGCGTGTGGTAACCCTACATTAAATCAACTGGCAACAGACTCGGCACGGAAACATAATTAGCATACTCAATGCACATTGGACCCTTGAACATGTATATTAATTACAATAATATGACTAGGGCACATGCACACAAATACAAGACAGTATTTGCAACAATTACAAATAGGCTTTATTTTAACATTAGCCTGTAGCTAACAAGGTATTATGCTAGCATAACTTGACTTACCTTCCTCTGCCGAACAATTGAGAGTTGGTTGACTTTTTGTCCTCTTATGGATGACAGTCTATGTCCGATGTGGCCTCTCCTCTTGCTGGGGTCTCCTCTTTCCGGGGTCTTCACTTGCTGCTCGAAATAAATGCTCAAAATGTCTCTGCTCACAAAGAGTGTCCCGTTCTGGTCAAAGATCAGATCGAGATAGCCGGTTAACGGTCTTGTAGGCTTTATATAGAGCAACAGCACGTGACGTCACTGCGTCAAGTGCGCCGCCATTCTCCCGCCTTTAAGTCAGCTGACATTTCAATTTCACAAGCGCATATTCTGTAATGTAGTGTTTCTCTGCTTTTAGCATTTGGGGGAGTTAGTAGTTCAATATGTCGATCCCGGAAGCAGGAGACAGTCAGAGAAACTCCGAGCATCCAGGAAGTCTCAGAGGGCAATCTGGTGGCGATCCGTTCAGGCTGGAAACCATCCACAAAGGAGCTGCGTTAGCTCTGTTAGCTTTAGCCTGTAGTCTCCCCACCGCTCATTTGGCTAACAAGCCATGTAGTTAGTTACAAAGATGCAAAACGTCACGCAGGCAGTATATATATATATATATATATATATATATATATATATATATATATATATATATATATATATATATATATATATATATATATATATATATATATATATATATATATATATATATATATATATATATATATATATATATATATATATATATATATATATGTATACAACAAAACAAAAACAAACAAACAAAATTAGCCCGAACTACAGATAATTATCTTGAATCATATACTCTTTGCCAGAGCGCATCTGGAAAGTGACAGATCAAACAGTCGGAGGTGGAGTCAATCTGTGTGATTTGGGCAACGAAAAGGTATATTTATTACAGTAGTTTGAGATAACTCATCATTTTTGAAAGTTAAATAGATATTTGCCAAATATTGACAGCCAGCTAACGTTACATAACATTACAGTTAATTGTGCCAAGTGCCAACTTAGCTAATTTATGATATAGCATTAAGCTAATGCTAACTCCAGAAAAAAGAAAAACATTGATGAGGGTGAGCCTAGACAGGTATCATTAACCTTTTACTAAGTCATAGATTGTCATAAGTTATGTTCACATTTGTAATGGAAAGAAAAAGAAGGCCACTCAAGGAGGAGGAGTTGAAATGTCAGAAATTAACTGAGTTGTTTATTAAACCCAGCAGCAGTCAGAGTGCTACTGATGCTAACTCTAATGTTAGCTCTGGATTTATATTGTGCTTTTTTAGGCATGATTTCAATTTATGTTTAGTTTGGCTACGTTTGGCTAAAATGTGCCACCTGCTGCCCTTTTTAGAAAGTGTTTTTTTTTAATTAATTCCATATTTTGATCACAGCAGGGCTTTTGGACATATGTTATTTTCATTATAATTGCGTTCATGGTGATTGGAGAGTTGTATGATTGTGTGTGTGGACAGTTTAAGCTTTTCTCACTAAAGATTAGTGTGAGTTGACCTTGTCTGTTTTATTTGATCAATATTCCAATATGGTGGGAAACTGAAAAACAGAATAGTATATATGAGCACATATTAAGACATTTAATGTTAATTTTAATGCATACAGTATTTTTAGACATATGGGTAAAACTCCACAGGTGGGCTGCAGGAAGCCTGAAATATATTTAGGCATAATGGAGATAAAATCCGAGAATTATTAGGATTTTATTTGTTTTCATGTCCTTCATACATTTTTCCAGAATGCAAGATTCTGCTACAGACATTTATGAAATCGTATCTGGCTGATTCCTGCACAAACATCTGCTCATATTGGTTTTCTCCGATGTTTGGCAGAGTGCAGGAACGTTTGAGGACGTGGAGAGGTCGAGCTCATCCTACCAGAAAACCAAACCAGTTGAGGCTGGTAAGTAGCATCACAAACAGATGCAACATATAAACTAAAGCAATTTCTACATTTAAAGTGGACCTAACTCAGTTAATACTATAATGGTTTATTTTAGATACTAAGATACAGCATTGCATGAAAACGTGTCCACTTGGATTAATCAGAAATGTAGATTGTATTTCATCATTTTTCACTTTGTCACTATTTGAAGTCGGGTGATGAAGTTGGGCAGTTGTGTCACCATTCAGTGTTTCAAGTCTCTTTTTATATATATATATATATATATATATATATATATATATATATATATATATATATATATATATGTGTGTGTGTGTGTGTGTGTGTGTGTGTGTAAACTTTGAAGGACTTTGTTCTCAAAGTCCTTCATACTCTTCAAAATTTGGGGAAATGTGTGCCTTTTTCATCACAGTATCTAGGTTACTGCTGCCATCTGTTGGTCAACAAAAGTAACAGCAGCATAAATTGAAATGAAAAGAGTGGAGGAAGTCACAAAAATAATATTTTTCACCCATATATATATATGTTTTCTTGTGACTTCCTCCACTGTGTTTTCATAATTTATGCTGTTGTTAATTTGGATACACGGTACAGTTCCCAAATATGATGGAAAATCTATTATCAATTATTTTTACACTTATTATTTTCAATGCTTAATATGTCCAGAAATAATAAAACTATGCTATTTGTAAGTGCACCATCGGATAGACAGGGTCATACTGAGGGGGCATGTTGGTTTTTTTTAGGCCTGTATCTTCCTTCAATTTAAAACTTGAGGTGTCCAAATCTGCTTGTAAATTCTGTATTCTGTATGCATGTGTGTGTGTGTGTGTGTGTGTGTGTATCACAGTGTTGGGTGTTTTCTTTCTTAAGTGTACTTTATGCTTTATGTTTTGATCACGCTGGGTGGAATGTTTGTGAAACTAGAGTAACTACTGTGTATAAAGGATATATACAGTAAGGGAATACATTAGTCTACAGTGTGTTTTACCAGTTGTGCACACTTTCTTCCAGTTTTCTTACCTTCCGACTTGTGTGGTGTGCATCAGTTCTAATCTAACTCTACAGTGGTGACCTCTCTGCTACAGATTTCCAGGTCTGTGTGGATGCTGGGTGGGGAGGCGCACACCTTCTCTTTCTGAACTCCCTTGTCTCTCCACAAAGAGATATGTTTTTTCTTCCTCTCCTTTTCAGGTCGACCTGAGGGACTGTGAAGGTACCTTTCACTCAGGTTGTTGATGAAAAGAGAGGTTTGATGTCTTCTGTTCTTTGCAGACACACGGTGACGGGGTGCGGCCGGTGGGGTATTACTCCTCTAGGTTGGACGCAGTGGCGGCTGGACTCCTTGCCTGTCTCCGTGCGGTGGCTGCGTGTGAGAAGACTGTGATGGCATCACGTGATGTGGTGGGTTACAATTCTTTGACAGTGCTGGTCCCACATTCAGTGGCTATGATTCTTTTGAAGCAGAAAACTTCTCATCTCTCAGCTGCACGATGGATCCCATCAGGCCCGGACTGGCACACGGGAGAACCGGGACTTAAATGTGCCACCTGCTGACCTTTTTAGGAAGTGTTTTTTTTTAAATTTTTTAATTTATTTTTTATTGATCCCATATTTTGATCACAGCAGGGCTTTTGGACATATGTTATTTTCATTATAATTGCGTTCATGGTGATTGGAGAGTTGTATGATTGTGTGTGTGGACAGTTTAAGCTTTTCTCACTAAAGATTAGTGTGAGTTGACCTTGTCTGTTTTATTTGATCAATATTCCAACATGGTGGGAAACTGAAAAACAGAATAGTATATATGAGCACATATTAAGAAATGTAATGTTAATTTTAATGCATACAGTATTTTTAGACATATGGGTAAAACTCCACAGGTGCGCTGCAGGAAGGCTGAAAGATTTATAGACTTCAGTTATAGGATAGGCTGTTGACCTTTTCACTTTAACATTGAATATTAGTGTTTATTAGCCATACTAAGATGACATCTGAAAAGTTTGCTGACAAAATAATACAAACATGTTCTTAATAACACATATGTAAGTAACCTTAGACAAAAGGAAATATGGTGAGGGCAGGGAGAGGATGAGAGAAAAGTACTGTACTGAGCTGTTGTCATGCATTAGTTTAATAGTGTGGTGTCACAGCCAGTGTAATAGTATTACTTTAATTGTTAAAAGAAAATTAAAAAGCCTCCCCAACCCCCAAAGGTGTGGTTTTTGGAGGGGATTTTTTTTTCTGCCTCCATGGTGCTGGAATTGGCCTGGATGCTGCAGGATATTCCCTGCCCTGAAATCCTGACCCAGTCTGGCCCTGTATATATATATATATATATATATATATATATATATATATATATATATATATATATATATATATATATATATATATATATATATATATATATATGTGTGTGATATATATAATATATCACATCAGAAAGAAAGAACATGAGAAGCTTGAGAAATACCAAGGGCTGAAAGAGGAGTTAGAGAAAATGTGGAGTGTGAAGGCAACAGTGGTACCAGTTGTGATCAGAGCACTAGGGGTAGTGACCCCCAAGCTGGGAGAATGGCTCCAGCAGATCCCAGGAAAATCCCAGGCCTCTGGTAGAGGACCCGAGTCTGAAGGAGACACTGCCCACATGGAGCGAGAGGAACATTTTTTGTGTGTGTGTGTGTGTGTATATATATATATATATATATATATATATACGCTGCTTTCAGGTGCGGCTCAGAGAAACTACTATATGAGGGCATCTGATTTAGTAAAGGATAATATTAAGTAATAATTTGTGTTCAAATTGTAAATGAGTTTCATTTACATCTATTGCCCTTTAGTTACAGGTCAGTACATTCGATATAGTCGATTTGATTTGATTAGTTTTTGTGATTCGGACAAAGCACATTAATCAATACATCAGTAAAAAACATCAATACAAATAGACGCAGGATATATACACGGTAGCCGTACTCCAAACGTGAGAGATAGAGGTTCGGCAGTGAACTGCCCATGCGCTCCAACCATAACCCTAACCCCTAACCCACGAACGACCAGGGACGGAGCGTTTGGTTCACTGTAGGAGGGCGATAACCTGTAGTGGGCCTTCAAGATAGTCCTAGTATGGGTGATATTAGTGTTCATTCCAACACCGAGATTTTAATTAGTCCCCCTTATGTTGATTTTTAGGGATCAAAAAGTACAGCTCTATCTGGTGGCAGATTGTGGCAGCTTTGATTTCCACAAGTGTCACATGCAAGGCCAAGTTTATTAGAATTATCATGTGAGTTGATGCTGTAGGTGAGATTCATACTATCAAATGTTTTATTTTTTCATTTTTGGGCTGAATTAAGGAAAAGGGTGTAATAATGTATTCAGTGTACTCTCACTTTGTCTGGAAGTTTTATGCATACTTTGATGTGTTTTCTTTTCACTATCTCACCCCTTATGAAACATAGGCACACAGAGACTCCAAAATGATTTCACAACTTTTATTTTTCATTTAAAAAGGCAATACATATAAAATACAAGATCTGTTTAATTTGAAGCTCGCTTACCACAACAAAGTCAACAAAACTAAAACAAAACTAAATGTAACTGTACACAAATTGTAAGTTCACTCAATGTATACGCATTGTGGCATTATTTTTTTTTTGCAACAGAACAAGAGGGAAAAAAACTGAACAGCAGGAGGCACAAAGGTCTGGCTGCAGGGTGACCCAGGATACAGGATGGAGGGGGCCTGTGGCTGTGTGGGGCGAAACTCAAATGTGGCGTCTCACTGTCAAATTTAGATGTCCAGCATCTGGAGGACCTATGTTGACAGTTACAGGTGGACTGCATTTTTGGTAAATGGACTGCATTTTTATATAGCGCTTTTCCACCTTCATGGTGCTCAAAGCGCTTTACATTAGCCTCTCATTCACCCATTCACACACACACTCATACACCAGTAGGTTTCTAAGGTCTACGGGAAGTCCTACTGGGGGCCTAAGTCAGGGTTCAGTGTCTTGCCCAAGGACACTTCGACATGTGGATAGCCAGAGCCGGGACGCGAACCGCCAACCTCTCGGTCATTGGGCGACCCACTCTACCAACTGAACCACAGCCGCCCAGGTGGAGAACAGCATGCTGAAACAACACACACGTACACATGACCAGAGACTATGCAGGCAAGAATTAATACAGAAATATACAAATTCTCGTATAACTACTTAACACTTCATTTTTCAGGTTTCATAGCATTAAGGCATTGTGCAAATATCTTTCAGATGATGTTCCAGTTACTGCAAATGACCCAGAGGAGACTATGGTCCCAAGAGAAGCCTTCAACAGTCTCTGTCAAAAGTATAATCAACTCAGCACTGAGTGTGATAACCTAAGAAATAACTGTTACAGACGAAGAGAGTAGAATGCAAGATTGAAAGAGGAGCTTCATGAGGAGCTTTTATATGATCAAAGACAATTCTAATTACTTGCTCTTTCTCACTGGGTTAACATCAGTCCGCTTCATTTGGTTGCTGGGTAAAATACAATGTGGTTTGCAGAAGCTAAATGCATCTCTCACACTAGAAGATAATTATTAATTGTCTCGTCTTGTCATCGGAACCTGCTTTATCATCGCTAGGTTAACTGGGGGCTTAACTGGAGTCGGGGTACTCCTTGTATGAGTTAATTTATTAACTGTTTATAGACAGACCTACTAACTCTATTGCTAGAGCTCAGACCTGGTCCAACTATAAACATAATAATACAGTTCAGTACCTGATGGGAATAACTCCAGCAGGGGCAATTTCATTCCTGTCCAAAGAATGGAGTGGAAGAGTGTCAGATAAATATGTAACACTGGAATCAGGATTGTTGGACCAACTGGAGCCAAGAGATGAAATCTTAGCAGACAGGGGATTCTTGATCAGGGATGAACTTACTGCATACGGTGCCACCTTGTGTGTACCAAGTTTGACTAAAGGAAAGAGTCAGTTACCAGCATGTGAAGTAGACTCATCAACACAACTAGCACTTGTAAGAATACATGTAGAGAGAGTTATAAGCAGATGGAAGAGTTTCTAAATTCTGCAGTCTGTTCTTCCAATTTCCCAAGTTAGCCTGTTGAATGATATGGCAATTGTTTGTGGTGCCCTGACAAATATTTACAAATCTGTAGTGACAAAATAGTAAAGTGTATGAAATATATTGTGTCAATAAAACTATGAACTCAGAACATAAATGGCTTTTTACTTATTCACTTTTCTACACTGCTCCTTGCAATTATTTGAGATTAGTACTTCAATTCTAGCTCTTAAGATGCACTACCTAAAACAGCCACTAGATGGTAGTGAAAGAGAAGAAATGAAAAACAGGTCACTGAGGACTGAAGAAAAACAGTTTCTTCCACAAAATCAACTTCTTCTTAGTTACATTATCATTTTATTTATTAATAAAACTATACAGTGATTAATAAACATAAAAATAATCAATACACTTGGTAAGGGTTCAAACAGATATCACATTTGAATTCTAGGTCCCAGAATTAACTAAAACCATATCAAAACCTATTTGTAAAAAAATAAGTTTAAAAAAAATCCTAAAAAAATTTAGTTGTACAGTGTATTAATAATACCCATTACAAATAAGAAAAGAAGAAAAATCCTTATTTTAAAAGGAATCAGAAGAAGTCTAGGTTGTTAGTTCTCATCCCTTTTTCTCTGAAATCAACTCTTCTACATCCACAGTGTTTAATGATTGTTTGTTGACTTTTCTAGATGTGGGTGTAGATGATATAGGAGAAGACATGAGCAGTGGAGCTATGAGGAGGAGCAGAGACCCCAGAGTTCAGAGCCTAACCCACAAAAAGTCAAAGTGACCCCACTAACCTGAGACTATAAATACAATAAACTGCATCAACTTTATCTGTGTCTTTTGTTTCTGTAAAACAACCAAGACACAGGTTCAGTTGATTTGGAACATGTCATTTTATGAGTCGACTGCACACTGTAAAAAATATAAATGTATAAATTTGCTAGAAGATAATCAAGTAAAAGTACTTCATGACTGTATTTAAGTTGTAGACTGTAATTTAGGTGCTTTAATGGAATATTGTTTATTTTAATACTTTAAATTATTCTTTTTACTTTAATTCCCTACATTTGTTCATCTGTAATGTATAGATAGATAGATAGATAGATAGATAGATAGATAGATAGATAGATAGATAGATAGATAGATAGATAGATAGATAGATAGATAGATAGATAGATAGATAGATAGATAGATAGATAGATAGATAGATAGATAGATAGATAGATAGATAGATAGATAGATAGATAGATAGATAGATAGATAGATAGATAGATAGATAGATAGATAGATACTTTATTGATCTCCAAGGAGAAATAAAGTACTCCTTCCATTTATATAAATACCTGTACTTTATGCTCCTTATATTTAGATAAATATGTGTGCTTCATACTTTTTACATTTATATAACTATCTGTACTTAATTCTCCTTACATTTGTATAGTATCTGCACTTTATACATTCTCAGAATAGACTCAACTTTTTCAATCTAAATGAATGTGACAATGGTTGCACTACCTATAAACAGCCACTAGATGGCAGTCAAAGAGAATAAATGAAAAAGGTCACAAGAGGACTGAAGACAATCATTTCCTTCCACAAAATCAATTTCTTATTAATTTTATGACTTATTTGTTAATTGATGGATAATTTAGTAAACATAAAAATATTCAATTGTAAGCAATACAATAAAAAAATTAGAAGGAAAAATATTACAATGGTTTAAACCCTGACCTTGAATCCATCATGAATGTACATATTTTTTCCTCCATCTCAACTCCTGCACATCATCCAGACTAAACTGAGCCAGGACAAACTTTAATGTTTTTGTGTGTTATGTGTTACACTGTCTATGCAGCAACTTCTCTGTACTCTAAACCAAATTTCTCCCTAGGAAGACTAATAAAGTACCCTTGAACTTAACCCTAACACATAACACACAAAAACGTTAAAGTCTGTCTAGTCTCAGTTTAGTTTCCATGAGGTGCAGGAGATGAGATTGAGGAGAAATATCTACATTCATGATGGATTCAAAGTCAGGGTTTAAACTGCTGTAATATTTTTCCTTCATAAAATTGTTCATAAAATTAATGAAATAAAAATATAAACAACAAGGCAGTCAGAGACAGCAGACCTCTGCCAAAACTTGATATGGCGTCATATGATGTCAAAACGTGATATGATTGAGTCATAGGTGTTGAACCATCTGATGTCTGAAGATGAGACGATGTGAATGAAAAAAAGGGAGATTCTATCTTGTCTGAATCCTGAGATAATACCACTGATGCGTTTTACCTGTTGACCTTCATTGCTCAAAATGTAATGGGTTCGTCCTTGACCTATTATCTATTATTCCTGAAAGTTTCATCAAAATCCGTTCAGAATTTTTTGCGTAATCCTGCTGAAAAACAGACAAATGGACCAGAAATGAATATTGAGATATCTACAATTTAATTTCGACTAGTCATAACTTCAGTTCAAGGTATCTTTATTTAAAATAAATTCAAGATATCTATATGTTTCTTTTCAGATATCTTAAATTCCATTTTGACTAGTCAAAATTAAGTTGTAGATATCTCCAATTGGAATTTCAGATAGTCATAATTTAATTGTAGATATCTATAATCAAATTATAGATATCTTGATGTTAAATTTGATTAGAGATATCTTGAATTGGAGATATCTGTAATGTTCATTTTTAAATGGTAAAAAATGTATATAAAGCCTGAATGTGATCTATGCAGACGCTGGTACCATGACTTCTGTGTCACTGGGTGGCAAAATATCCAAAAATAATATCCACTGACTTGCCATGGAACTGCATGGTGTGTCAAGAAAAATTAAAAAGATGTGTGAAGTAATTAAATCGACAATATTAATCTTTTATTTTGACTCTACATAAATAATATCCTATAAATGGAGGACATCGAAGAAATTGTCATTTTTTCCCCCCACCAACAGGCTCATACCAGCGTCCGCACAGATTACATTTGGGCTTTATATGCATTTTTACCATTTAAAAATGTACAAAGTATGTATTTCAAAAAGAAGTCTTGTGGCATGTGAGGAATACCACTCTTTATTTTACACAGTTGGTTTGACGTCAGGGAGAATAATAGCTTTATTTTGAATATTAAACGTGAATGTCCAATATAAAACAAATGTTATACCGGTGGTTTCTACAGATGAAAACAGTCCAGACTTTGCACCCTCTGTTTTTTTTTCCTATGGACAGCAGAGTGTCAGGCCTATGGAAAAGATGTCAGGGTTTGTCCATTTCAGGTTTATAAACTGTGACCAATCACGCCTTCTTGTATGCAGGCTTTTAACTCTGTCTCACTCTCTTTAAGATTGGAAAGAAAAAGGAACAGGTAAACTAGGACAGATGAGCGTGAGGAGGCGTCTTTCCATGGTGAGAGCATGAATCCTTTTTTATGTATTCTGTCATATATAATAATAATGATACTGTATAGGATTATTATTATTATTATTATTACATTGTGCTGACACTTAAGGCATTGTGCAAATATCTTTCAGACGAAGTTCCAGTGACCCAGAGGAGACTATGGTCCAAAGAGAAGCCTTCAACAGTCTCAGTCAAAAGTATAATCAACTCAGCACTGAGTGTGATAACCTCAGAAATGACTGTTACAGACTAAGAGAGGAGAATGCAAGATTGAAAGAGAAGGTTCAGAAATCACACTTCTGCTTTTCCACGATCAAAGACAATTGTAATTAGTGTCTCTTTCTCACTGGGTTAACATCAATGCTCTTCATTTGGTTGCTGGGTAAAATACAATGTGGTTTGCAGAAGCTAAATGCATCTCTCACACTAGAAGATTATTTATTAATTGTTTTAATGAAATTAAGATTGGGGCTCAGTAATAGAGACATAGCGTATAGGTTCAGAGCTTCTGAAAGTACAGTTTCTAACATTCTAACATCCTGGCTACCTGTGACGGCAAAAATGTTAAAGTCTATTAAGTAGCCACCAAAGGCTGCTATCCTTAAATATATGCCATAAAGTTTCCGGCGACATTTCAAGAGATGCTGGTGTATAATTGACTGTACAGAAATGTTCATAGAGAGACCTACTAACTTGACTGCTAGAGCTCAGACCTGGTCCAACTATAAACATAATAATACAGTTCAGTACCTGGTGGGAATAACTCTAGCAGGGGCAGTTTCATTCATATTCAGGTAGTTTGTTCCACAGGTGAGGAGCAGAACAACTGAATGATGCTTCACTTTGTTTGGTTCTGATTTTTGGAACAGACAGTAGACCTGTTCCTGATGACCTATGACCTCTGGGCTCTGGATGCTTCATATGGAACCAGCAGGTCTAGGATGTATTTGGGTCCAAGGCTATTTAGTTCTTTATAGACTAGGAGTAAGATTTAGAAATGTGACCTTTGACCCACAGGACGACAATGTAAGGATTTGAGGACCAGTGTGATGTGGTCCAGTTTCCTGGTACTGGTCAGGACACTGGCAGCAGTGTTGTGGATCAGCTGTAGCTGCCTGATTGATTTTTTGTTTAGACCAGCGAAGACACCATTACAATAATCTAACTTACTGAAAATGAATGAGTTTTTCTGTGTCTGGTTTGAACAGAAATCCCTTGATTCTAGTGATGTTCTTCAGGTGGTAATAGGCAGACTGGGTAATAGCTTTTAAATGGTTGTTAAATTTCAGGTCTGAGTGAATAATTACACCCAGATTTCTGGCTTGGTTTATGGTTTGTGACATGGACTCAAGGTGAGCACTGACCTTTGACCTTTCTTTTTTGGGGCCAAAAACAATCACTTCTGTTTTGTCCGCATTAAGATGGAGAAAGTTCTGGAACATCCACTCAGTTGTGTGTCATCTGCGTATGTGTGGTAAGAAATGTTAAAATGCTCTATGATCTGAGCCAGGGGCAGCGTATAGATGTTGAACAGAAGTGGTCCCAAAATGGACCCTTGGGGAACCCCACACAATACCTTTGTACTCACTGACGTGTGTTTACCAACTGAGACAAAGTAGTTCCTATCTTGTAAATAAGATTTGAACCAGTTTAACACAGTGCCAGTAAGCCCCACCCACTTTTCTAGTCTGTCAAGCAGTATATTGTGGTCAACTGTATCAAATGCGGCACTGAGGTCCAATAGTACTAGGACAGAAGTTCTGGATGCATCATGATTCAGATAAATGTAATTTAACACTTTGATCAGTGCAGTCTCAGTGCTGTGGTGTGCTCGGAATCCAGACTGAAAGTCAATATAAAGACTGTTTTGCACCAAAAAAGTATGAATTTGCTGGAAGACAGCTCTTTCATTGATTTTTCCCAAAAATGGGGTGTTTGATATGGGCCTGTAGTTACCTATTAATGAAGCATCCAGATTAGGCCTTTTTGAAAGAGGTTTAATTACTGCAGTTTTCAAGGCCTGAGGAAACTGTCCTGACTGAAGAGAACTGTTTACTATCTGCACTACATCTGAAGATATACAGTTAAAAACATTTTTTTAAAAATTGGTTGGCAGATGGTCAAGGCAACATGTTGTTGACTTTAACTGTTTAAGACTTTCCATTAGTAATGTGTAATCTAGAAGGGCAAAGTGTTCCAGGTTAACTGGTGGACAGGAAGGCACACATGATACAAGCATCTTTCCTGAGCTGGAGCTACAGACTGTCTGTCTTATCCTTAATATTTTATCTATAAAGAAAGCAGCAAACTCCTTGCATGACTTTTTGGACAGCAGGTCAGATGGAACTGAAGCTATTGGATTTGTTAGTCTGTCCACAACACAAAACAATGTGCGTGCATTATTACTGTGTCTGTTGATCATATCAGAGAAAATGACTGCCTCGAATGTTTGACTTCCTGGTTATAGATATGCAGACTTTGTGTCATAATTAACCTGTAGTTTTTTCTCCATCTGCGTTCTGCCTGTCTGCACAGTCTTATTTTCAGCTTTCACTAATGCGGTGTGGCTTTGCCTTTCATGATAGGACTTTGGTCCTTATTGGGGCGATGGAATCAATGGAATCAAACTTTGGATCTAAAACTTATTTACTAGGTCATCAACAGGAGCTGAGGGCAGTCGTGGTGATGGTATGAACGCTTGGGTGAATAATGTACAAGTGTTGTCATTTATATAACATTTTCTGATCATCTCACTGTCCCTTTTGTCAGGATAAGTGGGTCAGTGGCTTTAAACTGGACACAATAGTGGTCAGACTGATGACCACATCAGTCACCATTACCTCAGGAATATTAACACCTTTGGTAATAATTAAATCTATTATGTGCCCTTTGTTATGTGTTGGATCCTTTACATGCTGAGAAAGCCCAAAATTATCCAGAATATTAAAAAGTTCTTTAGCACTTCCATCACTACAGTTATTAACATGAATGTTAAAATCACCTGCTAAAACTATACAGTCACAGTCAATACATAACATAGACAGACATTTGGCAAACTCATCAAAAAACTTTGTATTGAATTTTGGAGGTCTGTAGATGGTTGCAAAGGTTGATCTACAGAGATGGAACAACTGTAGGTGTTAATGGAGTCCTATGTATTATTGATAGTTCTACTGGTCTGTCTGTCCGTCTCAAAAAAAATACATGTTCAAGCTTTTTTAAATGTGTCATGTCCAACATATAAAACATAACATTGAATCATAGCATAATATGCCACAGTTGTAAAGACACTCTACTTGAAAGGTAAGGATGAAAGACTTTGGCTTTGAAAATTCAAAACAAGTGATAAGATCTGACGAATTCATCAATCATCAAGGAACTGATGTTTCAGATAAAGTCTCATGTATTGTAGTAAAGATTTGATTGTGTCTTGGAAGGGTTTACTTGACAGCATGACATGTATTTCAATGAAACCTGTTTGTTTTGGGGCATGCATTTCTTTATTTTGTTTATATATAAACAGTGTAGGTTTAATTGCATTTTAATGGCATATATGAATCGTGTTGTGAATTAATACACGAGTGAAATACACACTCACTGATGTGACCAAAATAAAACCAGCAATTCAGCGAGATCTACTGAATCATCATCATCATGAAGACTGGAATGAATAGATAAATGAAAATGAAATTAATGAAAACATTTGAACTTTGTCTCTGTTCATGAATATACACACACACACACTGAATCAAAGGAATAATGATGTTTTTTACATTTCAGTATCAGTATGGCTCCTACTGCTCAAAATGTAAATATACCCTTAGCAGGGGTGTGAAATATACGGCCCTTGGTCCAAAATAGCCTGTCAAAGAGTCCAATCCTGTCCACGGGATACAGTTGCAAAGTAAAAGTTATTTTGATCATAATTATATTATATATCTTCCGCGTGTTGGGGCTCTTCATCCGCCATGTCGCTATTATCAATGAATATTCACACCTGTCACTATTCGCGTTTACTGTAGCAATCTAATAAAACTACAATGTGACAACGATACACGCAGACAAGGGAAATAGTTTAAAATATTTGCCAAGTCATTATTTGGTATGAGTTACATTTTCAGGACATGTACAGCAACATTGGGGATTAGAAAAACCATGGTGGATGGTGCGCTAAAGATGATAAAAAGCTTTTCAGAAGCATCAGGTTTATCCCTAAATATTAATAAATGTGAAATACTCCCAATCCATTCTTGTCCTGACAACACTATAAACTCTATTAAGGTTCAATCTGAAGTGAAATACATGGGTATAACAATCTCCAAAGATAATAATAGAATGCAACTAGTTAACATTGAAAATCGTATAAACGATATGAAAAAATCCTTAAACCACTGGTTAACTCGCGATCTCACAGTTTTTGGAAGAGTTCTTTTATCCAAAGCTGTGGGTATTTCAAAATGACTTTACCCATGTCATTCTCTTTTTACATCAAACCTAAACATAAAAAAAGCAAACTCTGCCATCTTTCAGTTTATTTGGAGAAATAAGACACATTACTTAAAGAAATCTGAATTAGTTAAAGAATATAGACATGGTGGCGTCAAAGCCTTAGATTTTGAAATACTGGTGGCCACGTTTAGGATGAATTGGTTAAAAGCCTTCTTAGCCTCTCCCAACTCCATGTGGTTCCATATCCCTCGGTCCATTTTTGAAAGGTTCGGTGGCTTGGATTTTTTCATAAAGTGCGATTTTGAATTGTCCAAAGTTCCATTTGCGTTATCTCAATTTCACAAACAAATACTTCATTACTGGAAAATGATTTTCTCACACAATTTCACTCCACATAATTCTGTTTTATGGAACAACAGGTCAATATTAAGTAATCGAAAATCCTTGTTCAACACAAAATGGTTCAATAAAGGAATCATTTTTATTATTGATATAATGGATAGCAATGGAATATTCTTAGAATATCAAAGTTTTATTAATAAATATGGTTTAATTAGTACTTATAGAGATTACCACAAAGTTGTCAAAGCAGTACCATTAGCCCTGGCACGCTTGATCCAAAACTTTGTTACCAACTCTGATATTACTCCCGTTCTTCCAAAACTGTTCATTGAGGATTATAACATTGAAGATAAAAGATTTAATAACCACATTATCTCAGACTGTTTTAAATCTAAATTATTCCATAATCATCATAAATTATCTTTTATAAAGTCCACTGGTAAGATAGAAAAATCACTAAATAAATATGTCAAATGGCCAATCCCACCAAAAATAAAGGAAACTCATTTTAAAATATGTCATAACATTTACCCAGTTTCTGATTTCCTACATAAAAGATTTAAATTTGAATTGGCTAACTGCTCTTTTTGCGATCTTCCTGGTGAATCATTGGAACACTTGTTTTTCTTGTGCCCTGTTTCTGGTAGATTTTGGAGTGACCTGAGAGACTGGTTATGCCTTAAAATGACAAACATCCCCACTTTCACACTTGAACACATATTGTATTTTGTTGACAACTTGGATTCCTCTGTTTCTGACACAGTCAACATTGTAATCTTTTTGGCAAAATATCATATTCATTGTTGTAAGTGGCGTGACACCAGACCCTGTTTTAATCACTTCATAAATGATTTCAAATTATATTTTTTGTCACTCAAACTTCAAAAATCAACGTCTGCTCAAAGGATTTATTCTTCTTTTGCAAAATATCTAATGTTTTAAATGTATTTAAATCTAAACAAGTTTTTATGTTTCAATGTAATTCTAATATGTCATATTTAAACAAACATTTTCTTTTTTATTTAATTGTGACCTACATACATATTCAATTATATATTAGGCAACTGAATATACCCCTTTGCTCTACTATTGACCATCACTGATTTGCTAAAGTAATTTCTATAATTTTATTGTGCCTTACAGTATTCTTCCTCCCCCCTGTATTGTTATATTTTATGTTCAACATGCTTCTTCTGTATACCTCATCGATGCACGTGTAATTTCTTTAAAAAAAAAAAAAAAAAAAAAAAAAAAATCTCCGCTTTACGGGTTTAGCAAGTGACCCGGAAACACTCACAACAGGAAACTAACGGGGAACCGGAAGTAGAACAGACGTCAACAAATTAAGTATTTAAGTGTAAAATGTTATTTTCCAAATGCAATTTCGCATATGATCAAGGACACATTGTGGATAACTTTTCTGTTGGAACTCATTTTTTTTTAAAAAAAAAAAGCCAAAAAACAGTCCCGGTCAAAAGGGCACACAACCAGCATAAGGGCAAGTACCAGAGCCCCTGTAGCACCCCTTATCTGCACGTGCGTGCTGATCATATTTACAGTATAAACTGAATGAAAACTTAATTTAAAAAATAAATTATTTGTAATTTCTGAGTAAAAATGTCTGGAAAATTAATACAATTAATTAATTGTTTATTTGTTCATCATGTATTTATGTTAACTTGAGGTGGATGTACAAGTAATTTAATTGAGGTTTTTTTTTTATGTCTTGTAGGTACACTTTTGACGGTCCCTAAACTCCCTGGCAGCAAAGAAGTCGGTGCCCACAACTGAAGCACCTCAACTGGTGCTCAGACTGAGCTGAGAGTTGCTGATGCTTGTGGAGAAACTGAGGTGTGGATTGCGCACGTGTTCGGACAGATGCAGCAGTCGAAAGAATACAATTTAAACGATACGCTTCTCTGCTGTTGCCAGGTTACTGTATTATGAATATTATACGCGCGTTGAATTTCAGGATGTGTACAGCAACGTTCGGAATTAGCCTTTTTTAAAATGTATTAATTTTTTAATATTCATGTATTTTTTTTTTTTTTTTTTTTATTTTTTTTTTTACAACATTTTCAAAAAAAATTAACAGATTGAAAACAATTATTTCCCCACAGGATTGAAACAGTTTAAACAGACTGTCTGAAGTAGGTTAACACAAGTATACAACAGTAAAGAGGCAAACAAAAAAAAAATATATATATATAAAAAAACATACATAAATAATAAAAAGAAAGTAGAGGACTAAGTCACTGACTGTAAAAATTGAATGAGGCTTGTTGTTTTGCTTTTGATATGGTTTAGGTTCTTTTTAAAATTATTCAAATTCATTTAAATAGGCAGAGAATACAGGTTTGATCTACATAAATGTACATTTGTGAATGAATTGCTTGATTAGTAAAGTATGTGGGTTTTTAAAAAAATAAAAAATGTTTTGGGTGCTGCCAACACAGGGGGTGGCCTTAGCTGGAGGTGGGGGTGGGAGGAGCAGGTTCCGGCAGGCTAGAGGTTCGGCAGTGAACTGCCCATGCGCTCCAACCATAACCCTAACCCCTAACCCACGAACGACCAGGGACGGAGCGTTTGGTTCACTGTCGGAGGGCGATAACCTGTAGTGGGCCTTTAAGATAGTCCTAGTATAGGTGATATTAGTGTTCATTCCAACACCGAGATTTTAATTAGTCCCCCTTATGTTGATTTTTAGGGATCAAAACGTACAGCTCTATCTGGTGGCAGATTGTGGCAGCTTTGATTTCCACAAGTGTCACATGCAAGGCCAAGTTTATTAGAATTATCATGTGAGTTGATGCTGTAGGTGAGATTCATACTATCAAATGTTTTATTTTTTCATTTTTGGGCTGAATTAAGGAAAAGGTTGTAATAATGTATTCAGTGTACTCTCACTTTGTCTGGAAGTTTTATGCATACTTTGATGTGTTTTCTTTTCACTATCTCACCCCTTATGAAACATAGGCACACAGAGACTCCAAAATGATTTCACAACTTTTATTTTTCATTTAAAAAGGCAATACATATAAAATACAAGATCTGTTTAATTTGAAGCTCGCTTACCACAACAAAGTCAACAAAACTAAAACAAAACTAAATGTAACTGTACACAAATTGTAAGTTCACTCAATGTATACGCATTGTGGCATTATTTTTTTTTTGCAACAGAACAAGAGGGAAAAAAACTGAACAGCAGGAGGCACAAAGGTCTGGCTGCAGGGTGACCCAGGATACAGGATGGAGGGGGCCTGTGGCTGTGTGGGGCGCAGCAGCAGCAGTATGGGTGCTGCCAACACAGGGGGTGGCCTTAGCTGGAGGGGGGGGGGTGGGAGGAGCAGGCTCCGGCAGGCTAGAGGAGGATGATGCAGTTGGCTGAACGGGCCGGTTCACAGGAGTCACAGGCTCTGGCTCATCAACGTATGATCTGCAAATGCAAAAAAAAATGTGATCAGTATTGATAGGACAGGTGTGATATTTGCTTTCCACAGACAACAAATGAAACAAAGTGTTTATGACGACTTACCTCCGCTTCTCACCACGTCTCTTTCCTCTTGGCTGGTCTGTTGAGATGGTGATTGTAGTCCAGGCCAGCCAACAAGGTCCGGGCTTCATAAACTGGAGGGGAAAAGCTGGAGCGCTTGCTGGCATACATGAGAATATAGCTGTGGAACAACTACTGTTCTACGGTTGACCTGAGGGAATAGCAGCAAATTTATTGATCCCTGAGTAAAAGTCATCCAGCAGCATACACAAATTATAATACAGACTGTATGCTATTGTGACATTACACACATCAAACATCTATCACCATTCTGTATACAATCAATGTAACCGGGACAGAGAGAGATAAAAGGAGCAACAAATCCTAAAGTGCATAAGTAAACCAACAAAGTTAAAAGTGTGGAGGTAAGGTGCATTGAGGTAGTCTGTGTGGATTCCAGTGACTTCAAAGATTGATGAATGTTACAGTGTGGTGCTTAGACAACAAGATGAACTAGATGGCATGGTTCAATGTGACCTAAAGTGTTGAGTGGGGGCACGTGACTAAAATATAAGGGGGTGAAATGTAAATAATCCTCAATACATACTGCCAAAGCGCCCTTACTCTGGTCATGAAGTCATGAACATTTGCATATCTACCTGAAGTGCACATATTTGTCCATGTTCTTCAGCCAGCGTTTGTCAAGAATGATTTCTCTTCGTCTTTCATGGACCAAACTGTCCGTCTCCATCCAGTCCTCGTCTCTGCTGTCCTCCAAGGAGCCACGGTGACAGACATCAAGGGCCCACTCATGTTCTCCGGTGAAATGGTGCAGGAGCCCCAACCACATGTCCTGAGGAGAAACTGTTACAAAATCATTTGAAACAAGGAATCTCAGTGTGTATCACAACAAACTGTTGGTCAAAGAACCCATGGTAAATATGAACCCACATGTGGTTTCCAGCAGGATTTTGGAACCTGAAGTATGACACTTGTCACTATATCATTACAAATTAACAACGTAGAACATATGTAAGGGTACACTACTCCACAAATTGTACATAAAGTAGGATGACATCAACCACAGATAAATTGAGAAAATGTGGCCACACATTATTTTAATTTAATTTCTGTATAATTTTTTTTTGGTTTATTTTTAGGATTTTTTGGGGGGAGAGATTGTTTTGTTATTGTTTTGGCCCACCACCACCCCCCCTCTTGGGGGACAACTTCTCTATTGTTTGTTTTTAAATTAATTTGTAATATAAATTGGTTTTTTTTTTACCTCACACATAAAATATTTGTTTATTTTGTAATTTTATACCTTTTAATAGTTTTAATTACTGTATTTTTTTCAGATTTTTTTGGGGGAGAGATCTTTAGTTATTGTTTTGGCCCACCACCACCCCCCCTCTTGGGGGACAACTTGTCTATTGTTTGTTTTTAAATTAATTTGTAATATAAATTGTTTGTTTTTACCTCATAAATAAAATATATGTTTATTTTGTAATTTTATACCTTTTAATAGTTTTAATTACTGTAT
This sequence comes from Siphamia tubifer, assembly GCA_020466265.1. Lineage (NCBI taxonomy): Eukaryota > Metazoa > Chordata > Actinopteri > Kurtiformes > Apogonidae > Siphamia > Siphamia tubifer. Next base: position 13,967,351 of record CM035795.1, read on the forward strand.
TTTTTTTTCAGATTTTTTTGGGGGAGAGATTTTTAGTTATTGTTTTGGCCCACCACCACCCCCCCCTCTCGGGGGACAACTTCTCTATTGTATGTTTTTTTTTAAAAATGTAATTAATTTGTAATGTAAATAGTTTTTTACTTCACAATTAAAATATTTGTTTATTTTCTTATTTCAGACCATTTTATAGTTTTTAATTACTGATTATTTTTTGTTTATTTTTAGGGTCTTTTTTGGCGCACCACCCCCCTAATTTGTTTTTCATTATGATTTTTTATTATGCATTGGATTATTTTTTTGGTTGCCATACTTTAAAATTATTTTTACATTTGAGTTAATTTGTAATATCAACTGTATTTTACTTACAATTAAAAATATATATTTTCAAATTTTTATAACTTTCAATAGTTTTAATTTAATTTCTGTATTTTTTTTTTGTGTATTTTTAGGATTTTTTTGGGGGAGAGATTTTTAGTTATTGTTTTGGCCCACCACCACCCCCCCTCTCGGGGGACAACTTCTCTATTGTATGTTTTAAATTTTTTAAAATTAATTTGTAATATAAATAGTTTTTTACTTCACAATTAAAACATGTAATTTCTAATTTGTATATCTTTCAATTGTTTTAATTTCATTTCTGTATTTTTTTTTTGTTTATTTTTAGGATATTTTGGGGGGAGAGGTTTTTTGTTATTGTTTTGGCCCACCACCACCCCCCCTCTCGGGGGACAACTTCTCTAGTGTATGTTTTACTTTTTTTTTTATTAATTTGTAATATAAATTGTTTTTTACTTCACAATTAAAATATTTGTTTATTTTCTAATTTTTATACCTTTTAAGAGTTTTAAATTACTGAATTTTTTGTTTATTTTGAGGATTTTTTTTAGGGTCTTTTTTGGCCCACCCCCCCCCTAATTTGTTTGTCATTATGATTTGTTTATGCATTGGATTATTTTTTTGGTTGCCATACTTTTAAATTATTTTTACATTTCTGAATTAATTTGTAATATGAATTGTATTTTACTTTCCAATTAAAAATATGTATTTTCTAATTGTTATGCCTTTTAATAGTTTTTAATTATTACATTTTTTATTTTATTTTTAGGGTCGTTTTTGGCCCAACACCCCCCCCCCCCCCCCCTAATTTTTTTCCAGTATGATTTTTTTTTATTATGCATTGTATCATTTTTTGGTTGCCATATGAATTATTTTTACATTTTGAATTAATTTGTAATATAATTTTATTGTACTTCATAATTAAAGATACTTATTTTCTACTTCTTAAACTTTTAATAGTTTTAATTTAATTGTTATATTTTTGGTTTATTTCTAGGATTTTTGGGGGGAGTCCCCCCCTTTACGGGACAACTTCTTTAGTGTTTTTATCAATTTGTTTTTAAGTAATGATTTAAATTCAATGTTGTGGGACATTTTTTTACTCAATCAAATTTAAATTTTGAGTTGGTGTTATAATTTTTTTTCATTATGATTTTTTATATTTTGGTTGTCATGTTTTCAAATTTTTTGTAAAGTTTCTAATCAATTTGTGATAGTTTATTTTACTTTCATTGCTTTTTATTTGCTATGATCATTTAAAATTTATTCTTAGTATATTTTAAATCCAAAATATTTTTAATTTGTCGTTTTAATTTTTCCATTTTTTATTATTTTCTCCATTTAAAAATGCTTACAACTGTATTTCTATAGTTTTTATTTTGTTTAATTGTTGTATTTTATTTTTTTTATACTTATTTTTGGGTATTTTTTTGTATTTCATTTCACAGTTTTCTTTAAGTTTTTGGGTTTACTGCCAGCAGCCTGGAAGGGAACACAGCATGGACAGGACAACGCTCACTTTTGGAAGTCAGTCAGACTTCCAAAAATGTCCGACTGGAGTTCTTACTCCTCTTCTGAACACTTTGTGCAGCACCGGAAAGAAAAGAGAGAAGAAAAAAAACGGAGGAGTCTGTCTCGAGGTGTTGTCCTCTCTTCTCTCTCTGCCTCTTCCTCTTCCTGTTGCTCTGCCTCTTCCTCTCTCCCTTCCTCTTCTCTCTCTCCCTCTTCTCTCTCTCCCTCTTCTCTCTCTCCCTCTTCTCTCTGTCCTTCCTCTTCCTCTCTCCCTTCCTCTTCTCTCTCTCTCTCTTCTCTCTGTCCTTCCTCTTCCTCTCTCCCTTCCTCTTCTCTCTCTCTCTCTTCTCTCTGTCCTTCCTCTTCCTCTCTCTCTCCCTCTTCTCTCTCTCCCTCTTCTCTCTGTTCTTCCTCTTCCTCTCTCCCTTCCTCTTCTCTCTGTCCTTCCTCTTCCTCTCTCCCTTCCTCTTCTCTCTCTCCCTCTTCTCTCTCTCCCTCTTCTCTCTCTGCCTCTTCCTCTCTCTCTCCTTCCTCTTCCTCTCTCTCTTCCTCTTCTCTCTCTCCCTCTTCTCTCTCTGTCTCTTCTCTCTCTCCCTCTTCCTCTCTCTCTCCTTCCTCTTCCTCTCTCTCTCCTTCCTCTTCCTCTCTCCCTTCCTCTTCTCTCTCTCCCTCTTCCTCTCTCTCTCCCTCTTCTCTCTCTGCCTCTTCCTCTCTCTCTCCTTCCTCTTCCTCTCTCTCTTCTCTCTCTCCTTCCTCCAGAGTGTCCACACTCCCGAAACCAGAATCACTGTCTGTCAACTCCAGGTCTTCTAGTTCCGCCCTCATTAAAGCCAGTACCTCGTCCATCAGTCGCTCTAGTTCCTCGAAATCCTCCCCTAGCCTCCTGATGCGTAGCCTCCTTCCATGCCCTGCCATCTCCTGCCTCTGGTCTCCTCCTGCTTGCCGCCGCAGCCTCCTCTGCTCAACCTCGTGCCTCCTCTACTCCTTGCGCCTCCTCTACTCCCAGCCGCCTCACCGCCGCCTACTCCTCTTCTACCACTGCCGCCTCCTCGCCTCACGCTTACTCCTCCACTACTCCTCGCCGCCTCACGCTTACTCCCCTTCTACTCCTCGCCGCCTCACGCTTACTCCTCCTCTACTACTCACCACCTCCTCCTCCTCTCCTCCTACGTCTCGTACTCAGCACCTCCTCTGCTCCACTTGCCTCCTCCTCCTCCTCAGCTCTGGCACCTGAAAAAAACAAAAACAAACAAATATTGATGTTATTGTTAAATGTTTATTTTTAACTTGAGACCTGGAATATTTGTCTTTTTTTTTTTACCCACAATCGGCCCCAAATATCGACTTAAGGAAATCACCAGTCCATATTGGCCATTGGCCCAGGGTGTTGGGGGAAAAATATTAAAATAAAAAATCTGTATCGGCATCAGCCATTAAAAAAACCTACATCAGTCTATCCTTACAATACACCTGTAGATAACTGATATTAATGACAATACACCTGTAGATAACTGATATTAATGAATATACACCTGTAGATAACTGATATTAATGAATATACACCTGTAGATAACTGATATTAATAACATACCTGTAGAGAACTAATATTAGTGAAATCTAAAACTGGTTTTCTGGTGTGACTAATTCAACAGGCTTGTAAACTGCTCATTTTAAAATACCAAACTTACTTTCCATCAGAAACACAAAATAAAAGATAAAAATGTCATAAAGTTTAATTATTCCTGCAAATGTGAGAATACACTGAGGTTAGAGATAAAATACAGTTGTTTACTCTTTATGAGAAAAATCAAATGAACGTGGAAACATGTTAGATTTTTGAATAATATTCAAATAGTAACTAGCAACTTTGGAACAGTGTTCTTGACCAAAAGTCACATCCTTACTATTTCTATAAATGGAAGGAGTATAAAGTACAGCTATTTCTATAAATGTAATGAGTATAAAGTACAGCTATTTCTATAAATGTAATGAGTATAAAGTACAGCTATTTCTATAAATATAATGAGTGTAAAGTACAGATATTTATATAAATGGAAGGAGTTTAAAGTACAGATATTTATATAAATGGAAGGAGGATGAAGTCCAAATATTTTTTTATATAAATGTAAGGAGTATAAAGTACAGTCAAGCCTTCTTCCTTGATTCCTAATCATTAGACCCTGCTTATTTGGAACTGGCTTTTATTTGTCAAAATATCCTGGTGCACTTTCAATGGCACTTGCCTATATTTGGTGTTATAAGGCAATATTCTTTTTATTGTCGCATGGCAACTGAGAATTTAGAATCCTCTGAGCTATCTGACTGAAGCTGTACATAAGCTAGTGGTCAACGCGGTGTTTAGTATGCATATCTAGGGTTATTCCCAAGTGGCGAAGAGCGGGAAATATCTGTGCTTTTGTAGGGACTCTGGACACAATCCCAAATCTGAACTATCCGGGTGAAACCGGGGCGTGTGGTAACCCTACATTAAATCAACTGGCAACAGACTCGGCACGGAAACATAATTAGCATACTCAATGCACATTGGACCCTTGAACATGTATATTAATTACAATAATATGACTAGGGCACATGCACACAAATACAAGACAGTATTTGCAACAATTACAAATAGGCTTTATTTTAACATTAGCCTGTAGCTAACAAGGTATTATGCTAGCATAACTTGACTTACCTTCCTCTGCCGAACAATTGAGAGTTGGTTGACTTTTTGTCCTCTTATGGATGACAGTCTATGTCCGATGTGGCCTCTCCTCTTGCTGGGGTCTCCTCTTTCCGGGGTCTTCACTTGCTGCTCGAAATAAATGCTCAAAATGTCTCTGCTCACAAAGAGTGTCCCGTTCTGGTCAAAGATCAGATCGAGATAGCCGGTTAACGGTCTTGTAGGCTTTATATAGAGCAACAGCACGTGACGTCACTGCGTCAAGTGCGCCGCCATTCTCCCGCCTTTAAGTCAGCTGACATTTCAATTTCACAAGCGCATATTCTGTAATGTAGTGTTTCTCTGCTTTTAGCATTTGGGGGAGTTAGTAGTTCAATATGTCGATCCCGGAAGCAGGAGACAGTCAGAGAAACTCCGAGCATCCAGGAAGTCTCAGAGGGCAATCTGGTGGCGATCCGTTCAGGCTGGAAACCATCCACAAAGGAGCTGCGTTAGCTCTGTTAGCTTTAGCCTGTAGTCTCCCCACCGCTCATTTGGCTAACAAGCCATGTAGTTAGTTACAAAGATGCAAAACGTCACGCAGGCAGTATATATATATATATATATATATATATATATATATATATATATATATATATATATATATATATATATATATATATATATATATATATATATATATATATATATATATATATATATATATATATATACAACAAAACAAAAACAAACAAACAAAATTAGCCCGAACTACAGATACTTATCTTGAATCATATACTCTTTGCCAGAGCGCATCTGGAAAGTGACAGATCAAACAGTCGGAGGTGGAGTCAATCTGTGTGATTTGGGCAACGAAAAGGTATATTTATTACAGTAGTTTGAGATAACTCATCATTTTTGAAAGTTAAATAGATATTTGCCAAATATTGACAGCCAGCTAACGTTACATAACATTACAGTTAATTGTGCCAAGTGCCAACTTAGCTAATTTATGATATAGCATTAAGCTAATGCTAACTCCAGAAAAAAGAAAAACATTGATGAGGGTGAGCCTAGACAGGTATCATTAACCTATTACTAAGTCATAGATTGTCATAAGTTATGTTCACATTTGTAATGGAAAGAAAAAGAAGGCCACTCAAGGAGGAGGAGTTGAAATGTCAGAAATTAACTGAGTTGTTTATTAAACCCAGCAGCAGTCAGAGTGCTACTGATGCTAACTCTAATGTTAGCTCTGGATTTATATTGTGCTTTTTTAGGCATGATTTCAATTTATGTTTAGTTTGGCTACGTTTGGCTAAAATGTGCCACCTGCTGCCCTTTTTAGGAGGTGTTTTTTTTTAATTAATTCCATATTTTGATCACAGCAGGGCTTTTGGACATATGTTATTTTCATTATAATTGCGTTCATGGTGATTGGAGAGTTGTATGATTGTGTGTGTGGACAGTTTAAGCTTTTCTCACTAAAGATTAGTGTGAGTTGACCTTGTCTGTTTTATTTGATCAATATTCCAATATGGTGGGAAACTGAAAAACAGAATAGTATATATGAGCACATATTAAGACATTTAATGTTAATTTTAATGCATACAGTATTTTTAGACATATGGGTAAAACTCCACAGGTGGGCTGCAGGAAGCCTGAAATATATTTAGGCATAATGGAGATAAAATCCGAGAATTATTAGGATTTTATTTGTTTTCATGTCCTTCATACATTTTTCCAGAATGCAAGATTCTGCTACAGACATTTATGAAATCGTATCTGGCTGATTCCTGCACAAACATCTGCTCATATTGGTTTTCTCCGATGTTTGGCAGAGTGCAGGAACGTTTGAGGACGTGGAGAGGTCGAGCTCATCCTACCAGAAAACCAAACCAGTTGAGGCTGGTAAGTAGCATCACAAACAGATGCAACATATAAACTAAAGCAATTTCTACATTTAAAGTGGACCTAACTCAGTTAATACTATAATGGTTTATTTTAGATACTAAGATACAGCATTGCATGAAAACGTGTCCACTTGGATTAATCAGAAATGTAGATTGTATTTCATCATTTTTCACTTTGTCACTATTTGAAGTCGGGTGATGAAGTTGGGCAGTTGTGTCACCATTCAGTGTTTCAAGTCTCTTTTTATATATATATATATATATATATATATATATATATATATATATATATATATGTGTGTGTGTGTGTGTGTGTGTGTGTAAACTTTGAAGGACTTTGTTCTCAAAGTCCTTCATACTCTTCAAAATTTGCGGAAATGTGTGCCTTTTTCATCACAGTATCTAGGTTACTGCTGCCATCTGTTGGTCAACAAAAGTAACAGCAGCATAAATTGAAATGAAAAGAGTGGAGGAAGTCACAAAAATAATATTTTTCACCCATATATATATATGTTTTCTTGTGACTTCCTCCACTGTGTTTTCATAATTTATGCTGTTGTTAATTTGGATACACGGTACAGTTCCCAAATATGATGGAAAATCTATTATCAATTATTTTTACACTTATTATTTTCAATGCTTAATATGTCCAGAAATAATAAAACTATGCTATTTGTAAGTGCACCATCGGATAGACAGGGTCATACTGAGGGGGCATGTTGGTTTTTTTTAGGCCTGTATCTTCCTTCAATTTAAAACTTGAGGTGTCCAAATCTGCTTGTAAATTCTGTATTCTGTATGCATGTGTGTGTGTGTGTGTGTGTGTGTGTATCACAGTGTTGGGTGTTTTCTTTCTTAAGTGTACTTTATGCTTTATGTTTTGATCACGCTGGGTGGAATGTTTGTGAAACTAGAGTAACTACTGTGTATAAAGGATATATACAGTAAGGGAATACATTAGTCTACAGTGTGTTTTACCAGTTGTGCACACTTTCTTCCAGTTTTCTTACCTTCCGACTTGTGTGGTGTGCATCAGTTCTAATCTAACTCTACAGTGGTGACCTCTCTGCTACAGATTTCCAGGTCTGTGTGGATGCTGGGTAGGGAGGCGCACACCTCCTCTTTCTGAACTCCCTTGTCTCTCCACAAAGAGATATGTTTTTTCTTCCTCTCCTTTTCAGGTCGACCTGAGGGACTGTGAAGGTACCTTTCACTCAGGTTGTTGATGAAAAGAGAGGTTTGATGTCTTCTGTTCTTTGCAGACACACGGTGACGGGGTGCGGCCGGTGGGGTATTAGGTTGGACGCAGTGGCGGCTGGACTCCTTGCCTGTCTCCGTGCGGTGGCTGCGTGTGAGAAGACTGTGATGGCATCACGTGATGTGGTGGGTTACAATTCTTTGACAGTGCTGGTCCCACATTCAGTGGCTATGATTCTTTTGAAGCAGAAAACTTCTCATCTCTCAGCTGCACGATGGATCCCATCAGGCCCGGACTGGCACACGGGAGAACCGGGACTTAAATGTGCCACCTGCTGACCTTTTTAGGAAGTGTTTTTTTTTTAATTTTTTAATTTATTTTTTATTGATCCCATATTTTGATCACAGCAGGGCTTTTGGACATATGTTATTTTCATTATAATTGCGTTCATGGTGATTGGAGAGTTGTATGATTGTGTGTGTGGACAGTTTAAGCTTTTCTCACTAAAGATTAGTGTGAGTTGACCTTGTCTGTTTTATTTGATCAATATTCCAACATGGTGGGAAACTGAAAAACAGAATAGTATATATGAGCACATATTAAGAAATGTAATGTTAATTTTAATGCATACAGTATTTTTAGACATATGGGTAAAACTCCACAGGTGCGCTGCAGGAAGGCTGAAAGATTTATAGACTTCAGTTATAGGATAGGCTGTTGACCTTTTCACTTTAACATTGAATATTAGTGTTTATTAGCCATACTAAGATGACATCTGAAAAGTTTGCTGACAAAATAATACAAACATGTTCTTAATAACACATATGTAAGTAACCTTAGACAAAAGGAAATATGGTGAGGGCAGGGAGAGGATGAGAGAAAAGTACTGTACTGAGCTGTTGTCATGCATTAGTTTAATAGTGTGGTGTCACAGCCAGTGTAATAGTATTACTTTAATTGTTAAAAGAAAATTAAAAAGCCTCCCCAACCCCCAAAGGTGTGGTTTTTGGAGGGGATTTTTTTTTCTGCCTCCATGGTGCTGGAATTGGCCTGGATGCTGCAGGATATTCCCTGCCCTGAAATCCTGACCCAGTCTGGCCCTGTATATATATATATATATATATATATGTGTGTGATATATATAATATATCACATCAGAAAGAAAGAACATGAGAAGCTTGAGAAATACCAAGGGCTGAAAGAGGAGTTAGAGAAAATGTGGAGTGTGAAGGCAACAGTGGTACCAGTTGTGATCAGAGCACTAGGGGTAGTGACCCCCAAGCTGGGAGAATGGCTCCAGCAGATCCCAGGAAAATCCCAGGCCTCTGGTAGAGGACCCGAGTCTGAAGGAGACACTGCCCACATGGAGCGAGAGGAACATTTTTTGTGTGTGTGTGTGTGTGTATATATATATATATATATATATATATATATATATATATACGCTGCTTTCAGGTGCGGCTCAGAAAAACTACTATATGAGGGCATCTGATTTAGTAAAGGATAATATTAAGTAATAATTTGTGTTCAAATTGTAAATGAGTTTCATTTACATCTATTGCCCTTTAGTTACAGGTCAGTACATTCGATATAGTCGATTTGATTTGATTAGTTTTTGTGATTCGGACAAAGCACATTAATCAATACATCAGTAAAAAACATCAATACAAATAGACGCAGGATATATACACGGTAGCCGTACTCCAAACGTGAGAGATAGAGGTTCGGCAGTGAACTGCCCATGCGCTCCAATAATAACCCTAACCCCTAACCCACGAACGACCAGGGACGGAGCGTTTGGTTCACTGTAGGAGGGCGATAACCTGTAGTGGGCCTTCAAGATAGTCCTAGTATGGGTGATATTAGTGTTCATTCCAACACCGAGATTTTAATTAGTCCCCCTTATGTTGATTTTTAGGGATCAAAAAGTACAGCTCTATCTGGTGGCAGATTGTGGCAGCTTTGATTTCCACAAGTGTCACATGCAAGGCCAAGTTTATTAGAATTATCATGTGAGTTGATGCTGTAGGTGAGATTCATACTATCAAATGTTTTATTTTTTCATTTTTGGGCTGAATTAAGGAAAAGGGTGTAATAATGTATTCAGTGTACTCTCACTTTGTCTGGAAGTTTTATGCATACTTTGATGTGTTTTCTTTTCACTATCTCACCCCTTATGAAACATAGGCACACAGAGACTCCAAAATGATTTCACAACTTTTATTTTTCATTTAAAAAGGCAATGCATATAAAATACAAGATCTGTTTAATTTGAAGCTCGTTTACCACAACAAAGTCAACAAAACTAAAACAAAACTAAATGTAACTGTACACAAATTGTAAGTTCACTCAATGTATACGCATTGTGGCATTATTTTTTTTTTGCAACAGAACAAGAGGGAAAAAAACTGAACAGCAGGAGGCACAAAGGTCTGGCTGCAGGGTGACCCAGGATACAGGATGGAGGGGGCCTGTGGCTGTGTGGGGCGAAACTCAAATGTGGCGTCTCACTGTCAAATTTAGATGTCCAGCATCTGGAGGACCTATGTTGACAGTTACAGGTGGACTGCATTTTTGGTAAATGGACTGCATTTTTATATAGCGCTTTTCCACCTTCATGGTGCTCAAAGCGCTTTACATTAGCCTCTCATTCACCCATTCACACACACACTCATACACCAGTAGGTTTCTAAGGTCTACGGGAAGTCCTACTGGGGGCCTAAGTCAGGGTTCAGTGTCTTGCCCAAGGACACTTCGACATGTGGATAGCCAGAGCCGGGACGCGAACCGCCAACCTCTCGGTCATTGGGCGACCCACTCTACCAACTGAACCACAGCCGCCCAGGTGGAGAACAGCATGCTGAAACAACACACACGTACACATGACCAGAGACTATGCAGGCAAGAATTAATACAGAAATATACAAATTCTCGTATAACTACTTAACACTTCATTTTTCAGGTTTCATAGCATTAAGGCATTGTGCAAATATCTTTCAGATGATGTTCCAGTTACTGCAAATGACCCAGAGGAGACTATGGTCCCAAGAGAAGCCTTCAACAGTCTCTGTCAAAAGTATAATCAACTCAGCACTGAGTGTGATAACCTAAGAAATAACTGTTACAGACGAAGAGAGTAGAATGCAAGATTGAAAGAGGAGCTTCATGAGGAGCTTTTATATGATCAAAGACAATTCTAATTACTTGCTCTTTCTCACTGGGTTAACATCAGTCCGCTTCATTTGGTTGCTGGGTAAAATACAATGTGGTTTGCAGAAGCTAAATGCATCTCTCACACTAGAAGATAATTATTAATTGTCTCGTCTTGTCATCGGAACCTGCTTTATCATCGCTAGGTTAACTGGGGGCTTAACTGGAGTCGGGGTACTCCTTGTATGAGTTAATTTATTAACTGTTTATAGACAGACCTACTAACTCTATTGCTAGAGCTCAGACCTGGTCCAACTATAAACATAATAATACAGTTCAGTACCTGATGGGAATAACTCCAGCAGGGGCAGTTTCATTCCTGTCCAAAGAATGGAGTGGAAGAGTGTCAGATAAATATGTAACACTGGAATCAGGATTGTTGGACCAACTGGAGCCAAGAGATGAAATCTTAGCAGACAGGGGATCCTTGATCAGGGATGAACTTACTGCATACGGTGCCACCTTGTGTGTACCAAGTTTGACTAAAGGAAAGAGTCAGTTACCAGCATGTGAAGTAGACTCATCAACACAACTAGCACTTGTAAGAATACATGTAGAGAGAGTTATAAGCAGATGGAAGAGTTTCTAAATTCTGTAGTCTGTTCTTCCAATTTCCCAAGTTAGCCTGTTGAATGATATGGCAATTGTTTGTGGTGCCCTGACAAATATTTACAAATCTGTAGTGACAAAATAGTAAAGTGTATGAAATATATTGTGTCAATAAAACTATGAACTCAGAACATAAATGGCTTTTTACTTATTCACTTTTCTACACTGCTCCTTGCAATTATTTGAGATTAGTACTTCAATTCTAGCTCTTAAGATGCACTACCTAAAACAGCCACTAGATGGTAGTGAAAGAGAAGAAATGAAAAACAGGTCACTGAGGACTGAAGAAAAACAGTTTCTTCCACAAAATCAACTTCTTCTTAGTTACATTATCATTTTATTTATTAATAAAACTATACAGTGATTAATAAACATAAAAATAATCAATACACTTGGTAAGGGTTCAAACAGATATCACATTTTAATTCTAGGTCCCAGAATTAACTAAAACCATATCAAAACCTATTTGTAAAAAAATAAGTTTAAAAAAAATCCTAAAAAAATTTAGTTGTACAGTGTATTAATAATACCCATTAAAAATAAGAAAAGAAGAAAAATCCTTATTTTAAAAGGAATCAGAAGAAGTCTAGGTTGTTAGTTCTCATCCCTTTTTCTCTGAAATCAACTCTTCTACATCCACAGTGTTTAATGATTGTTTGTTGACTTTTCTAGATGTGGGTGTAGATGATATAGGAGAAGACATAAGCAGTGGAGCTATGAGGAGGAGCAGAGACCCCAGAGTTCAGAGCCTAACCCACAAAAAGTCAAAGTGACCCCACTAACCTGAGACTATAAATACAATAAACTGCATCAACTTCACCTGTGTCTTTTGTTTCTGTAAAACAACCAAGACACAGGTTCAGTTGGTTTGGAACATGTCATTTTATGAGTCGACTGCACACTGTAAAAAATATAAATGTATAAATTTGCTAGAAGATAATCAAGTAAAAGTACTTCATGACTGTATTTAAGTTGTAGACTGTACTTTAGGTGCTTTAATGGAATATTGTTTATTTTAATACTTTAAATTATTCTTTTTACTTTAATTCCCTACATTTGTTCATCTGTAATGTATAGATAGATAGATAGATAGATAGATAGATAGATAGATAGATAGATAGATAGATAGATAGATAGATAGATAGATAGATAGATAGATAGATAGATAGATAGATAGATAGATAGATAGATAGATAGATAGATAGATAGATAGATAGATAGATAGATAGATAGATAGATAGATAGATAGATACTTTATTGATCTCCAAGGAGAAATAAAGTACTCCTTCCATTTATATAAATACCTGTACTTTATGCTCCTTATATTTAGATAAATATGTGTGCTTCATACTTCTTACATTTATATAACTATCTGTACTTAATTCTCCTTACATTTGTATAGTATCTGCACTTTATACATTCTCAGAATAGACTCAACTTTTTCAATCTAAATGAATGTGACAATGGTTGCACTACCTATAAACAGCCACTAGATGGCAGTCAAAGAGAATAAATGAAAAAGGTCACAAGAGGACTGAAGACAATCATTTCCTTCCACAAAATCAATTTCTTATTAATTTTATGACTTATTTGTTAATTGATGGATAATTTAGTAAACATAAAAATATTCAATTGTAAGCAATACAATAAAAAATTAGAAGGAAAAATATTACAATGGTTTAAACCCTGACCTTGAATCCATCATGAATGTACATATTTTTTCCTCCATCTCAACTCCTGCACATCATCCAGACTAAACTGAGCCAGGACAAACTTTAATGTTTTTGTGTGTTATGTGTTACACTGTCTATGCAGCAACTTCTCTGTACTCTAAACCAAATTTCTCCCTAGGAAGACTAATAAAGTACCCTTGAACTTAACCCTAACACATAACACACAAAAACGTTAAAGTCTGTCTAGTCTCAGTTTAGTTTCCATGAGGTGCAGGAGATGAGATTGAGGAGAAATATCTACATTCATGATGGATTCAAAGTCAGGGTTTAAACTGCTGTAATATTTTTCCTTCATAAAATTGTTCATAAAATTAATGAAATAAAAATATAAACAACAAGGCAGTCAGAGACAGCAGACCTCTGCCAAAACTTGATATGGCGTCATATGATGTCAAAACGTGATATGATTGAGTCATAGGTGTTGAACCATCTGATGTCTGAAGATGAGACGATGTGAATGAAAAAAAGGGAGATTCTATCTTGTCTGAATCCTGAGATAATACCACTGATGCGTTTTACCTGTTGACCTTCATTGCTCAAAATGTAATGGGTTCGTCCTTGACCTATTATCTATTATTCCTGAAAGTTTCATCAAAATCCGTTCAGAATTTTTTGCGTAATCCTGCTGAAAAACAGACAAATGGACCAGAAATGAATATTGAGATATCTACAATTTAATTTCGACTAGTCATAACTTCAGTTCAAGGTATCTTTATTTAAAATAAATTCAAGATATCTATATGTTTCTTTTCAGATATCTTAAATTCCATTTTGACTAGTCAAAATTAAGTTGTAGATATCTTTAATTGGAATTTCAGATAGTCATAATTTAATTGTAGATATCTATAATCAAATTATAGATATCTTGATGTTAAATTTGATTAGAGATATCTTGAATTGGAGATATCTGTAATGTTCATTTTTAAATGGTAAAAAATGTATATAAAGCCTGAATGTGATCTATGCAGACGCTGGTACCATGACTTCTGTGTCACTGGGTGGCAAAATATCCAAAAATAATATCCACTGACTTGCCATGGAACTGCATGGTGTGTCAAGAAAAATTAAAAAGATGTGTGAAGTAATTAAATCGACAATATTAATCTTTTATTTTGACTCTACATAAATAATATCCTATAAATGGAGGACATCGAAGAAATTGTCATTTTTTCCCCCCACCAACAGGCTCATACCAGCGTCCGCACAGATTACATTTGGGCTTTATATGCATTTTTACCATTTAAAAATGTACAAAGTATGTATTTCAAAAAGAAGTCTTGTGGCATGTGAGGAATACCACTCTTTATTTTACACAGTTGGTTTGACGTCAGGGAGAATAATAGCTTTATTTTGAATATTAAACGTGAATGTCCAATATAAAACAAATGTTATACCGGTGGTTTCTACAGATGAAAACAGTCCAGACTTTGCACCCTCTGTTTTTTTTTCCCTATGGACAGCAGAGTGTCAGGCCTATGGAAAAGATGTCAGGGTTTGTCCATTTCAGGTTTATAAACTGTGACCAATCACGCCTTCTTGTATGCAGGCTTTTAACTCTGTCTCACTCTCTTTAAGATTGGAAAGAAAAAGGAACAGGTAAACTAGGACAGATGAGCGTGAGGAGGCGTCTTTCCATGGTGAGAGCATGAATCCTTTTTTATGTATTCTGTCATATATAATAATAATGATACTGTATAGGATTATTATTATTATTATTATTACATTGTGCTGACACTTAAGGCATTGTGCAAATATCTTTCAGACGAAGTTCCAGTGACCCAGAGGAGACTATGGTCCAAAGAGAAGCCTTCAACAGTCTCAGTCAAAAGTATAATCAACTCAGCACTGAGTGTGATTACCTCAGAAATGACTGTTACAGACTAAGAGAGGAGAATGCAAGATTGAAAGAGAAGCTTCAGAAATCACACTTCTGCTTTTCCACGATCAAAGACAATTGTAATTAGTGTCTCTTTCTCACTGGGTTAACATCAATGCTCTTCATTTGGTTGCTGGGTAAAATACAATGTGGTTTGCAGAAGCTAAATGCATCTCTCACACTAGAAGATTATTTATTAATTGTTTTAATGAAATTAAGATTGGGGCTCAGTAATAGAGACATAGCGTATAGGTTCAGAGCTTCTGAAAGTACAGTTTCTAACATTCTAACATCCTGGCTACCTGTGACGGCAAAAATGTTAAAGTCTATTAAGTAGCCACCAAAGGCTGCTATCCTTAAATATATGCCATAAAGTTTCCGGCGACATTTCAAGAGATGCTGGTGTATAATTGACTGTACAGAAATGTTCATAGAGAGACCTACTAACTTGACTGCTAGAGCTCAGACCTGGTCCAACTATAAACATAATAATACAGTTCAGTACCTGGTGGGAATAACTCTAGCAGGGGCAGTTTCATTCATATTCAGGTAGTTTGTTCCACAGGTGAGGAGCAGAACAACTGAATGATGCTTCACTTTGTTTGGTTCTGATTTTTGGAACAGACAGTAGACCTGTTCCTGATGACCTATGACCTCTGGGCTCTGGATGCTTCATATGGAACCAGCAGGTCTAGGATGTATTTGGGTCCAAGGCTATTTAGTTCTTTATAGACTAGGAGTAAGATTTAGAAATGCGACCTTTGACCCACAGGACGACAATGTAAGGATTTGAGGACCAGTGTGATGTGGTCCAGTTTCCTGGTACTGGTCAGGACTCTGGCAGCAGTGTTGTGGATCAGCTGTAGCTGTCTGATTGATTTTTTGTTTAGACCAGCGAAGACACCATTACAATAATCTAACTTACTGAAAATGAATGAGTTTTTCTGTGTCTGGTTTGAACAGAAAACCCTTGATTCTAGTGATGTTCTTCAGGTGGCAATAGGCAGACTGGGTAATAGCTTTTAAATGGTTGTTAAATTTCAGGTCTGAGTGAATAATTACACCCAGATTTCTGGCTTGGTTTGTGGTTTGTGACATGGACTCAAGGTGAGCACTGACCTTTGACCTTTCTTTTTTGGGGCCAAAAACAATCACTTCTGTTTTGTCCGCATTAAGATCGAGAAAGTTCTGGAACATCCACTCAGTTGTGTGTCATCTGCGTATGTGTGGTAAGAAATGTTAAAATGCTCTATGATCTGAGCCAGGGGCAGTGTATAGATGTTGAACAGAAGTGGTCCCAAAATGGACCCTTGGGGAACCCCACACAATACCTTTGTACTCACTGACGTGTGTTTACCAACTGAGACAAAGTAGTTCCTATCTTGTAAATAAGATTTGAACCAGTTTAACACAGTGCCAGTAAGCCCCACCCACTTTTCTAGTCTGTCAAGCAGTATGTTGTGGTCAACTGTATCAAATGCGGCACTGAGGTCCAAGAGTACTAGGACAGAAGTTCTGGATGCATCATGATTCAGATAAATGTAATTTAACACTTTGATCAGTGCAGTCTCAGTGCTGTGGTGTGCTCGGAATCCAGACTGAAAGTCAATATAAAGACTGTTTTGCACCAAAAAAGTATGAATTTGCTGGAAGACAGCTCTTTCAATGATTTTTCCCAAAAATGGGGTGTTTGATATGGGCCTGTAGTTACCTATTAATGAAGCATCCAGATTAGGCCTTTTTGAAAGAGGTTTAATTACTGCAGTTTTCAAGGCCTGAGGAAACTGTCCTGACTGAAGAGAACTGTTTACTATCTGCACTACATCTGAAGATATACAGTTAAAAACATTTTTTTTTAAATTGGTTGGCAGATGGTCAAGGCAACATGTTGTTGACTTTAACTGTTTAAGACTTTCCATTAGTAATGTGTAATCTAGAAGGGCAAAGTGTTCCAGGTTAACTGGTGGACAGGAAGGCACACATGATACAAGCATCTTTCCTGAGCTGGAGCTACAGACTGTCTGTCTTATCCTTAATATTTTATCTATAAAGAAAGCAGCAAACTCCTTGCATGACTTTTTGGACAGCAGGTCAGATGGAACTGAAGCTATTGGATTTGTTAGTCTGTCCACAACACAAAACAATGTGCGTGCATTATTACTGTGTCTGTTGATCATATCAGAGAAAATGACTGCCTCGAATGTTTGACTTCCTGGTTATAGATATGCAGACTTTGTGTCATAATTAACCTGTAGTTTTTTCTCCATCTGCGTTCTGCCCGTCTGCACAGTCTTATTTTCAGCTTTCACTAATGCGGTAATGGTCCTTATTGGGGCGATGGAATCAATGGAATCAAACTTTGGATCTAAAACTTATTTACTAGGTCATCAACAGGAGCTGAGGGCAGTCGTGGTGATGGTATGAACGCTTGGGTGAATAATGTACAAGTGTTGTCATTTATATAACATTTTCTGATCATCTCACTGTCCCTTTTGTCAGGATAAGTGGGTCAGTGGCTTTAAACTGGACACAATAGTGGTCAGACTGATGACCACATCAGTCACCATTACCTCAGGAATATTAACACCTTTGGTAATAATTAAATCTATTATGTGCCCTTTGTTATGTGTTGGATCCTTTACATGCTGAGAAAGCCCAAAATTATCCAGAATATTAAAAAGTTCTTTAGCACTTCCATCACTACAGTTATTAACATGAATGTTAAAATCACCTGCTAAAACTATACAGTCAAAGTCAATACATAACATAGACAGACATTTGGCAAACTCATCAAAAAACTTTGTATTGAATTTTGGAGGTCTGTAGATGGTTGCAAAGGTTGATCTACAGAGATGGAACAACTGTAGGTGTTAATGGAGTCCTATGTATTATTGATAGTTCTACTGGTCTGTCTGTCCGTCTCAAAAAAAATACATGTTCAAGCTTTTTTAAATGTGTCATGTCCAACATATAAAACATAACATTGAATCATAGCATAATATGCCACAGTTGTAAAGACACTCTACTTGAAAGGTAAGGATGAAAGACTTTGGCTTTGAAAATTCAAAACAAGTGATAAGATCTGACGAATTCATCAATCATCAAGGAACTGATGTTTCAGATAAAGTCTCATGTATTGTAGTAAAGATTTGATTGTGTCTTGGAAGGGTTTACTTGACAGCATGACATGTATTTCAATGAAACCTGTTTGTTTTGGGGCATGCATTTCTTTATTTTGTTTATATATAAACAGTGTAGGTTTAATTGCATTTTAATGGCATATATGAATCGTGTTGTGAATTAATACACGAGTGAAATACACACTCACTGATGTGACCAAAATAAAACCAGCAATTCAGCGAGATCTACTGAATCATCATCATCATGAAGACTGGAATGAATAGATAAATGAAAATGAAATTAATGAAAACATTTGAACTTTGTCTCTGTTCATGAATATACACACACACACACTGAATCAAAGGAATAATGATGTTTTTTACATTTCAGTATCAGTATGGCTCCTACTGCTCAAAATGTAAATATACCCTTAGCAGGGGTGTGAAATATACGGCCCTTGGTCCAAAATAGCCTGTCAAAGAGTCCAATCCTGTCCACGGGATACAGTTGCAAAGTAAAAGTTATTTTGATCATAATTATATTATATATCTTCCGCGTGTTGGGGCTCTTCATCCGCCATGTCGCTATTATCAATGAATATTCACACCTGTCACTATTCGCGTTTACTGTAGCAATCTAATAAAACTACAATGTGACAACGATACACGCAGACAAGGGAAATAGTTTAAAATATTTGCCAAGTCATTATTTGGTATGAGTTACATTTTCAGGACATGTACAGCAACATTGGGGATTAGAAAAACCATGGTGGATGGTGCGCTAAAGATGATAAAAAGCTTTTCAGAAGCATCAGGTTTATCCCTAAATATTAATAAATGTGAAATACTCCCAATCCATTCTTGTCCTGACAACACTATAAACTCTATTAAGGTTCAATCTGAAGTGAAATACATGGGTATAACAATCTCCAAAGATAATAATAGAATGCAACTAGTTAACATTGAAAATCGTATAAACGATATGAAAAAATCCTTAAACCACTGGTTAACTCGCGATCTCACAGTTTTTGGAAGAGTTCTTTTATCCAAAGCTGTGGGTATTTCAAAATGACTTTACCCATGTCATTCTCTTTTTACATCAAACCTAAACATAAAAAAAGCAAACTCTGCCATCTTTCAGTTTATTTGGAGAAATAAGACACATTACTTAAAGAAATCTGAATTAGTTAAAGAATATAGACATGGTGGCGTCAAAGCCTTAGATTTTGAAATACTGGTGGCCACGTTTAGGATGAATTGGTTAAAAGCCTTCTTAGCCTCTCCCAACTCCATGTGGTTCCATATCCCTCGGTCCATTTTTGAAAGGTTCGGTGGCTTGGATTTTTTCATAAAGTGCGATTTTGAATTGTCCAAAGTTCCATTTGCGTTATCTCAATTTCACAAACAAATACTTCATTACTGGAAAATGATTTTCTCACACAATTTCACTCCACATAATTCTGTTTTATGGAACAACAGGTCAATATTAAGTAATCGAAAATCCTTGTTCAACACAAAATGGTTCAATAAAGGAATCATTTTTATTATTGATATAATGGATAGCAATGGAATATTCTTAGAATATCAAAGTTTTATTAATAAATATGGTTTAATTAGTACTTATAGAGATTACCACAAAGTTGTCAAAGCAGTACCATTAGCCCTGGCACGCTTGATCCAAAACTTTGTTACCAACTCTGATATTACTCCCGTTCTTCCAAAACTGTTCATTGAGGATTATAACATTGAAGATAAAAGATTTAATAACCACATTATCTCAGACTGTTTTAAATCTAAATTATTCCATAATCATCATAAATTATCTTTTATAAAGTCCACTGGTAAGATAGAAAAATCACTAAATAAATATGTCAAATGGCCAATCCCACCAAAAATAAAGGAAACTCATTTTAAAATATGTCATAACATTTACCCAGTTTCTGATTTCCTACATAAAAGATTTAAATTTGAATTGGCTAACTGCTCTTTTTGCGATCTTCCTGGTGAATCATTGGAACACTTGTTTTTCTTGTGCCCTGTTTCTGGTAGATTTTGGAGTGACCTGAGAGACTGGTTATGCCTTAAAATGACAAACATCCCCACTTTCACACTTGAACACATATTGTATTTTGTTGACAACTTGGATTCCTCTGTTTCTGACACAGTCAACATTGTAATCTTTTTGGCAAAATATCATATTCATTGTTGTAAGTGGCGTGACACCAGACCCTGTTTTAATCACTTCATAAATGATTTCAAATTATATTTTTTGTCACTCAAACTTCAAAAATCAACATCTGCTCAAAGGATTTATTCTTCTTTTGCAAAATATCTAATGTTTTAAATGTATTTAAATCTAAACAAGTTTTTATGTTTCAATGTAATTCTAATATGTCATATTTAAACAAACATTTTCTTTTTTATTTAATTGTGACCTACATACATATTCAATTATATATTAGGCAACTGAATATACCCCTTTGCTCTACTATTGACCATCACTGATTTGCTAAAGTAATTTCTATAATTTTATTGTGCCTTACAGTATTCTTCCTCCCCCCTGTATTGTTATATTTTATGTTCAACATGCTTCTTCTGTATACCTCATCGATGCACGTGTAATTTCTTTAAAAAAAAAAAAAAAAAAAAATCTCCGCTTTACGGGTTTAGCAAGTGACCCGGAAACACTCACAACAGGAAACTAACGGGGAACCGGAAGTAGAACAGACGTCAACAAATTAAGTATTTAAGTGTAAAATGTTATTTTCCAAATGCAATTTCGCATATGATCAAGGACACATTGTGGATAACTTTTCTGTTGGAACTCATTTTTTTTTAAATACAAAAAAGCCAAAAAACAGTCCCGGTCAAAAGGGCACACAACCAGCATAAGGGCAAGTGCCAGAGCCCCTGTAGCACCCCTTATCTGCACGTGCGTGCTGATCATATTTACAGTATAAACTGAATGAAAACTTAATTTAAAAAATAAATTATTTGTAATTTCTGAGTAAAAATGTCTGGAAAATTAATACAATTAATTAATTGTTTATTTGTTCATCATGTATTTATGTTAACTTGAGGTGGATGTACAAGTAATTTAATTGAGGTTTTTTTTTATGTCTTGTAGGTACACTTTTGACGGTCCCTAAACTCCCTGGCAGCAAAGAAGTCGGTGCCCACAACTGAAGCAGCTCAACTGGTGCTCAGACTGAGCTGAGAGTTGCTGATGCTTGTGGAGAAACTGAGGTGTGGATTGCGCACGTGTTCGGACAGATGCAGCAGTCGAAAGAATACAATTTAAACGATACGCTTCTCTGCTGTTGCCAGGTTACTGTATTATGAATATTATACGCGCGTTGAATTTCAGGATGTGTACAGCAACGTTCGGAATTAGCCTTTTTTAAAATGTATTAATTTTTTAATATTCATGTATTTTTTTTTTTTTTATTATTTTTTTTTTTACAACATTTTCAAAAAAAATTAACAGATTGAAAACAATTATTTCCCCACAGGATTGAAACAGTTTAAACAGACTGTCTGAAGTAGGTTAACACAAGTATACAACAGTAAAGAGGCAAACAAAAAAAAAAAAAATATAAAAAAACATACATAAATAATAAAAAGAAAGTAGAGGACTAAGTCACTGACTGTAAAAATTGAATGAGGCTTGTTGTTTTGCTTTTGATGTGGTTTAGGTTCTTTTTAAAATTATTCAAATTCATTTAAATAGGCAGAGAATACAGGTTTGATCTACATAAATGTACATTTGTGAATGAATTGCTTGATTAGTAAAGTATGTGGGTTTTTAAAAAAATAAAAAATGTTTTGGGTGCTGCCAACACAGGGGGTGGCCTTAGCTGGAGGTGGGGGTGGGAGGAGCAGGTTCCGGCAGGCTAGAGGTTCGGCAGTGAACTGCCCATGCGCTCCAACCATAACCCTAACCCCTAACCCACGAACGACCAGGGACGGAGCGTTTGGTTCACTGTCGGAGGGCGATAACCTGTAGTGGGCCTTTAAGATAGTCCTAGTATGGGTGATATTAGTGTTCATTCCAACACCGAGATTTTAATTAGTCCCCCTTATGTTGATTTTTAGGGATCAAAAAGTACAGCTCTATCTGGTGGCAGATTGTGGCAGCTTTGATTTCCACAAGTGTCACATGCAAGGCCAAGTTTATTAGAATTATCATGTGAGTTGATGCTGTAGGTGAGATTCATACTATCAAATGTTTTATTTTTTCATTTTTGGGCTGAATTAAGGAAAAGGTTGTAATAATGTATTCAGTGTACTCTCACTTTGTCTGGAAGTTTTATGCATACTTTGATGTGTTTTCTTTTCACTATCTCACCCCTTATGAAACATAGGCACACAGAGACTCCAAAATGATTTCACAACTTTTATTTTTCATTTAAAAAGGCAATACATATAAAATACAAGATCTGTTTAATTTGAAGCTCGCTTACCACAACAAAGTCAACAAAACTAAAACAAAACTAAATGTAACTGTACACAAATTGTAAGTTCACTCAATGTATACGCATTGTGGCATTATTTTTTTTTTGCAACAGAACAAGAGGGAAAAAAACTGAACAGCAGGAGGCACAAAGGTCTGGCTGCAGGGTGACCCAGGATACAGGATGGAGGGGGCCTGTGGCTGTGTGGGGCGCAGCAGCAGCAGTATGGGTGCTGCCAACACAGGGGGTGGCCTTAGCTGGAGGGGGGGGGGGTGGGAGGAGCACGCTCCGGCAGGCTAGAGGAGGATGATGCAGTTGGCTGAACGGGCCGGTTCACAGGAGTCACAGGCTCTGGCTCATCAACGTATGATCTGCAAATGCAAAAAAAAATGTGATCAGTATTGATAGGACAGGTGTGATATTTGCTTTCCACAGACAACAAATGAAACAAAGTGTTTATGACGACTTACCTCCGCTTCTCACCACGTCTCTTTCCTCTTGGCTGGTCTGTTGAGATGGTGATTGTAGTCCAGGCCAGCCAACAAGGTCCGGGCTTCATAAACTGGAGGGGAAAAGCTGGAGCGCTTGCTGGCATACATGAGAATATAGCTGTGGAACAACTACTGTTCTACGGTTGACCTGAGGGAATAGCAGCAAATTTATTGATCCCTGAGTAAAAGTCATCCAGCAGCATACACAAATTATAATACAGACTGTATGCTATTGTGACATTACACACATCAAACATCTATCACCATTCTGTATACAATCAATGTAACCGGGACAGAGAGAGATAAAAGGAGCAACAAATCCTAAAGTGCATAAGTAAACCAACAAAGTTAAAAGTGTGGAGGTAAGGTGCATTGAGGTAGTCTGTGTGGATTCCAGTGACTTCAAAGATTGATGAATGTTACAGTGTGGTGCTTAGACAACAAGATGAACTAGATGGCATGGTTCAATGTGACCTAAAGTGTTGAGTGGGGGCACGTGACTAAAATATAAGGGGGTGAAATGTAAATAATCCTCAATACATACTGCCAAAGCGCCCTTACTCTGGTCATGAAGTCATGAACATTTGCATATCTACCTGAAGTGCACATATTTGTCCATGTTCTTCAGCCAGCGTTTGTCAAGAATGATTTCTCTTCGTCTTTCATGGACCAAACTGTCCGTCTCCATCCAGTCCTCGTCTCTGCTGTCCTCCAAGGAGCCACGGTGACAGACATCAAGGGCCCACTCATGTTCTCCGGTGAAATGGTGCAGGAGCCCCAACCACATGTCCTGAGGAGAAACTGTTACAAAATCATTTGAAACAAGGAATCTCAGTGTGTATCACAACAAACTGTTGGTCAAAGAACCCATGGTAAATATGAACCCACATGTGGTTTCCAGCAGGATTTTGGAACCTGAAGTATGACACTTGTCACTATATCATTACAAATTAACAACGTAGAACATATGTAAGGGTACACTACTCCACAAATTGTACATAAAGTAGGATGACATCAACCACAGATAAATTGAGAAAATGTGGCCACACATTATTTTAATTTAATTTCTGTATAATTTTTTTTTGGTTTATTTTTAGGATTTTTTGGGGGGAGAGATTGTTTTGTTATTGTTTTGGCCCACCACCACCCCCCCTCTTGGGGGACAACTTCTCTATTGTTTGTTTTTAAATTAATTTGTAATATAAATTGTTTTTTTTTTACCTCACACATAAAATATTTGTTTATTTTGTAATTTTATACCTTTTAATAGTTTTAATTACTGTATTTTTTTCAGATTTTTTGGGGGGAGAGATCTTTAGTTATTGTTTTGGCCCACCACCACCCCCCCTCTTGGGGGACAACTTGTCTATTGTTTGTTTTTAAATTAATTTGTAATATAAATTGTTTGTTTTTACCTCATAAATAAAATATATGTTTATTTTGTAATTTTATACCTTTTAATAGTTTTAATTACTGTATTTTTTTTTCAGATTTTTTTGGGGGAGAGATTTTTAGTTATTGTTTTGGCCCACCACCACCCCCCCCTCTCGGGGGACAACTTCTCTATTGTACGTTTTTTTTTAAAAATGTAATTAATTTGTAATGTATCACAATTAAAATATTTG
The DNA here is from genome assembly GCA_020466265.1 of Siphamia tubifer. Lineage (NCBI taxonomy): Eukaryota > Metazoa > Chordata > Actinopteri > Kurtiformes > Apogonidae > Siphamia > Siphamia tubifer. The sequence continues at coordinate 13,992,089 of CM035795.1, forward strand.
TTTATTTTCTTATTTCAGACCATTTTATAGTTTTTAATTACTGATTATTTTTTGTTTATTTTTAGGGTCTTTTTTGGCGCACCACCCCCCTAATTTGTTTTTCATTATGATTTTTTATTATGCATTGGATTATTTTTTTGGTTGCCATACTTTAAAATTATTTTTACATTTGAGTTAATTTGTAATATCAACTGTATTTTACTTACAATTAAAAATATATATTTTCAAATTTTTATAACTTTCAATAGTTTTAATTTAATTTCTGTATTTTTTTTTTGTGTATTTTTAGGATTTTTTGGGGGGAAAGATTTTTTGTTATTGTTTTGGCCCACCACCACCCCCCCTCTCGGGGGACAACTTCTCTATTGTTTGTTTTTAAATTAATTTGTAATATAAATTGTTTGTTTTTACCTCATAAATAAAATGTGTTTATTTTGTAATTTTATACCTTTTAATAGTTTTAATTACTGTATTTTTTTTCCAGATTTTTTTGGGGGATAGATTTTTAGTTATTGTTTTGGCCCACCACCACCCCCCCTCTCGGGGGACAACTTCTCTATTGTATGTTTTTACATTTTTGAATTAATTTGTAATATAAATAGTTTTTTACTTCACAATTAAAAACATGTAATGTCTAATTTTTATACCTTTCAATTATTTTAATTTAATTTCTGTATTTTTTTGTGTATTTTTAGGATTTTTTTGGGGGGAGAGATTTTTAGTTATTGTTTTGGCCCACCACCACCCCCCCTCTCGGGGGACAACTTCTCTAGTGTATGTTTTACTTTTTTTTTTATTAATTTGTAATATAAATTGTTTTTTACTTCACAATTAAAATATTTGTTTATTTTCTTATTTCAGACCATTTTATAGTTTTTAATTACTGATTTTTTTTGTTTATTTTTAGGGTCTTTTTTGGCGCACCACCCCCCTAATTTGTTTTTCATTATGATTTTTTATTATGCATTGGATTATTTTTTTGGTTGCCATACTTTAAAATTATTTTTACATTTGAGTTAATTTGTAATATCAACTGTATTTTACTTACAATTAAAAATATATATTTTCAAATTTTTATAACTTTCAATAGTTTTAATTTAATTTCTGTATTTTTTTTTTGTGTATTTTTAGGATTTTTTTGGGGGGAGAGATTTTTAGTTATTGTTTTGGCCCACCACCACCCCCCCTCTCGGGGGACAACTTCTCTATTGTATGTTTTAAATTTTTTAAAATTAATTTGTAATATAAATAGTTTTTTACTTCACAATTAAAACATGTAATTTCTAATTTGTATATCTTTCAATTGTTTTAATTTCATTTCTGTATTTTTTTTTGTTTATTTTTAGGATATTTTGGGGGGAGAGGTTTTTTGTTATTGTTTTGGCCCACCACCACCCCCCCTCTCGGGGGACAACTTCTCTAGTGTATGTTTTACTTTTTTTTTTATTAATTTGTAATATAAATTGTTTTTTACTTCACAATTAAAATATTTGTTTATTTTCTAATTTTTATACCTTTTAAGAGTTTTAAATTACTGAATTTTTTGTTTATTTTGAGGATTTTTTTAGGGTCTTTTTTGGCCCCCCCCCCCCCCCCCTAATTTGTTTGTCATTATGATTTGTTTATGCATTGGATTATTTTTTTGGTTGCCATACTTTTAAATTATTTTTACATTTCTGAATTAATTTGTAATATGAATTGTATTTTACTTTCCAATTAAAAATATGTATTTTCTAATTGTTATGCCTTTTAATAGTTTTTAATTATTACATTTTTTATTTTATTTTTAGGGTCGTTTTTGGCCCAACACCCCCCCCCCCCTAATTTTTTTCCAGTATGATTTTTTTTTATTATGCATTGTATCATTTTTTGGTTGCCATATGAATTATTTTTACATTTTGAATTAATTTGTAATATAATTTTATTGTACTTCATAATTAAAGATACTTATTTTCTACTTCTTAAACTTTTAATAGTTTTAATTTAATTGTTATATTTTTGGTTTATTTCTAGGATTTTTGGGGGGAGTCCCCCCCTTTACGGGACAACTTCTTTAGTGTTTTTATCAATTTGTTTTTAAGTAATGATTTAAATTCAATGTTGTGGGACATTTTTTTACTCAATCAAATTTAAATTTTGAGTTGGTGTTATAATTTTTTTTCATTATGATTTTTTATATTTTGGTTGTCATGTTTTCAAATTTTTTGTAAAGTTTCTAATCAATTTGTGATAGTTTATTTTACTTTCATTGCTTTTTATTTGCTATGATCATTTAAAATGTATTCTTAGTATATTTTAAATCCAAAATATTTTTAATTTGTCGTTTTAATTTTTCCATTTTTTATTATTTTCTCCATTTAAAAATGCTTACAACTGTATTTCTATAGTTTTTATTTTGTTTAATTGTTGTATTTTATTTTTTTTATACTTATTTTTGGGTATTTTTTTGTATTTCATTTCACAGTTTTCTTTAAGTTTTTGGGTTTACTGCCAGCAGCCTGGAAGGGAACACAGCATGGACAGGACAACGCTCACTTTTGGAAGTCAGTCAGACTTCCAAAAATGTCCGACTGGAGTTCTTACTCCTCTTCTGAACACTTTGTGCAGCACCGGAAAGAAAAGAGAGAAGAAAAAAAACGGAGGAGTCTGTCTCGAGGTGTTGTCCTCTCTTCTCTCTCTGCCTCTTCTCTCTCTCCCTCTTCTCTCTGTTCTTCCTCTTCCTCTCTCCCTTCCTCTTCTCTCTCTCCCTCTTCTCTCTCTCCCTCTTCTCTCTGTTCTTCCTCTTCCTCTCTCCCTTCCTCTTCTCTCTCTCCCTCTTCTCTCTGTCCTTCCTCTTCCTCTCTCCCTTCCTCTTCTCTCTCTCTCTCTTCTCTCTGTCCTTCCTCTTCCTCTCTCCCTTCCTCTTCTCTCTCTCTCTCTTCTCTCTGTCCTTCCTCTTCCTCTCTCTCTCCCTCTTCTCTCTCTCCCTCTTCTCTCTGTTCTTCCTCTTCCTCTCTCCCTTCCTCTTCTCTCTGTCCTTCCTCTTCCTCTCTCCCTTCCTCTTCTCTCTCTCCCTCTTCTCTCTCTGCCTCTTCCTCTCTCTCTCCTTCCTCTTCCTCTCTCTCTTCCTCTTCTCTCTCTCCCTCTTCTCTCTCTGTCTCTTCTCTCTCTCCCTCTTCCTCTCTCTCTCCTTCCTCTTCCTCTCTCTCTCCTTCCTCTTCCTCTCTCCCTTCCTCTTCTCTCTCTCCCTCTTCCTCTCTCTCTCCCTCTTCTCTCTCTGCCTCTTCCTCTCTCTCTCCTTCCTCTTCCTCTCTCTCTTCTCTCTCTCCTTCCTCCAGAGTGTCCACACTCCCGAAACCAGAATCACTGTCTGTCAACTCCAGGTCTTCTAGTTCCGCCCTCATTAAAGCCAGTACCTCGTCCATCAGTCGCTCTAGTTCCTCGAAATCCTCCCCTAGCCTCCTGATGCGTAGCCTCCTTCCATGCCCTGCCATCTCCTGCCTCTGGTCTCCTCCTGCTTGCCGCCGCAGCCTCCTCTGCTCAACCTCGTGCCTCCTCTACTCCTTGCGCCTCCTCTACTCCCAGCCGCCTCACCGCCGCCTACTCCTCTTCTACCACTGCCGCCTCCTCGCCTCACGCTTACTCCTCCACTACTCCTCGCCGCCTCACGCTTACTCCTCCTCTACTCCTCGCTGCCTCACGCTTACTCCTCCTCTACTACTCACCACCTCCTCCTCCTCTCCTCCTACGTCTCGTACTCAGCACCTCCTCTGCTCCACTTGCCTCCTCCTCCTCCTCAGCTCTGGCACCTGAAAAAAACAAAAACAAACAAATATTGATGTTATTGTTAAATGTTTATTTTTAACTTGAGACCTGGAATATTTGTCTTTTTTTTTTACCCACAATCGGCCCCAAATATCGACTTAAGGAAATCACCAGTCCATATCGGCCATTGGCCCAGGGTGTTGGGGGAAAAATATTAAAATAAAAAATCTGTATCGGCATCAGCCATTAAAAAAACCTACATCAGTCTATCCTTACAATACACCTGTAGATAACTGATATTAATGACAATACACCTGTAGATAACTGATATTAATGAATATACACCTGTAGATAACTGATATTAATGAATATACACCTGTAGATAACTGATATTAATAACATACCTGTAGAGAACTAATATTAGTGAAATGTAAAATTGGTTTTCTGGTGTGACTAATTCAACAGGCTTGTAAACTGCTCATTTTAAAATACCAAACTTACTTTCCATCAGAAACACAAAATAAAAGATAAAAATGTCATAAAGTTTAATTATTCCTGCAAATGTGAGAATACACTGAGGTTAGAGATAAAATACAGTTGTTTACTCTTTATGAGAAAAATCAAATGAACGTGGAAACATGTTAGATTTTTGAATAATATTCAAATAGTAACTAGCAACTTTGGAACAGTGTTCTTGACCAAAAGTCACATCCTTACTATTTCTATAAATGGAAGGAGTATAAAGTACAGCTATTTCTATAAATGTAATGAGTATAAAGTACAGCTATTTCTATAAATGTAATGAGTATAAAGTACAGCTATTTCTATAAATATAATGAGTGTAAAGTACAGATATTTATATAAATGGAAGGAGTTTAAAGTACAGATATTTATATAAATGGAAGGAGGATGAAGTCCAAATATTTTTTTATATAAATGTAAGGAGTATAAAGTACAGTCAAGCCTTCTTCCTTGATTCCTAATCATTAGACCCTGCTTATTTGGAACTGGCTTTTATTTGTCAAAATATCCTGGTGCACTTTCAATGGCACTTGCCTATATTTGGTGTTATAAGGCAATATTCTTTTTATTGTCGCATGGCAACTGAGAATTTAGAATCCTCTGAGCTATCTGACTGAAGCTGTACATAAGCTAGTGGTCAACGCGGTGTTTAGTATGCATATCTAGGGTTATTCCCAAGTGGCGAAGAGCGGGAAATATCTGTGCTTTTGTAGGGACTCTGGACACAATCCCAAATCTGAACTATCCGGGTGAAACCGGGGCGTGTGGTAACCCTACATTAAATCAACTGGCAACAGACTCGGCACGGAAACATAATTAGCATACTCAATGCACATTGGACCCTTGAACATGTATATTAATTACAATAATATGACTAGGGCACATGCACACAAATACAAGACAGTATTTGCAACAATTACAAATAGGCTTTATTTTAACATTAGCCTGTAGCTAACAAGGTATTATGCTAGCATAACTTGACTTACCTTCCTCTGCCGAACAATTGAGAGTTGGTTGACTTTTTGTCCTCTTATGGATGACAGTCTATGTCCGATGTGGCCTCTCCTCTTGCTGGGGTCTCCTCTTTCCGGGGTCTTCACTTGCTGCTCGAAATAAATGCTCAAAATGTCTCTGCTCACAAAGAGTGTCCCGTTCTGGTCAAAGATCAGATCGAGATAGCCGGTTAACGGTCTTGTAGGCTTTATATAGAGCAACAGCAAGTGACGTCACTGCGTCAAGTGCGCCGCCATTCTCCCGCCTTTAAGTCAGCTGACATTTCAATTTCACAAGCGCATATTCTGTAATGTAGTGTTTCTCTGCTTTTAGCATTTGGGGGAGTTAGTAGTTCAATATGTCGATCCCGGAAGCAGGAGACAGTCAGAGAAACTCCGAGCATCCAGGAAGTCTCAGAGGGCAATCTGGTGGCGATCCGTTCAGGCTGGAAACCATCCACAAAGGAGCTGCGTTAGCTCTGTTAGCTTTAGCCTGTAGTCTCCCCACCGCTCATTTGGCTAACAAGCCATGTAGTTAGTTACAAAGATGCAAAACGTCACGCAGGCAGTATATATATATATATATATATATATATATATATATATATATATATATATATATATATATGTATACAACAAAACAAAAACAAACAAACAAAATTAGCTCGAACTACAGATAATTATCTTGAATCATATACTCTTTGCCAGAGCGCATCTGGAAAGTGACAGATCAAACAGTCGGAGGTGGAGTCAATCTGTGTGATTTGGGCAACGAAAAGGTATATTTATTACAGTAGTTTGAGATAACTCATCATTTTTGAAAGTTAAATAGATATTTGCCAAATATTGACAGCCAGCTAACGTTACATAACATTACAGTTAATTGTGCCAAGTGCCAACTTAGCTAATTTATGATATAGCATTAAGCTAATGCTAACTCCAGAAAAAAGAAAAACATTGATGAGGGTGAGCCTAGACAGGTATCATTAACCTTTTACTAAGTCATAGATTGTCATAAGTTATGTTCACATTTGTAATGGAAAGAAAAAGAAGGCCACTCAAGGAGGAGGAGTTGAAATGTCAGAAATTAACTGAGTTGTTTATTAAACCCAGCAGCAGTCAGAGTGCTACTGATGCTAACTCTAATGTTAGCTCTGGATTTATATTGTGCTTTTTTAGGCATGATTTCAATTTATGTTTAGTTTGGCTACGTTTGGCTAAAATGTGCCACCTGCTGCCCTTTTTAGGAAGTGTTTTTTTTTAATTAATTCCATATTTTGATCACAGCAGGGCTTTTGGACATATGTTATTTTCATTATAATTGCGTTCATGGTGATTGGAGAGTTGTATGATTGTGTGTGTGGACAGTTTAAGCTTTTCTCACTAAAGATTAGTGTGAGTTGACCTTGTCTGTTTTATTTGATCAATATTCCAATATGGTGGGAAACTGAAAAACAGAATAGTATATATGAGCACATATTAAGACATTTAATGTTAATTTTAATGCATACAGTATTTTTAGACATATGGGTAAAACTCCACAGGTGGGCTGCAGGAAGCCTGAAATATATTTAGGCATAATGGAGATAAAATCCGAGAATTATTAGGATTTTATTTGTTTTCATGTCCTTCATACATTTTTCCAGAATGCAAGATTCTGCTACAGACATTTATGAAATCGTATCTGGCTGATTCCTGCACAAACATCTGCTCATATTGGTTTTCTCCGATGTTTGGCAGAGTGCAGGAACGTTTGAGGACGTGGAGAGGTCGAGCTCATCCTACCAGAAAACCAAACCAGTTGAGGCTGGTAAGTAGCATCACAAACAGATGCAACATATAAACTAAAGCAATTTCTACATTTAAAGTGGACCTAACTCAGTTAATACTATAATGGTTTATTTTAGATACTAAGATACAGCATTGCATGAAAACGTGTCCACTTGGATTAATCAGAAATGTAGATTGTATTTCATCATTTTTCACTTTGTCACTATTTGAAGTCGGGTGATGAAGTTGGGCAGTTGTGTCACCATTCAGTGTTTCAAGTCTCTTTTTATATATATATATATATATATATATATATATATATATATATATGTGTGTGTGTGTGTGTGTGTGTGTGTAAACTTTGAAGGACTTTGTTCTCAAAGTCCTTCATACTCTTCAAAATTTGGGGAAATGTGTGCCTTTTTCATCACAGTATCTAGGTTACTGCTGCCATCTGTTGGTCAACAAAAGTAACAGCAGCATAAATTGAAATGAAAAGAGTGGAGGAAGTCACAAAAATAATATTTTTCACCCATATATATATATGTTTTCTTGTGACTTCCTCCACTGTGTTTTCATAATTTATGCTGTTGTTAATTTGGATACACGGTACAGTTCCCAAATATGATGGAAAATCTATTATCAATTATTTTTACACTTATTATTTTCAATGCTTAATATGTCCAGAAATAATAAAACTATGCTATTTGTAAGTGCACCATCGGATAGACAGGGTCATACTGAGGGGGCATGTTGGTTTTTTTTAGGCCTGTATCTTCCTTCAATTTAAAACTTGAGGTGTCCAAATCTGCTTGTAAATTCTGTATTCTGTATGCATGTGTGTGTGTGTGTGTGTGTGTGTGTATCACAGTGTTGGGTGTTTTCTTTCTTAAGTGTACTTTATGCTTTATGTTTTGATCACGCTGGGTGGAATGTTTGTGAAACTAGAGTAACTACTGTGTATAAAGGATATATACAGTAAGGGAATACATTAGTCTACAGTGTGTTTTACCAGTTGTGCACACTTTCTTCCAGTTTTCTTACCTTCCGACTTGTGTGGTGTGCATCAGTTCTAATCTAACTCTACAGTGGTGACCTCTTTGCTACAGATTTCCAGGTCTGTGTGGATGCTGGGTAGGGAGGCGCACACCTCCTCTTTCTGAACTCCCTTGTCTCTCCACAAAGAGATATGTTTTTTTCTTCCTCTCCTTTTCAGGTCGACCTGAGGGACTGTGAAGGTACCTTTCACTCAGGTTGTTGATGAAAAGAGAGGTTTGATGTCTTCTGTTCTTTGCAGACACACGGTGACGGGGTGCGGCCGGTGGGGTATTAGGTTGGACGCAGTGGCGGCTGGACTCCTTGCCTGTCTCCGTGCGGTGGCTGCGTGTGAGAAGACTGTGATGGCATCACGTGATGTGGTGGGTTACAATTCTTTGACAGTGCTGGTCCCACATTCAGTGGCTATGATTCTTTTGAAGCAGAAAACTTCTCATCTCTCAGCTGCACGATGGATCCCATCAGGCCCGGACTGGCACACGGGAGAACCGGGACTTAAATGTGCCACCTGCTGACCTTTTTAGGAAGTGTTTTTTTTTTTTTTTTTTTTTTTTTTTTTATTGATCCCATATTTTGATCACAGCAGGGCTTTTGGACATATGTTATTTTCATTATAATTGCGTTCATTGTGATTGGAGAGTTGTATGATTGTGTGTGTGGACAGTTTAAGCTTTTCTCACTAAAGATTAGTGTGAGTTGACCTTGTCTGTTTTATTTGATCAATATTCCAACATGGTGGGAAACTGAAAAACAGAATAGTATATATGAGCACATATTAAGAAATGTAATGTTAATTTTAATGCATACAGTATTTTTAGACATATGGGTAAAACTCCACAGGTGCGCTGCAGGAAGGCTGAAAGATTTATTGACTTCAGTTATAGGATAGGCTGTTGACCTTTTCACTTTAACATTGAATATTAGTGTTTATTAGCCATACTAAGATGACATCTGAAAAGTTTGCTGACAAAATAATACAAACATGTTCTTAATAACACATATGTAAGTAACCTTAGACAAAAGGAAATATGGTGAGGGCAGGGAGAGGATGAGAGAAAAGTACTGTACTGAGCTGTTGTCATGCATTAGTTTAATAGTGTGGTGTCACAGCCAGTGTAATAGTATTACTTTAATTGTTAAAAGAAAATTAAAAAGCCTCCCCAACCCCCAAAGGTGTGGTTTTTGGAGGGGATTTTTTTTTCTGCCTCCATGGTGCTGGAATTGGCCTGGATGCTGCAGGATATTCCCTGCCCTGAAATCCTGACCCAGTCTGGCCCTGTATATATATATATATATATATATATATATATATATATATATATATATATATATATATATATATATATATATATATATATATATATATATATATATATATATATATATATATATATATATATATATATATATATATATATATATATATATATATATATGTGTGTGATATATATAATATATCACATCAGAAAGAAAGAACATGAGAAGCTTGAGAAATACCAAGGGCTGAAAGAGGAGTTAGAGAAAATGTGGAGTGTGAAGGCAACAGTGGTACCAGTTGTGATCAGAGCACTAGGGGTAGTGACCCCCAAGCTGGGAGAATGGCTCCAGCAGATCCCAGGAAAATCCCAGGCCTCTGGTAGAGGACCCGAGTCTGAAGGAGACACTGCCCACATGGAGCGAGAGGAACATTTTTTGTGTGTGTGTGTGTGTGTGTGTATATATATATATATATATATATATATATATATATATATATATATACGCTGCTTTCAGGTGCGGCTCAGAAAAACTACTATATGAGGGCATCTGATTTAGTAAAGGATAATATTAAGTAATAATTTGTGTTCAAATTGTAAATGAGTTTCATTTACATCTATTGCCCTTTAGTTACAGGTCAGTACATTCGATATAGTCGATTTGATTTGATTAGTTTTTGTGATTCGGACAAAGCACATTAATCAATACATCAGTAAAAAACATCAATACAAATAGACGCAGGATATATACACGGTAGCCGTACTCCAAACGTGAGAGATAGAGGTTCGGCAGTGAACTGCCCATGCGCTCCAACCATAGCCCTAACCCCTAACCCACGAACGACCAGGGACGGAGCGTTTGGTTCACTGTAGGAGGGCGATAACCTGTAGTGGGCCTTCAAGATAGTCCTAGTATGGGTGATATTAGTGTTCATTCCAACACCGAGATTTTAATTAGTCCCCCTTATGTTGATTTTTAGGGATCAAAAAGGACAGCTCTATCTGGTGGCAGATTGTGGCAGCTTTGATTTCCACAAGTGTCACATGCAAGGCCAAGTTTATTAGAATTATCATGTGAGTTGATGCTGTAGGTGAGATTCATACTATCAAATGTTTTATTTTTTCATTTTTGGGCTGAATTAAGGAAAAGGGTGTAATAATGTATTCAGTGTACTCTCACTTTGTCTGGAAGTTTTATGCATACTTTGATGTGTTTTCTTTTCACTATCTCACCCCTTATGAAACATAGGCACACAGAGACTCCAAAATGATTTCACAACTTTTATTTTTCATTTAAAAAGGCAATACATATAAAATACAAGATCTGTTTAATTTGAAGCTCGCTTACCACAACAAAGTCAACAAAACTAAAACAAAACTAAATGTAACTGTACACAAATTGTAAGTTCACTCAATGTATACGCATTGTGGCATTATTTTTTTTTTGCAACAGAACAAGAGGGAAAAAAACTGAACAGCAGGAGGCACAAAGGTCTGGCTGCAGGGTGACCCAGGATACAAGATGGAGGGGGCCTGTGGCTGTGTGGGGCGAAACTCAAATGTGGCGTCTCACTGTCAAATTTAGATGTCCAGCATCTGGAGGACCTATGTTGACAGTTACAGGTGGACTGCATTTTTGGTAAATGGACTGCATTTTTATATAGCGCTTTTCCACCTTCATGGTGCTCAAAGCGCTTTACATTAGCCTCTCATTCACCCATTCACACACACACTCATACACCAGTAGGTTTCTAAGGTCTACGGGAAGTCCTACTGGGGGCCTAAGTCAGGGTTCAGTGTCTTGCCCAAGGACACTTCGACATGTGGATAGCCAGAGCCGGGACGCGAACCGCCAACCTCTCGGTCATTGGGCGACCCACTCTACCAACTGAACCACAGCCGCCCAGGTGGAGAACAGCATGCTGAAACAACACACACGTACACATGACCAGAGACTATGCAGGCAAGAATTAATACAGAAATATACAAATTCTCGTATAACTACTTAACACTTCATTTTTCAGGTTTCATAGCATTAAGGCATTGTGCAAATATCTTTCAGATGATGTTCCAGTTACTGCAAATGACCCAGAGGAGACTATGGTCCCAAGAGAAGCCTTCAACAGTCTCCGTCAAAAGTATAATCAACTCAGCACTGAGTGTGATAACCTAAGAAATAACTGTTACAGACGAAGAGAGTAGAATGCAAGATTGAAAGAGGAGCTTCATGAGGAGCTTTTATATGATCAAAGACAATTCTAATTACTTGCTCTTTCTCACTGGGTTAACATCAGTCCGCTTCATTTGGTTGCTGGGTAAAATACAATGTGGTTTGCAGAAGCTAAATGCATCTCTCACACTAGAAGATAATTATTAATTGTCTCGTCTTGTCATCGGAACCTGCTTTATCATCGCTAGGTTAACTGGGGGCTTAACTGGAGTCGGGGTACTCCTTGTATGAGTTAATTTATTAACTGTTTATAGACAGACCTACTAACTCTATTGCTAGAGCTCAGACCTGGTCCAACTATAAACATAATAATACAGTTCAGTACCTGATGGGAATAACTCCAGCAGGGGCAGTTTCATTCCTGTCCAAAGAATGGAGTGGAAGAGTGTCAGATAAATATGTAACACTGGAATCAGGATTGTTGGACCAACTGGAGCCAAGAGATGAAATCTTAGCAGACAGGGGATCCTTGATCAGGGATGAACTTACTGCATACGGTGCCACCTTGTGTGTACCAAGTTTGACTAAAGGAAAGAGTCAGTTACCAGCATGTGAAGTAGACTCATCAACACAACTAGCACTTGTAAGAATACATGTAGAGAGAGTTATAAGCAGATGGAAGAGTTTCTAAATTCTGCAGTCTGTTCTTCCAATTTCCCAAGTTAGCCTGTTGAATGATATGGCAATTGTTTGTGGTGCCCTGACAAATATTTACAAATCTGTAGTGACAAAATAGTAAAGTGTATGAAATATATTGTGTCAATAAAACTATGAACTCAGAACATAAATGGCTTTTTACTTATTCACTTTTCTACACTGCTCCTTGCAATTATTTGAGATTAGTACTTCAATTCTAGCTCTTAAGATGCACTACCTAAAACAGCCACTAGATGGTAGTGAAAGAGAAGAAATGAAAAACAGGTCACTGAGGACTGAAGAAAAACAGTTTCTTCCACAAAATCAACTTCTTCTTAGTTACATTATCATTTTATTTATTAATAAAACTATACAGTGATTAATAAACATAAAAATAATCAATACACTTGGTAAGGGTTCAAACAGATATCACATTTTAATTCTAGGTCCCAGAATTAACTAAAACCATATCAAAACCTATTTGTAAAAAAATAAGTTTAAAAAAAATCCTAAAAAAATTTAGTTGTACAGTGTATTAATAATACCCATTAAAAATAAGAAAAGAAGAAAAATCCTTATTTTAAAAGGAATCAGAAGAAGTCTAGGTTGTTAGTTCTCATCCCTTTTTCTCTGAAATCAACTCTTCTACATCCACAGTGTTTAATGATTGTTTGTTGACTTTTCTAGATGTGGGTGTAGATGATATAGGAGAAGACATAAGCAGTGGAGCTATGAGGAGGAGCAGAGACCCCAGAGTTCAGAGCCTAACCCACAAAAAGTCAAAGTGACCCCACTAACCTGAGACTATAAATACAATAAACTGCATCAACTTCACCTGTGTCTTTTGTTTCTGTAAAACAACCAAGACACAGGTTCAGTTGATTTGGAACATGTCATTTTATGAGTCGACTGCACACTGTAAAAAATATAAATGTATAAATTTGCTAGAAGATAATCAAGTAAAAGTACTTCATGACTGTATTTAAGTTGTAGACTGTACTTTAGGTGCTTTAATGGAATATTGTTTATTTTAATACTTTAAATTATTCTTTTTACTTTAATTCCCTACATTTGTTCATCTGTAATGTATAGATAGATAGATAGATAGATAGATAGATAGATAGATAGATAGATAGATAGATAGATAGATAGATAGATAGATAGATAGATAGATAGATAGATAGATAGATAGATAGATAGATAGATAGATAGATAGATAGATAGATAGATAGATAGATAGATAGATAGATAGATAGATAGATAGATAGATAGATAGATAGATAGATAGATAGATAGATAGATAGATAGATAGATACTTTATTGATCTCCAAGGAGAAATAAAGTACTCCTTCCATTTATATAAATACCTGTACTTTATGCTCCTTATATTTAGATAAATATGTGTGCTTCATACTTCTTACATTTATATAACTATCTGTACTTAATTCTCCTTACATTTGTATAGTATCTGCACTTTATACATTCTCAGAATAGACTCAACTTTTTCAATCTAAATGAATGTGACAATGGTTGCACTACCTATAAACAGCCACTAGATGGCAGTCAAAGAGAATAAATGAAAAAGGTCACAAGAGGACTGAAGACAATCATTTCCTTCCACAAAATCAATTTCTTATTAATTTTATGACTTATTTGTTAATTGATGGATAATTTAGTAAACATAAAAATATTCAATTGTAAGCAATACAATAAAAAATTAGAAGGAAAAATATTACAATGGTTTAAACCCTGACCTTGAATCCATCATGAATGTACATATTTTTTCCTCCATCTCAACTCCTGCACATCATCCAGACTAAACTGAGCCAGGACAAACTTTAATGTTTTTGTGTGTTATGTGTTACACTGTCTATGCAGCAACTTCTCTGTACTCTAAACCAAATTTCTCCCTAGGAAGACTAATAAAGTACCCTTGAACTTAACCCTAACACATAACACACAAAAACGTTAAAGTCTGTCTAGTCTCAGTTTAGTTTCCATGAGGTGCAGGAGATGAGATTGAGGAGAAATATCTACATTCATGATGGATTCAAAGTCAGGGTTTAAACTGCTGTAATATTTTTCCTTCATAAAATTGTTCATAAAATTAATGAAATAAAAATATAAACAACAAGGCAGTCAGAGACAGCAGACCTCTGCCAAAACTTGATATGGCGTCATATGATGTCAAAACGTGATATGATTGAGTCATAGGTGTTGAACCATCTGATGTCTGAAGATGAGACGATGTGAATGAAAAAAAGGGAGATTCTATCTTGTCTGAATCCTGAGATAATACCACTGATGCGTTTTACCTGTTGACCTTCATTGCTCAAAATGTAATGGGTTCGTCCTTGACCTATTATCTATTATTCCTGAAAGTTTCATCAAAATGGACCAGAAATGAATATTGAGATATCTACAATTTAATTTCGACTAGTCATAACTTCAGTTCAAGGTATCTTTATTTAAAATAAATTCAAGATATCTATATGTTTCTTTTCAGATATCTTAAATTCCATTTTGACTAGTCAAAATTAAGTTGTAGATATCTTTAATTGGAATTTCAGATAGTCATAATTTAATTGTAGATATCTATAATCAAATTATAGATATCTTGATGTTAAATTTGATTAGAGATATCTTGAATTGGAGATATCTGTAATGTTCATTTTTAAATGGTAAAAAATGTATATAAAGCCTGAATGTGATCTATGCAGACGCTGGTACCATGACTTCTGTGTCACTGGGTGGCAAAATATCCAAAAATAATATCCACTGACTTGCCATGGAACTGCATGGTGTGTCAAGAAAAATTAAAAAGATGTGTGAAGTAATTAAATCGACAATATTAATCTTTTATTTTGACTCTACATAAATAATATCCTATAAATGGAGGACATCGAAGAAATTGTCATTTTTTCCCCCCACCAACAGGCTCATACCAGCGTCCGCACAGATTACATTTGGGCTTTATATGCATTTTTACCATTTAAAAATGTACAAAGTATGTATTTCAAAAAGAAGTCTTGTGGCATGTGAGGAATACCACTCTTTATTTTACACAGTTGGTTTGACGTCAGGGAGAATAATAGCTTTATTTTGAATATTAAACGTGAATGTCCAATATAAAACAAATGTTATACCGGTGGTTTCTACAGATGAAAACAGTCCAGACTTTGCACCCTCTGTTTTTTTTTCCTATGGACAGCAGAGTGTCAGGCCTATGGAAAAGATGTCAGGGTTTGTCCATTTCAGGTTTATAAACTGTGACCAATCACGCCTTCTTGTATGCAGGCTTTTAACTCTGTCTCACTCTCTTTAAGATTGGAAAGAAAAAGGAACAGGTAAACTAGGACAGATGAGCGTGAGGAGGCGTCTTTCCATGGTGAGAGCATGAATCCTTTTTTATGTATTCTGTCATATATAATAATAATGATACTGTATAGGATTATTATTATTATTATTATTATTACATTGTGCTGACACTTAAGGCATTGTGCAAATATCTTTCAGACGAAGTTCCAGTGACCCAGAGGAGACTATGGTCCAAAGAGAAGCCTTCAACAGTCTCAGTCAAAAGTATAATCAACTCAGCACTGAGTGTGATTACCTCAGAAATGACTGTTACAGACTAAGAGAGGAGAATGCAAGATTGAAAGAGAAGCTTCAGAAATCACACTTCTGCTTTTCCACGATCAAAGACAATTGTAATTAGTGTCTCTTTCTCACTGGGTTAACATCAATGCTCTTCATTTGGTTGCTGGGTAAAATACAATGTGGTTTGCAGAAGCTAAATGCATCTCTCACACTAGAAGATTATTTATTAATTGTTTTAATGAAATTAAGATTGGGGCTCAGTAATAGAGACATAGCGTATAGGTTCAGAGCTTCTGAAAGTACAGTTTCTAACATTCTAACATCCTGGCTACCTGTGACGGCAAAAATGTTAAAGTCTATTAAGTAGCCACCAAAGGCTGCTATCCTTAAATATATGCCATAAAGTTTCCGGCGACATTTCAAGAGATGCTGGTGTATAATTGACTGTACAGAAATGTTCATAGAGAGACCTACTAACTTGACTGCTAGAGCTCAGACCTGGTCCAACTATAAACATAATAATACAGTTCAGTACCTGGTGGGAATAACTCTAGCAGGGGCAGTTTCATTCATATTCAGGTAGTTTGTTCCACAGGTGAGGAGCAGAACAACTGAATGATGCTTCACTTTGTTTGGTTCTGATTTTTGGAACAGACAGTAGACCTGTTCCTGATGACCTATGACCTCTGGGCTCTGGATGCTTCATATGGAACCAGCAGGTCTAGGATGTATTTGGGTCCAAGGCTATTTAGTTCTTTATAGACTAGGAGTAAGATTTAGAAATGTGACCTTTGACCCACAGGACGACAATGTAAGGATTTGAGGACCAGTGTGATGTGGTCCAGTTTCCTGGTACTGGTCAGGACACTGGCAGCAGTGTTGTGGATCAGCTGTAGCTGCCTGATTGATTTTTTGTTTAGACCAGCGAAGACACCATTACAATAATCTAACTTACTGAAAATGAATGAGTTTTTCTGTGTCTGGTTTGAACAGAAATCCCTTGATTCTAGTGATGTTCTTCAGGTGGTAATAGGCAGACTGGGTAATAGCTTTTAAATGGTTGTTAAATTTCAGGTCTGAGTGAATAATTACACCCAGATTTCTGGCTTGGTTTGTGGTTTGTGACATGGACTCAAGGTGAGCACTGACCTTTGACCTTTCTTTTTTGGGGCCAAAAACAATCACTTCTGTTTTGTCCGCATTAAGATGGAGAAAGTTCTGGAACATCCACTCAGTTGTGTGTCATCTGCGTATGTGTGGTAAGAAATGTTAAAATGCTCTATGATCTGAGCCAGGGGCAGCGTATAGATGTTGAACAGAAGTGGTCCCAAAATGGACCCTTGGGGAACCCCACACAATACCTTTGTACTCACTGACGTGTGTTTACCAACTGAGACAAAGTAGTTCCTATCTTGTAAATAAGATTTGAACCAGTTTAACACAGTGCCAGTAAGCCCCACCCACTTTTCTAGTCTGTCAAGCAGTATATTGTGGTCAACTGTATCAAATGCGGCACTGAGGTCCAATAGTACTAGGACAGAAGTTCTGGATGCATCATGATTCAGATAAATGTAATTTAACACTTTGATCAGTGCAGTCTCAGTGCTGTGGTGTGCTCGGAATCCAGACTGAAAGTCAATATAAAGACTGTTTTGCACCAAAAAAGTATGAATTTGCTGGAAGACAGCTCTTTCATTGATTTTTCCCAAAAATGGGGTGTTTGATATGGGCCTGTAGTTACCTATTAATGAAGCATCCAGATTAGGCCTTTTTGAAAGAGGTTTAATTACTGCAGTTTTCAAGGCCTGAGGAAACTGTCCTGACTGAAGAGAACTGTTTACTATCTGCACTACATCTGAAGATATACAGTTAAAAACATTTTTTTTAAAATTGGTTGGCAGATGGTCAAGGCAACATGTTGTTGACTTTAACTGTTTAAGACTTTCCATTAGTAATGTGTAATCTAGAAGGGCAAAGTGTTCCAGGTTAACTGGTGGACAGGAAGGCACACATGATACAAGCATCTTTCCTGAGCTGGAGCTACAGACTGTCTGTCTTATCCTTAATATTTTATCTATAAAGAAAGCAGCAAACTCCTTGCATGACTTTTTGGACAGCAGGTCAGATGGAACTGAAGCTATTGGATTTGTTAGTCTGTCCACAACACAAAACAATGTGCGTGCATTATTACTGTGTCTGTTGATCATATCAGAGAAAATGACTGCCTCGAATGTTTGACTTCCTGGTTATAGATATGCAGACTTTGTGTCATAATTAACCTGTAGTTTTTTCTCCATCTGCGTTCTGCCTGTCTGCACAGTCTTATTTTCAGCTTTCACTAATGCGGTGTGGCTTTGCCTTTCATGATAGGACTTTGGTCCTTATTGGGGCGATGGAATCAATGGAATCAAACTTTGGATCTAAAACTTATTTACTAGGTCATCAACAGGAGCTGAGGGCAGTCGTGGTGATGGTATGAACGCTTGGGTGAATAATGTACAAGTGTTGTCATTTATATAACATTTTCTGATCATCTCACTGTCCCTTTTGTCAGGATAAGTGGGTCAGTGGCTTTAAACTGGACACAATAGTGGTCAGACTGATGACCACATCAGTCACCATTACCTCAGGAATATTAACACCTTTGGTAATAATTAAATCTATTATGTGCCCTTTGTTATGTGTTGGATCCTTTACATGCTGAGAAAGCCCAAAATTATCCAGAATATTAAAAAGTTCTTTAGCACTTCCATCACTACAGTTATTAACATGAATGTTAAAATCACCTGCTAAAACTATACAGTCAAAGTCAATACATAACATAGACAGACATTTGGCAAACTCATCAAAAAACTTTGTATTGAATTTTGGAGGTCTGTAGATGGTTGCAAAGGTTGATCTACAGAGATGGAACAACTGTAGGTGTTAATGGAGTCCTATGTATTATTGATAGTTCTACTGGTCTGTCTGTCCGTCTCAAAAAAAATACATGTTCAAGCTTTTTTAAATGTGTCATGTCCAACATATAAAACATAACATTGAATCATAGCATAATATGCCACAGTTGTAAAGACACTCTACTTGAAAGGTAAGGATGAAAGACTTTGGCTTTGAAAATTCAAAACAAGTGATAAGATCTGACGAATTCATCAATCATCAAGGAACTGATGTTTCAGATAAAGTCTCATGTATTGTAGTAAAGATTTGATTGTGTCTTGGAAGGGTTTACTTGACAGCATGACATGTATTTCAATGAAACCTGTTTGTTTTGGGGCATGCATTTCTTTATTTTGTTTATATATAAACAGTGTAGGTTTAATTGCATTTTAATGGCATATATGAATCGTGTTGTGAATTAATACACGAGTGAAATACACACTCACTGATGTGACCAAAATAAAACCAGCAATTCAGCGAGATCTACTGAATCATCATCATCATGAAGACTGGAATGAATAGATAAATGAAAATGAAATTAATGAAAACATTTGAACTTTGTCTCTGTTCATGAATATACACACACACACACTGAATCAAAGGAATAATGATGTTTTTTACATTTCAGTATCAGTATGGCTCCTACTGCTCAAAATGTAAATATACCCTTAGCAGGGGTGTGAAATATACGGCCCTTGGTCCAAAATAGCCTGTCAAAGAGTCCAATCCTGTCCACGGGATACAGTTGCAAAGTAAAAGTTATTTTGATCATAATTATATTATATATCTTCCGCGTGTTGGGGCTCTTCATCCGCCATGTCGCTATTATCAATGAATATTCACACCTGTCACTATTCGCGTTTACTGTAGCAATCTAATAAAACTACAATGTGACAACGATACACGCAGACAAGGGAAATAGTTTAAAATATTTGCCAAGTCATTATTTGGTATGAGTTACATTTTCAGGACATGTACAGCAACATTGGGGATTAGAAAAACCATGGTGGATGGTGCGCTAAAGATGATAAAAAGCTTTTCAGAAGCATCAGGTTTATCCCTAAATATTAATAAATGTGAAATACTCCCAATCCATTCTTGTCCTGACAACACTATAAACTCTATTAAGGTTCAATCTGAAGTGAAATACATGGGTATAACAATCTCCAAAGATAATAATAGAATGCAACTAGTTAACATTGAAAATCGTATAAACGATATGAAAAAATCCTTAAACCACTGGTTAACTCGCGATCTCACAGTTTTTGGAAGAGTTCTTTTATCCAAAGCTGTGGGTATTTCAAAATTACTTTACCCATGTCATTCTCTTTTTACATCAAACCTAAACATAAAAAAAGCAAACTCTGCCATCTTTCAGTTTATTTGGAGAAATAAGACACATTACTTAAAGAAATCTGAATTAGTTAAAGAATATAGACATGGTGGCGTCAAAGCCTTAGATTTTGAAATACTGGTGGCCACGTTTAGGATGAATTGGTTAAAAGCCTTCTTAGCCTCTCCCAACTCCATGTGGTTCCATATCCCTCGGTCCATTTTTGAAAGGTTCGGTGGCTTGGATTTTTTCATAAAGTGCGATTTTGAATTGTCCAAAGTTCCATTTGCGTTATCTCAATTTCACAAACAAATACTTCATTACTGGAAAATGATTTTCTCACACAATTTCACTCCACATAATTCTGTTTTATGGAACAACAGGTCAATATTAAGTAATCGAAAATCCTTGTTCAACACAAAATGGTTCAATAAAGGAATCATTTTTATTATTGATATAATGGATAGCAATGGAATATTCTTAGAATATCAAAGTTTTATTAATAAATATGGTTTAATTAGTACTTATAGAGATTACCACAAAGTTGTCAAAGCAGTACCATTAGCCCTGGCACGCTTGATCCAAAACTTTGTTACCAACTCTGATATTACTCCCGTTCTTCCAAAACTGTTCATTGAGGATTATAACATTGAAGATAAAAGATTTAATAACCACATTATCTCAGACTGTTTTAAATCTAAATTATTCCATAATCATCATAAATTATCTTTTATAAAGTCCACTGGTAAGATAGAAAAATCACTAAATAAATATGTCAAATGGCCAATCCCACCAAAAATAAAGGAAACTCATTTTAAAATATGTCATAACATTTACCCAGTTTCTGATTTCCTACATAAAAGATTTAAATTTGAATTGGCTAACTGCTCTTTTTGCGATCTTCCTGGTGAATCATTGGAACACTTGTTTTTCTTGTGCCCTGTTTCTGGTAGATTTTGGAGTGACCTGAGAGACTGGTTATGCCTTAAAATGACAAACATCCCCACTTTCACACTTGAACACATATTGTATTTTGTTGACAACTTGGATTCCTCTGTTTCTGACACAGTCAACATTGTAATCTTTTTGGCAAAATATCATATTCATTGTTGTAAGTGGCGTGACACCAGACCCTGTTTTAATCACTTCATAAATGATTTCAAATTATATTTTTTGTCACTCAAACTTCAAAAATCAACGTCTGCTCAAAGGATTTATTCTTCTTTTGCAAAATATCTAATGTTTTAAATGTATTTAAATCTAAACAAGTTTTTATGTTTCAATGTAATTCTAATATGTCATATTTAAACAAACATTTTCTTTTTTATTTAATTGTGACCTACATACATATTCAATTATATATTAGGCAACTGAATATACCCCTTTGCTCTACTATTGACCATCACTGATTTGCTAAAGTAATTTCTATAATTTTATTGTGCCTTACAGTATTCTTCCTCCCCCCTGTATTGTTATATTTTATGTTCAACATGCTTCTTCTGTATACCTCATCGATGCACGTGTAATTTCTTTAAAAAAAAAAAAAAAAAAAAAAAAAAAATCTCCGCTTTACGGGTTTAGCAAGTGACCCGGAAACACTCACAACAGGAAACTAACGGGAAACCGGAAGTAGAACAGACGTCAACAAATTAAGTATTTAAGTGTAAAATGTTATTTTCCAAATGCAATTTCGCATATGATCAAGGACACATTATGGATAACTTTTCTGTTGGAACTCATTTTTTTTAAATACAAAAAAAGCCAAAAAACAGTCCCGGTCAAAAGGGCACACAACCAGCATAAGGGCAAGTGCCAGAGCCCCTGTAGCACCCCTTATCTGCACGTGCGTGCTGATCATATTTACAGTATAAACTGAATGAAAACTTAATTTAAAAAATAAATTATTTGTAATTTCTGAGTAAAAATGTCTGGAAAATTAATACAATTAATTAATTGTTTATTTGTTCATCATGTATTTATGTTAACTTGAGGTGGATGTACAAGTAATTTAATTGAGGTTTTTTTTTTATGTCTTGTAGGTACACTTTTGACGGTCCCTAAACTCCCTGGCAGCAAAGAAGTCGGTGCCCACAACTGAAGCAGCTCAACTGGTGCTCAGACTGAGCTGAGAGTTTAAAATGTATAAATTTTTTAATATTCATGTATTTTTTAATTTTTTTATTATATATATATTTTTTACAACATTTTCAAAAAAAATTAACAGATTGAAAACAATTATTTCCCCACAGGATTGAAACAGTTTAAACAGACTGTCTGAAGTAGGTTAACACAAGTATACAACAGTAAAGAGGCAAACAAAAAAAAATATATATATATAAAAAAACATACATAAATAATAAAAAGAAAGTAGAGGACTAAGTCACTGACTGTAAAAATTGAATGAGGCTTGTTGTTTTGCTTTTGATATGGTTTAGGTTCTTTTTAAAATTATTCAAATTCATTTAAATAGGCAGAGAATACAGGTTTGATCTACATAAATGTACATTTGTGAATGAATTGCTTGATTAGTAAAGTATGTGGGTTTTTAAAAAAATAAAAAATGTTTTGGGTGCTGCCAACACAGGGGGTGGCCTTAGCTGGAGGTGGGGGTGGGAGGAGCAGGTTCCGGCAGGCTAGAGGTTCGGCAGTGAACTGCCCATGCGCTCCAACCATAACCCTAACCCCTAACCCACGAACGACCAGGGACGGAGCGTTTGGTTCACTGTCGGAGGGCGATAACCTGTAGTGGGCCTTTAAGATAGTCCTAGTATGGGTGATATTAGTGTTCATTCCAACACCGAGATTTTAATTAGTCCCCCTTATGTTGATTTTTAGGGATCAAAACGTACAGCTCTATCTGGTGGCAGATTGTGGCAGCTTTGATTTCCACAAGTGTCACATGCAAGGCCAAGTTTATTAGAATTATCATGTGAGTTGATGCTGTAGGTGAGATTCATACTATCAAATGTTTTATTTTTTCATTTTTGGGCTGAATTAAGGAAAAGGTTGTAATAATGTATTCAGTGTACTCTCACTTTGTCTGGAAGTTTTATGCATACTTTGATGTGTTTTCTTTTCACTATCTCACCCCTTATGAAACATAGGCACACAGAGACTCCAAAATGATTTCACAACTTTTATTTTTCATTTAAAAAGGCAATACATATAAAATACAAGATCTGTTTAATTTGAAGCTCACTTACCACAACAAAGTCAACAAAACTAAAACAAAACTAAATGTAACTGTACACAAATTGTAAGTTCACTCAATGTATACGCATTGTGGCATTATTTTTTTTTTGCAACAGAACAAGAGGGAAAAAAACTGAACAGCAGGAGGCACAAAGGTCTGGCTGCAGGGTGACCCAGGATACAGGATGGAGGGGGCCTGTGGCTGTGTGGGGCGCAGCAGCAGCAGTATGGGTGCTGCCAACACAGGGGGTGGCCTTAGCTGGAGGGGGGGGGGGGTGGGAGGAGCAGGCTCCGGCAGGCTAGAGGAGGATGATGCAGTTGGCTGAACAGGCCGGTTCACAGGAGTCACAGGCTCTGGCTCATCAACGTATGATCTGCAAATGCAAAAAAAAATGTGATCAGTATTGATAGGACAGGTGTGATATTTGCTTTCCACAGACAACAAATGAAACAAAGTGTTTATGACGACTTACCTCCGCTTCTCACCACGTCTCTTTCCTCTTGGCTGGTCTGTTGAGATGGTGATTGTAGTCCAGGCCAGCCAACAAGGTCCGGGCTTCATAAACTGGAGGGGAAAAGCTGGAGCGCTTGCTGGCATACATGAGAATATAGCTGTGGAACAACTACTGTTCTACGGTTGACCTGAGGGAATAGCAGCAAATTTATTGATCCCTGAGTAAAAGTCATCCAGCAGCATACACAAATTATAATACAGACTGTATGCTATTGTGACATTACACACATCAAACATCTATCACCATTCTGTATACAATCAATGTAACCGGGACAGAGAGAGATAAAAGGAGCAACAAATCCTAAAGTGCATAAGTAAACCAACAAAGTTAAAAGTGTGGAGGTAAGGTGCATTGAGGTAGTCTGTGTGGATTCCAGTGACTTCAAAGATTGATGAATGTTACAGTGTGGTGCTTAGACAACAAGATGAACTAGATGGCATGGTTCAATGTGACCTAAAGTGTTGAGTGGGGGCACGTGACTAAAATATAAGGGGGTGAAATGTAAATAATCCTCAATACATACTGCCAAAGCGCCCTTACTCTGGTCATGAAGTCATGAACATTTGCATATCTACCTGAAGGTGCACATATTTGTCCATGTTCTTCAGCCAGCGTTTGTCAAGAATGATTTCTCTTCGTCTTTCATGGACCAAACTGTCCGTCTCCATCCAGTCCTCGTCTCTGCTGTCCTCCAAGGAGCCACGGTGACAGACATCAAGGGCCCACTCATGTTCTCCGGTGAAATGGTGCAGGAGCCCCAACCACATGTCCTGAGGAGAAACTGTTACAAAATCATTTGAAACAAGGAATCTCAGTGTGTATCACAACAAACTGTTGGTCAAAGAACCCATGGTAAATATGAACCCACATGTGGTTTCCAGCAGGATTTTGGAACCTGAAGTATGACACTTGTCACTATATCATTACAAATTAACAACGTAGAACATATGTAAGGGTACACTACTCCACAAATTGTACATAAAGTAGGATGACATCAACCACAGATAAATTGAGAAAATGTGGCCACACATTATTTTAATTTAATTTCTGTATAATTTTTTTTTGGTTTATTTTTAGGATTTTTTGGGGGGAGAGATTGTTTTGTTATTGTTTTGGCCCACCACCACCCCCCCTCTTGGGGGACAACTTCTCTATTGTTTGTTTTTAAATTAATTTGTAATATAAATTGTTTTTTTTTTACCTCACACATAAAATATTTGTTTATTTTGTAATTTTATACCTTTTAATAGTTTTAATTACTGTATTTTTTTCAGATTTTTTTGGGGGAGAGATCTTTAGTTATTGTTTTGGCCCACCACCACCCCCCCTCTTGGGGGACAACTTGTCTATTGTTTGTTTTTAAATTAATTTGTAATATAAATTGTTTGTTTTTACCTCATAAATAAAATATGTTTATTTTGTAATTTTATACCTTTTAATAGTTTTAATTACTGTATTTTTTTTTTCAGATTTTTTTGGGGGAGAGATTTTTAGTTATTGTTTTGGCCCACCACCACCCCCCCCTCTCGGGGGACAACTTCTCTATTGTATGTTTTTTTTTTAAAAATGTAATTAATTTGTAATGTAAATAGTTTTTTACTTCACAATTAAAATATTTGTTTATTTTCTTATTTCAGACCATTTTATAGTTTTTAATTACTGATTATTTTTTGTTTATTTTTAGGGTCTTTTTTGGCGCACCACCCCCCTAATTTGTTTTTCATTATGATTTTTTATTATGCATTGGATTATTTTTTTGGTTGCCATACTTTAAAATTATTTTTACATTTGAGTTAATTTGTAATATCAACTGTATTTTACTTACAATTAAAAATATATATTTTCAAATTTTTATAACTTTCAATAGTTTTAATTCAATTTCTGTATTTTTTTTTGTGTATTTTTAGGATTTTTTTGGGGGAAAGATTTTTTGTTATTGTTTTGGCCCACCACCACCCCCCCTCTCGGGGGACAACTTCTCTATTGTTTGTTTTTAAATTAATTTGTAATATAAATTGTTTGTTTTTACCTCATAAATAAAATGTGTTTATTTTGTAATTTTATACCTTTTAATAGTTTTAATTACTGTATTTTTTTTCCAGATTTTTTTGGGGGATAGATTTTTAGTTATTGTTTTGGCCCACCACCACCCCCCCTCTCGGGGGACAACTTCTCTATTGTATGTTTTTACATTTTTGAATTAATTTGTAATATAAATAGTTTTTTACTTCACAATTAAAAACATGTAATGTCTAATTTTTATACCTTTCAATTATTTTAATTTAATTTCTGTATTTTTTTGTGTATTTTTAGGATTTTTTTGGGGGGAGAGATTTTTAGTTATTGTTTTGGCCCACCACCACCCCCCCTCTCGGGGGACAACTTCTCTAGTGTATGTTTTACTTTTTTTTTTTATTAATTTGTAATATAAATTGTTTTTTACTTCACAATTAAAATATTTGTTTATTTTCTTATTTCAGACCATTTAATAGTTTTTAATTACTGATTTTTTTTGTTTATTTTTAGGGTCTTTTTTGGCGCACCACCCCCCTAATTTGTTTTTCATTATGATTTTTTATTATGCATTGGATTATTTTTTTGGTTGCCATACTTTAAAATTATTTTTACATTTGAGTTAATTTGTAATATCAACTGTATTTTACTTACAATTAAAAATATATATTTTCAAATTTTTATAACTTTCAATAGTTTTAATTTAATTTCTGTATTTTTTTTTTGTGTATTTTTAGGATTTTTTTGGGGGGAGAGATTTTTAGTTATTGTTTTGGCCCACCACCACCCCCCCTCTCGGGGGACAACTTCTCTATTGTATGTTTTAAATTTTTTAAAATTAATTTGTAATATAAATAGTTTTTTACTTCACAATTAAAACATGTAATTTCTAATTTGTATATCTTTCAATTG
This sequence comes from Siphamia tubifer, assembly GCA_020466265.1. Classification (NCBI taxonomy): domain Eukaryota; kingdom Metazoa; phylum Chordata; class Actinopteri; order Kurtiformes; family Apogonidae; genus Siphamia; species Siphamia tubifer. Next base: position 14,018,797 of record CM035795.1, read on the forward strand.
TTTTAATTTCATTTCTGTATTTTTTTTTGTTTATTTTTAGGATATTTTGGGGGGAGAGGTTTTTTGTTATTGTTTTGGCCCACCACCACCCCCCCTCTCGGGGGACAACTTCTCTAGTGTATGTTTTACTTTTTTTTTTATTAATTTGTAATATAAATTGTTTTTTACTTCACAATTAAAATATTTGTTTATTTTCTAATTTTTATACCTTTTAAGAGTTTTAAATTACTGAATTTTTTGTTTATTTTGAGGATTTTTTTAGGGTCTTTTTTGGCCCACCCCCCCCCTAATTTGTTTGTCATTATGATTTGTTTATGCATTGGATTATTTTTTTGGTTGCCATACTTTTAAATTATTTTTACATTTCTGAATTAATTTGTAATATGAATTGTATTTTACTTTCCAATTAAAAATATGTATTTTCTAATTGTTATGCCTTTTAATAGTTTTTAATTATTACATTTTTTATTTTATTTTTAGGGTCGTTTTTGGCCCAACACCCCCCCCCCCCTAATTTTTTTCCAGTATGATTTTTTTTTATTATGCATTGTATCATTTTTTGGTTGCCATATGAATTATTTTTACATTTTGAATTAATTTGTAATATAATTTTATTGTACTTCATAATTAAAGATACTTATTTTCTACTTCTTAAACTTTTAATAGTTTTAATTTAATTGTTATATTTTTGGTTTATTTCTAGGATTTTTGGGGGGAGTCCCCCCCTTTACGGGACAACTTCTTTAGTGTTTTTATCAATTTGTTTTTAAGTAATGATTTAAATTCAATGTTGTGGGACATTTTTTTACTCAATCAAATTTAAATTTTGAGTTGGTGTTATAATTTTTTTTCATTATGATTTTTTATATTTTGGTTGTCATGTTTTCAAATTTTTTGTAAAGTTTCTAATCAATTTGTGATAGTTTATTTTACTTTCATTGCTTTTTATTTGCTATGATCATTTAAAATTTATTCTTAGTATATTTTAAATCCAAAATATTTTTAATTTGTCGTTTTAATTTTTCCATTTTTTATTATTTTCTCCATTTAAAAATGCTTACAACTGTATTTCTATAGTTTTTATTTTGTTTAATTGTTGTATTTTATTTTTTTTATACTTATTTTTGGGTATTTTTTTGTATTTCATTTCACAGTTTTCTTTAAGTTTTTGGGTTTACTGCCAGCAGCCTGGAAGGGAACACAGCATGGACAGGACAACGCTCACTTTTGGAAGTCAGTCAGACTTCCAAAAATGTCCGACTGGAGTTCTTACTCCTCTTCTGAACACTTTGTGCAGCACCGGAAAGAAAAGAGAGAAGAAAAAAAACGGAGGAGTCTGTCTCGAGGTGTTGTCCTCTCTTCTCTCTCTGCCTCTTCCTCTTCCTGTTGCTCTGCCTCTTCCTCTCTCCCTTCCTCTTCTCTCTCTCCCTCTTCTCTCTGTCCTTCCTCTTCCTCTCTCCCTTCCTCTTCTCTCTCTCTCTCTTCTCTCTGTCCTTCCTCTTCCTCTCTCCCTTCCTCTTCTCTCTCTCTCTCTTCTCTCTGTCCTTCCTCTTCCTCTCTCTCTCCCTCTTCTCTCTCTCTCTCTTCTCTCTGTCCTTCCTCTTCCTCTCTCCCTTCCTCTTCTCTCTCTCTCTCTTCTCTCTGTCCTTCCTCTTCCTCTCTCCCTTCCTCTTCTCTCTCTCCCTCTTCTCTCTCTGTCTCTTCTCTCTCTCCCTCTTCCTCTCTCTCTCCTTCCTCTTCCTCTCTCCCTTCCTCTTCTCTCTCTCCCTCTTCCTCTCTCTCTCCCTCTTCTCTCTCTGCCTCTTCCTCTCTCTCTCCTTCCTCTTCCTCTCTCTCTTCTCTCTCTCCTTCCTCCAGAGTGTCCACACTCCCGAAACCAGAATCACTGTCTGTCAACTCCAGGTCTTCTAGTTCCGCCCTCATTAAAGCCAGTACCTCGTCCATCAGTCGCTCTAGTTCCTCGAAATCCTCCCCTAGCCTCCTGATGCGTAGCCTCCTTCCATGCCCTGCCATCTCCTGCCTCTGGTCTCCTCCTGCTTGCCGCCGCAGCCTCCTCTGCTCAACCTCGTGCCTCCTCTACTCCTTGCGCCTCCTCTACTCCCAGCCGCCTCACCGCCGCCTACTCCTCTTCTACCACTGCCGCCTCCTCACCTCACGCTTACTCCTCCACTACTCCTCGCCGCCTCACGCTTACTCCCCTTCTACTCCTCGCCGCCTCACGCTTACTCCTCCTCTACTACTCACCACCTCCTCCTCCTCTCCTCCTACGTCTCGTACTCAGCACCTCCTCTGCTCCACTTGCCTCCTCCTCCTCCTCAGCTCTGGCACCTGAAAAAAACAAAAACAAACAAATATTGATGTTATTGTTAAATGTTTATTTTTAACTTGAGACCTGGAATATTTGTCTTTTTTTTTACCCACAATCGGCCCCAAATATCGACTTAAGGAAATCACCAGTCCATATCGGCCATTGGCCCAGGGTGTTGGGGGAAAAATATTAAAATAAAAAATCTGTATCGGCATCAGCCATTAAAAAAACCTACATCAGTCTATCCTTACAATACACCTGTAGATAACTGATATTAATGACAATACACCTGTAGATAACTGATATTAATGAATATACACCTGTAGATAACTGATATTAATGAATATACACCTGTAGATAACTGATATTAATGAATATACACCTGTAGATAACTGATATTAATAACATACCTGTAGAGAACTAATATTAGTGAAATGTAAAACTGGTTTTCTGGTGTGACTAATTCAACAGGCTTGTAAACTGCTCATTTTAAAATACCAAACTTACTTTCCATCAGAAACACAAAATAAAAGATAAAAATGTCATAAAGTTTAATTATTCCTGCAAATGTGAGAATACACTGAGGTTAGAGATAAAATACAGTTGTTTACTCTTTATGAGAAAAATCAAATGAACGTGGAAACATGTTAGATTTTTGAATAATATTCAAATAGTAACTAGCAACTTTGGAACAGTGTTCTTGACCAAAAGTCACATCCTTACTATTTCTATAAATGGAAGGAGTATAAAGTACAGCTATTTCTATAAATGTAATGAGTATAAAGTACAGCTATTTCTATAAATGTAATGAGTATAAAGTACAGCTATTTCTATAAATGTAATGAGTATAAAGTACAGCTATTTCTATAAATATAATGAGTATAAAGTACAGATATTTATATAAATGGAAGGAGTTTAAAGTACAGATATTTATATAAATGGAAGGAGGATGAAGTCCAAATATTTTTTTATATAAATGTAAGGAGTATAAAGTACAGTCAAGCCTTCTTCCTTGATTCCTAATCATTAGACCCTGCTTATTTGGAACTGGCTTTTATTTGTCAAAATATCCTGGTGCACTTTCAATGGCACTTGCCTATATTTGGTGTTATAAGGCAATATTCTTTTTATTGTCGCATGGCAACTGAGAATTTAGAATCCTCTGAGCTATCTGACTGAAGCTGTACATAAGCTAGTGGTCAACGCGGTGTTTAGTATGCATATCTAGGGTTATTCCCAAGTGGCGAAGAGCGGGAAATATCTGTGCTTTTGTAGGGACTCTGGACACAATCCCAAATCTGAACTATCCGGGTGAAACCGGGGCGTGTGGTAACCCTACATTAAATCAACTGGCAACAGACTCGGCACGGAAACATAATTAGCATACTCAATGCACATTGGACCCTTGAACATGTATATTAATTACAATAATATGACTAGGGCACATGCACACAAATACAAGACAGTATTTGCAACAATTACAAAATAGGCTTTATTTAACATTAGCCTGTAGCTAACAAGGTATTATGCTAGCATAACTTGACTTACCTTCCTCTGCCGAACAATTGAGAGTTGGTTGACTTTTTGTCCTCTTATGGATGACAGTCTATGGTCCGATGTGGCCTCTCCTCTTGCTGGGGTTCTCCTCTTTCCGGGGTCTTCACTTGCTGCTCCGAAATAAATGCTCAAAATGTCTCTGCTCACAAAGAGTGTCCCGTTCTGGTCAAAGATCAGATCGAGATAGCCGGTTAACGGTCTTGTAGGCTTTATATAGAGCAACAGCACGTGACGTCACTGCGTCAAGTGCGCCGCCATTCTCCCCGCCTTTAAGTCAGCTGACATTTCAATTTCACAAGCGCATATTCTGTAATGTAGTGGTTTCTCTGCTTTTAGCATTTGGGGGAGTTAGTAGTTCAATATGTCGATCCCGGAAGCAGGAGACAGTCAGAGAAACTCCGAGCATCCAGGAAGTCTCAGAGGGCAATCTGGTGGCGATCCGTTCAGGCTGGAAACCATCCACAAAGGAGCTGCGTTAGCTCTGTTAGCTTTAGCCTGTAGTCTCCCCCACCCGCTCATTTGCTAACAAGCCATGTAGTTAGTTACAAAGATGCAAAACGTCACGCAGGCAGTATATATATATATATATATATATATATATATATATATTATATATATATATATATATATATATATATATATATATATATATATATATATATATATATATATATATATATATATATATATACAACAAAACAAAAACAACAAACAAAATTAGCCCGAACTACAGATACTTATCTTGAATCATATACTCTTTGCCAGAGCGCATCTGGAAAGTGACAGATCAAACAGTCGGAGGTGGAGTCAATCTGTGTGATTTGGGCAACGAAAAGGTATATTTATTACAGTAGTTTGAGATAACTCATCATTTTTGAAAGTTAAATAGATATTTGCCAAATATTGACAGCCAGCTAACGTTACATAACATTACAGTTAATTGTGCCAAGTGCCAACTAAGCTAATTTATGATATAGCATTAAGCTAATGCTAACTCCAGAAAAAAGAAAAACATTGATGAGGGTGAGCCTAGACAGGTATCATTAACCTATTACTAAGTCATAGATTGTCATAAGTTATGTTCACATTTGTAATGGAAAGAAAAAGAAGGCCACTCAAGGAGGAGGAGTTGAAATGTCAGAAATTAACTGAGTTGTTTATTAAACCCAGCAGCAGTCAGAGTGCTACTGATGCTAACTCTAATGTTAGCTCTGGATTTATATTGTGCTTTTTTAGGCATGATTTCAATTTATGTTTAGTTTGGCTACGTTTGGCTAAAATGTGCCACCTGCTGCCCTTTTTAGGAAGTGTTTTTTTTTAATGAATTCCATATTTTGATCACAGCAGGGCTTTTGGACATATGTTATTTTCATTATAATTGCGTTCATGGTGATTGGAGAGTTGTATGATTGTGTGTGTGGACAGTTTAAGCTTTTCTCACTAAAGATTAGTGTGAGTTGACCTTGTCTGTTTTATTTGATCAATATTCCAATATGGTGGGAAACTGAAAAACAGAATAGTATATATGAGCACATATTAAGACATTTAATGTTAATTTTAATGCATACAGTATTTTTAGACATATGGGTAAAACTCCACAGGTGGGCTGCAGGAAGCCTGAAATATATTTAGGCATAATGGAGATAAAATCCGAGAATTATTAGGATTTTATTTGTTTTCATGTCCTTCATACATTTTTCCAGAATGCAAGATTCTGCTACAGACATTTATGAAATCGTATCTGGCTGATTCCTGCACAAACATCTGCTCATATTGGTTTTCTCCGATGTTTGGCAGAGTGCAGGAACGTTTGAGGACGTGGAGAGGTCGAGCTCATCCTACCAGAAAACCAAACCAGTTGAGGCTGGTAAGTAGCATCACAAACAGATTCAACATATAAACTAAAGCAATTTCTACATTTAAAGTGGACCTAACTCAGTTAATACTATAATGGTTTATTTTAGATACTAAGATACAGCATTGCATGAAAACGTGTCCACTTGGATTAATCAGAAATGTAGATTGTATTTCATCATTTTTCACTTTGTCACTATTTGAAGTCGGGTGATGAAGTTGGGCAGTTGTGTCACCATTCAGTGTTTCAAGTCTCTTTATATATATATATATATATATATATATATATATATATGTGTGTGTGTGTGTGTGTGTGTGTAAACTTTGAAGGACTTTGTTCTCAAAGTCCTTCATACTCTTCAAAATTTGGGGAAATGTGTGCCTTTTTCATCACAGTATCTAGGTTACTGCTGCCATCTGTTGGTCAACAAAAGTAACAGCAGCATAAATTGAAATGAAAAGAGTGGAGGAAGTCACAAAAATAATATTTTTCACCCATATATATATATGTTTTCTTGTGACTTCCTCCACTGTGTTTTCATAATTTATGCTGTTGTTAATTTGGATACACGGTACAGTTCCCAAATATGATGGAAAATCTATTATCAATTATTTTTACACTTATTATTTTCAATGCTTAATATGTCCAGAAATAATAAAACTATGCTATTTGTAAGTGCACCATCGGATAGACAGGGTCATACTGAGGGGGCATGTTGGTTTTTTTTAGGCCTGTATCTTCCTTCAATTTAAAACTTGAGGTGTCCAAATCTGCTTGTAAATTCTGTATTCTGTATGCATGTGTGTGTGTGTGTGTGTGTGTGTGTATCACAGTGTTGGGTGTTTTCTTTCTTAAGTGTACTTTATGCTTTATGTTTTGATCACGCTGGGTGGAATGTTTGTGAAACTAGAGTAACTACTGTGTATAAAGGATATATACAGTAAGGGAATACATTAGTCTACAGTGTGTTTTACCAGTTGTGCACACTTTCTTCCAGTTTTCTTACCTTCCGACTTGTGTGGTGTGCATCAGTTCTAATCTAACTCTACAGTGGTGACCTCTCTGCTACAGATTTCCAGGTCTGTGTGGATGCTGGGTGGGGAGGCGCACACCTCCTCTTTCTGAACTCCCTTGTCTCTCCACAAAGAGATATGTTTTTTCTTCCTCTCCTTTTCAGGTCGACCTGAGGGACTGTGAAGGTACCTTTCACTCAGGTTGTTGATGAAAAGAGAGGTTTGATGTCTTCTGTTCTTTGCAGACACACGGTGACGGGGTGCGGCCGGTGGGGTATTACTCCTCTAGGTTGGACGCAGTGGCGGCTGGACTCCTTGCCTGTCTCCGTGCGGTGGCTGCGTGTGAGAAGACTGTGATGGCATCACGTGATGTGGTGGGTTACAATTCTTTGACAGTGCTGGTCCCACATTCAGTGGCTATGATTCTTTTGAAGCAGAAAACTTCTCATCTCTCAGCTGCACGATGGATCCCATCAGGCCCGGACTGGCACACGGGAGAACCGGGACTTAAATGTGCCACCTGCTGACCTTTTTAGGAAGTGTTTTTTTTTTATTTTTTTATTTTTTTTTTATTGATCCCATATTTTGATCACAGCAGGGCTTTTGGACATATGTTATTTTCATTATAATTGCGTTCATGGTGATTGGAGAGTTGTATGATTGTGTGTGTGGACAGTTTAAGCTTTTCTCACTAAAGATTAGTGTGAGTTGACCTTGTCTGTTTTATTTGATCAATATTCCAACATGGTGGGAAACTGAAAAACAGAATAGTATATATGAGCACATATTAAGAAATGTAATGTTAATTTTAATGCATACAGTATTTTTAGACATATGGGTAAAACTCCACAGGTGCGCTGCAGGAAGGCTGAAAGATTTATAGACTTCAGTTATAGGATAGGCTGTTGACCTTTTCACTTTAACATTGAATATTAGTGTTTATTAGCCATACTAAGATGACATCTGAAAAGTTTGCTGACAAAATAATACAAACATGTTCTTAATAACACATATGTAAGTAACCTTAGACAAAAGGAAATATGGTGAGGGCAGGGAGAGGATGAGAGAAAAGTACTGTACTGAGCTGTTGTCATGCATTAGTTTAATAGTGTGGTGTCACAGCCAGTGTAATAGTATTACTTTAATTGTTAAAAGAAAATTAAAAAGCCTCCCCAACCCCCAAAGGTGTGGTTTTTGGAGGGGATTTTTTTTTCTGCCTCCATGGTGCTGGAATTGGCCTGGATGCTGCAGGATATTCCCTGCCCTGAAATCCTGACCCAGTCTGGCCCTGTATATATATATATATATATATATATATATATATATATATATATATATATATATATATATATATATATATATATATATATATATATATATATATATATGTGTGTGTGTGATATATATAATATATCACATCAGAAAGAAAGAACATGAGAAGCTTGAGAAATACCAAGGGCTGAAAGAGGAGTTAGAGAAAATGTGGAGTGTGAAGGCAACAGTGGTACCAGTTGTGATCAGAGCACTAGGGGTAGTGACCCCCAAGCTGGGAGAATGGCTCCAGCAGATCCCAGGAAAATCCCAGGCCTCTGGTAGAGGACCCGAGTCTGAAGGAGACACTGCCCACATGGAGCGAGAGGAACATTTTTTGTGTGTGTGTGTGTGTGTGTATATATATATATATATATATATATATATATATATATACGCTGCTTTCAGGTGCGGCTCAGAAAAACTACTATATGAGGGCATCTGATTTAGTAAAGGATAATATTAAGTAATAATTTGTGTTCAAATTGTAAATGAGTTTCATTTACATCTATTGCCCTTTAGTTACAGGTCAGTACATTCGATATAGTCGATTTGATTTGATTAGTTTTTGTGATTCGGACAAAGCACATTAATCAATACATCAGTAAAAAACATCAATACAAATAGACGCAGGATATATACACGGTAGCCGTACTCCAAACGTGAGAGATAGAGGTTCGGCAGTGAACTGCCCATGCGCTCCAACCATAACCCTAACCCCTAACCCACGAACGACCAGGGACGGAGCGTTTGGTTCACTGTAGGAGGGCGATAACCTGTAGTGGGCCTTCAAGATAGTCCTAGTATGGGTGATATTAGTGTTCATTCCAACACCGAGATTTTAATTAGTCCCCCTTATGTTGATTTTTAGGGATCAAAAAGTACAGCTCTATCTGGTGGCAGATTGTGGCAGCTTTGATTTCCACAAGTGTCACATGCAAGGCCAAGTTTATTAGAATTATCATGTGAGTTGATGCTGTAGGTGAGATTCATACTATCAAATGTTTTATTTTTTCATTTTTGGGCTGAATTAAGGAAAAGGGTGTAATAATGTATTCAGTGTACTCTCACTTTGTCTGGAAGTTTTATGCATACTTTGATGTGTTTTCTTTTCACTATCTCACCCCTTATGAAACATAGGCACACAGAGACTCCAAAATGATTTCACAACTTTTATTTTTCATTTAAAAAGGCAATACATATAAAATACAAGATCTGTTTAATTTGAAGCTCGCTTACCACAACAAAGTCAACAAAACTAAAACAAAACTAAATGTAACTGTACACAAATTGTAAGTTCACTCAATGTATATGCATTGTGGCATTATTTTTTTTTTGCAACAGAACAAGAGGGAAAAAAACTGAACAGCAGGAGGCACAAAGGTCTGGCTGCAGGGTGACCCAGGATACAGGATGGAGGGGGCCTGTGGCTGTGTGGGGCGAAACTCAAATGTGGCGTCTCACTGTCAAATTTAGATGTCCAGCATCTGGAGGACCTATGTTGACAGTTACAGGTGGACTGCATTTTTGGTAAATGGACTGCATTTTTATATAGCGCTTTTCCACCTTCATGGTGCTCAAAGCGCTTTACATTAGCCTCTCATTCACCCATTCACACACACACTCATACACCAGTAGGTTTCTAAGGTCTACGGGAAGTCCTACTGGGGGCCTAAGTCAGGGTTCAGTGTCTTGCCCAAGGACACTTCGACATGTGGATAGCCAGAGCCGGGACGCGAACCGCCAACCTCTCGGTCATTGGGCGACCCACTCTACCAACTGAACCACAGCCGCCCAGGTGGAGAACAGCATGCTGAAACAACACACACGTACACATGACCAGAGACTATGCAGGCAAGAATTAATACAGAAATATACAAATTCTCGTATAACTACTTAACACTTCATTTTTCAGGTTTCATAGCATTAAGGCATTGTGCAAATATCTTTCAGATGATGTTCCAGTTACTGCAAATGACCCAGAGGAGACTATGGTCCCAAGAGAAGCCTTCAACAGTCTCTGTCAAAAGTATAATCAACTCAGCACTGAGTGTGATAACCTAAGAAATAACTGTTACAGACGAAGAGAGTAGAATGCAAGATTGAAAGAGGAGCTTCATGAGGAGCTTTTATATGATCAAAGACAATTCTAATTACTTGCTCTTTCTCACTGGGTTAACATCAGTCCGCTTCATTTGGTTGCTGGGTAAAATACAATGTGGTTTGCAGAAGCTAAATGCATCTCTCACACTAGAAGATAATTATTAATTGTCTCGTCTTGTCATCGGAACCTGCTTTATCATCGCTATGTTAACTGGGGGCTTAACTGGAGTCGGGGTACTCCTTGTATGAGTTAATTTATTAACTGTTTATAGACAGACCTACTAACTCTATTGCTAGAGCTCAGACCTGGTCCAACTATAAACATAATAATACAGTTCAGTACCTGATGGGAATAACTCCAGCAGGGGCAGTTTCATTCCTGTCCAAAGAATGGAGTGGAAGAGTGTCAGATAAATATGTAACACTGGAATCAGGATTGTTGGACCAACTGGAGCCAAGAGATGAAATCTTAGCAGACAGGGGATTCTTGATCAGGGATGAACTTACTGCATACGGTGCCACCTTGTGTGTACCAAGTTTGACTAAAGGAAAGAGTCAGTTACCAGCATGTGAAGTAGACTCATCAACACAACTAGCACTTGTAAGAATACATGTAGAGAGAGTTATAAGCAGATGGAAGAGTTTCTAAATTCTGCAGTCTGTTCTTCCAATTTCCCAAGTTAGCCTGTTGAATGATATGGCAATTGTTTGTGGTGCCCTGACAAATATTTACAAATCTGTAGTGACAAAATAGTAAAGTGTATGAAATATATTGTGTCAATAAAACTATGAACTCAGAACATAAATGGCTTTTTACTTATTCACTTTTCTACACTGCTCCTTGCAATTATTTGAGATTAGTACTTCAATTCTAGCTCTTAAGATGCACTACCTAAAACAGCCACTAGATGGTAGTGAAAGAGAAGAAATGAAAAACAGGTCACTGAGGACTGAAGAAAAACAGTTTCTTCCACAAAATCAACTTCTTCTTAGTTACATTATCATTTTATTTATTAATAAAACTATACAGTGATTAATAAACATAAAAATAATCAATACACTTGGTAAGGGTTCAAACAGATATCACATTTGAATTCTAGGTCCCAGAATTAACTAAAACCATATCAAAACCTATTTGTAAAAAAATAAGTTTAAAAAAAATCCTAAAAAAATTTAGTTGTACAGTGTATTAATAATACCCATTAAAAATAAGAAAAGAAGAAAAATCCTTATTTTAAAAGGAATCAGAAGAAGTCTAGGTTGTTAGTTCTCATCCCTTTTTCTCTGAAATCAACTCTTCTACATCCACAGTGTTTAATGATTGTTTGTTGACTTTTCTAGATGTGGGTGTAGATGATATAGGAGAAGACATGAGCAGTGGAGCTATGAGGAGGAGCAGAGACCCCAGAGTTCAGAGCCTAACCCACAAAAAGTCAAAGTGACCCCACTAACCTGAGACTATAAATACAATAAACTGCATCAACTTCATCTGTGTCTTTTGTTTCTGTAAAACAACCAAGACACAGGTTCAGTTGATTTGGAACATGTCATTTTATGAGTCGACTGCACACTGTAAAAAATATAAATGTATAAATTTGCTAGAAGATAATCAAGTAAAAGTACTTCATGACTGTATTTAAGTTGTAGACTGTACTTTAGGTGCTTTAATGGAATATTGTTTATTTTAATACTTTAAATTATTCTTTTTACTTTAATTCCCTACATTTGTTCATCTGTAATGTATAGATAGATAGATAGATAGATAGATAGATAGATAGATAGATAGATAGATAGATAGATAGATAGATAGATAGATAGATAGATAGATAGATAGATAGATAGATAGATAGATAGATAGATAGATAGATAGATAGATAGATAGATAGATAGATAGATAGATAGATAGATAGATAGATAGATACTTTATTGATCTCCAAGGAGAAATAAAGTACTCCTTCCATTTATATAAATACCTGTACTTTATGCTCCTTATATTTAGATAAATATGTGTGCTTCATACTTCTTACATTTATATAACTATCTGTACTTAATTCTCCTTACATTTGTATAGTATCTGCACTTTATACATTCTCAGAATAGACTCAACTTTTTCAATCTAAATGAATGTGACAATGGTTGCACTACCTATAAACAGCCACTAGATGGCAGTCAAAGAGAATAAATGAAAAAGGTCACAAGAGGACTGAAGACAATCATTTCCTTCCACAAAATCAATTTCTTATTAATTTTATGACTTATTTGTTAATTGATGGATAATTTAGTAAACATAAAAATATTCAATTGTAAGCAATACAATAAAAAATTAGAAGGAAAAATATTACAATGGTTTAAACCCTGACCTTGAATCCATCATGAATGTACATATTTTTTCCTCCATCTCAACTCCTGCACATCATCCAGACTAAACTGAGCCAGGACAAACTTTAATGTTTTTGTGTGTTATGTGTTACACTGTCTATGCAGCAACTTCTCTGTACTCTAAACCAAATTTCTCCCTAGGAAGACTAATAAAGTACCCTTGAACTTAACCCTAACACATAACACACAAAAACGTTAAAGTCTGTCTAGTCTCAGTTTAGTTTCCATGAGGTGCAGGAGATGAGATTGAGGAGAAATATCTACATTCATGATGGATTCAAAGTCAGGGTTTAAACTGCTGTAATATTTTTCCTTCATAAAATTGTTCATAAAATTAATGAAATAAAAATATAAACAACAAGGCAGTCAGAGACAGCAGACCTCTGCCAAAACTTGATATGGCGTCATATGATGTCAAAACGTGATATGATTGAGTCATAGGTGTTGAACCATCTGATGTCTGAAGATGAGACGATGTGAATGAAAAAAAGGGAGATTCTATCTTGTCTGAATCCTGAGATAATACCACTGATGCGTTTTACCTGTTGACCTTCATTGCTCAAAATGTAATGGGTTCGTCCTTGACCTATTATCTATTATTCCTGAAAGTTTCATCAAAATCCGTTCAGAATTTTTTGCGTAATCCTGCTGAAAAACAGACAAATGGACCAGAAATGAATACCTCCTTGGCTGAGGTAAAAAAAACCAAACTTCTTAATTGTAATGCAGTAACAAAATAACCTTTTTTTTTGCCATGAATGAAATTCTATTTATTTCATCAGGAAAAATCTGAAAAGTTTCAAAATTATCCAAAAATAAAACGTGAGTTACTGTGTAGATAATGTTTTTCATCTGGTCACAGTCCTCAGTCTTGTAGGTATATGGGCAGGAAATTATACAAAAATGGGGGGTTGAAAAAGTCACAGCTTAGATAAAATGTGGTTTTTGTAAGAATAAATAATGTCATAAATATGAGATGTTTTGAAATGCATAATTATGGCATAAAAACTCAACATTAGGAGATTAAATATCTAAATAATAGATAAAAAGGCATAAATATGAGATAAGAAATGCATTACGATAAGAAAAAGAGTCAAACTTATGAGATAAAATGGCACAATTGAGATGAAAAAAGTCACAATTGAGAGATAAAAGTCCTATAAATGAGATAATAAATACATAATTGTGACAAAAAGAATGAAAATCATGAGATAAAAGTGTACAATGGAGATAAAAAAGAGCCCTAATTCTGTGATAAAAAGTCACAATTAAGAGACAAAAAGTCATAAATGTGAGATACAAAATGCATAATTATGAGAAAGAGTCAAAATTATAATAAAAGTCCTAAATATGAGATGAGAAATACTGAATTATGAGATGCCTTGTTGTAGAATGTAACCTTGTCTCTCTTTTCTTTTTTTTCCAACTCCCCCGCCCCCACCTGTGGGGCCATGACATCACATCACATTGATCTTATTGGTTGGATTTTAGCACAGGTGGAGGCGGGGTAGTAGAAAACAAAGTGAATATAAAGGTTCTGTTTACAGACTACAACACGCTATGGCAAGCCGTTTTAACATTTAAAAGCTAAACTAGATATGTGTTGCAGATATCTGTAATTCAGTTTTGACTAGTCAAAACGAGCATTTCAGATATCCACAAATACATTCTTCCTATCCATAATTGTCATTTCAGATATCTGCAACGTAATTTTGACTAGGAGAAATGACGTCACTTTTGCCATTCATTTCAATGGGTGACGTCATTTCGGATTTCCGAAATTCAATTCCAGATATCTACAATGTCAGTTACAGATATCTGCAACTGGATTATAGATATCTGTAATTCCAATTTGAGATATCTACAATTTAATTTCGACTAGTCATAACTTCAGTTCAAGGTATCTTTATTTAAAATAAATTCAAGATATCTATATGTTTCTTTTCAGATATCTTAAATTCCATTTTGACTAGTCAAAATTAAGTTGTAGATATCTCCAATTGGAATTTCAGATAGTCATAATTTAATTGTAGATATCTATAATCAAATTATAGATATCTTGATGTTAAATTTGATTAGAGATATCTTGAATTGGAGATATCTGTAATGTTCATTTTTAAATGGTAAAAAATGTATATAAAGCCTGAATGTGATCTATGCAGACGCTGGTACCATGACTTCTGTGTCACTGGGTGGCAAAATATCCAAAAATAATATCCACTGACTTGCCATGGAACTGCATGGTGTGTCAAGAAAAATTAAAAAGATGTGTGAAGTAATTAAATCGACAATATTAATCTTTTATTTTGACTCTACATAAATAATATCCTATAAATGGAGGACATCGAAGAAATTGTCATTTTTTCCCCCCACCAACAGGCTCATACCAGCGTCCGCACAGATTACATTTGGGCTTTATATGCATTTTTACCATTTAAAAATGTACAAAGTATGTATTTCAAAAAGAAGTCTTGTGGCATGTGAGGAATACCACTCTTTATTTTACACAGTTGGTTTGACGTCAGGGAGAATAGCAGCTTTATTTTGAATATTAAACGTGAATGTCCAATATAAAACAAATGTTATACCGGTGGTTTCTACAGATGAAAACAGTCCAGACTTTGCACCCTCTGTTTTTTTTTTCCTATGGACAGCAGAGTGTCAGGCCTATGGAAAAGATGTCAGGGTTTGTCCATTTCAGGTTTATAAACTGTGACCAATCACGCCTTCTTGTATGCAGGCTTTTAACTCTGTCTCACTCTCTTTAAGATTGGAAAGAAAAAGGAACAGGTAAACTAGGACAGATGAGCGTGAGGAGGCGTCTTTCCATGGTGAGAGCATGAATCCTTTTTTATGTATTCTGTCATATATAATAATAATGATACTGTATAGGATTATTATTATTATTATTATTACATTGTGCTGACACTTAAGGCATTGTGCAAATATCTTTCAGACGAAGTTCCAGTGACCCAGAGGAGACTATGGTCCAAAGAGAAGCCTTCAACAGTCTCAGTCAAAAGTATAATCAACTCAGCACTGAGTGTGATTGTAATAGAAAAAAATCATATAATCAGTTTGCTCACATAATCATTTGTTTGAGTGAGAACGGCATGTTCTGTTTTACTTGTGTAACATTTATCAAAAGGAGTAGAATGCTCTGTTCCGAGAAGCTGGACAAAGATAAGCGTGCAACGTCTCTTCCCAGAACTGGTATAACAGATTCCCGTACCCAGCTGCAACCGCCGATAAGAAGAAGAATCAGCTTTTGCAGCCCACCGGCGTGGGCGTAGAGATTATGTACACTGCTACAAAAAGAGAACACAGACAGCAGTCTGTGTGACTTCTTCAACATTGCGTTGATGATTGTTCACCTTTGAGATCTCAAATAAACCACTCTTAAGACCAGAGGCTTTGTCCAGAACCTTTAATACCGTTTTTCAGCAACAACTTGGCGTCACGAACAGGATTGACGAGAGGTTCGCCCAACGAGGGATGATCCAACGGTGATCGGCCATCGAACTCAAAAACACAGAGTTCCCTCCAAACCTCGAAGTAGAAATTAAGAGAGAAGGAGGACCGAGGATCATCTCCACGGACGGCTGCCTCCGCTCAATCAACGAAACCGCTGAAAACTGGTGAGACAAAAATTTAAATCTATTTGAAATATTCTTATTACAGAATGACAAAAGTATACTTTATTGGACCCCATTAGGGTTTTAGATTTTTGCCCCTAGAAGCGAAAAACGATCAGCGGAATTGCTGACAGAGTTTTTAGTGTTTTGTGCTCATAAAACGAAAACCGAGAGGTTAAACTTTACTCCTTAAACTAAAGAGAGATTAGGGTTTTTGTGTTTTGTACCCGTAAACGAAAACAAAGAGTTTAAGTTTTCTCTTAAAAATAAAACAGAATGGGTAAGGGGTCCAGTAAACCATACTTACCCCCTGAGGGGAGCCCTGGTGCTTACATGAAGGAACGTTATGGCCAAGGATCGATCCAATTTATGAATAAATGGGAGGAACTGGGTTTCCCCACCGGAGGAAGTTTTTCAAAAAACCAAATAGATAAACTAAAAGGGCGCCTGAATAAGGAATGGGATGATTATAGAAGACAGCAAAAGAAAGTGAATACGGCTACAGAAAAACAAATGAGAAGTCTAAAACAGGCTCAGGAAGAAGCACTAGAAGATTGGGATAGGGAAAGAGAAAGGAGAGAAAATGAAAAAGAACGGAGAAAGAAGCAACAGAAAATAGAAGGATTGGGGAAAACCATGGTCAGTTTAGATCAAACAGAAAAAGAAAAAGGACATGGTACTGGTTCTGGTGTCCCTTCTTTCTTACAGAAAATGGAGATCGAGGACCTGAGTTCTCCTCCGCCGACGGCTCCCGTCCCGCGAGTCCCCCTGCCGCCGCCATACCCAGGACCCAGACAGCCGCCTCTGCAATCGCCAACGCCCCCACAGTCCGGTCCCAACCTGTACCCCAACCTACAAGGACTGAGTCCCGGTAACCCCTTTGTGTCTTCAGCCAGTTCGAACTCCGGTCCATCTATCCCTCCGTTCCCCTCCCTCTCCAGTTCTGGGCCTTCCATCCCTCTCGTCACTACCCCACCACTGCCATCTGCCTCACCCTCATTCCATTCCCTGACTCCTGAGGGAGCCCCATCACAAGGGTTTTCTGACTGTTGGGAAATGTCCAGAGTGGGCCATACCTCAAACTCCTCCTCTCTAGAGACTGAATGCTACCCAAGAACCCCAACGCCCACAGAACTATCCTTCACCTCGGACAGCTCTTTAATTCCAAGCCATGAAGGTCCACCCCCCCCAAACCCCCATGGTATTCCATGGAACCAGAACCCCCTTCAACTGCAAATGCCCATGGTTGAAGTGGCGTCGGGTGCAGCCGCAGGAGGCACCCAACTGGTCTTCCGACCCAGTAATCCTGATGACCTGAGAGCAGCTATGTCTCATATGCCAACTGATCCGACGGTTCCAGACTGGTATGACAAATTCATGGTGGTGTGCAGAGAGTTCCGACCCACAGAGACTGAGATCAGGAGAATGTTGCTCATGAAACTCGGACCCAGCAACTTTTCGAAGATCCAAGAATACTGCGCTGGTGAAACCCGCCTGACTCACCCTGACTGGGCCGACCAACATAACACAAGATACGTCTTCATGCTCCGCCTCATGGGTCAGAGATGGCAGGTGGTTTTTCCCCAAAAACACGACATGGGAAAAGTCACTTCTACCAAACAAAAGAACGACGAAACCGTCGATGAATTCTCCAGTCGCCTGAAAATCATCTTCGACAGAAACTCAGGCCTCCCTGACCCCGGTCCCACCGCAAGAAAAAGCCCCTATGAGAGCCATCTCATGTCTATCTTCCTGACCAATCTCCTGCCCGACATCAGAAAGGCAGTTGATTTAAGCCTGATGGACCCTGGTAGTGCTAGATTCGACGAAGCGGTCAGACATGCCAAACACGCTGAAAGACAGATGCAAGAAAAGAGACAGAAAAGACAGCATGACACTGACGAAATGACATTCAGACTGACCCAGTTACAGCTGGCCCAGGCAAACCAAGAAAGAAAGGGGGTTTCCCACCCCACCCCGAACTGGCACCAAGGACGAGGGAGAGGACGCAGACCAGACCCGCCTCAAGGAAGATCCGATGCTTGTTT
Source organism: Siphamia tubifer (assembly GCA_020466265.1). NCBI lineage: Eukaryota > Metazoa > Chordata > Actinopteri > Kurtiformes > Apogonidae > Siphamia > Siphamia tubifer. Next base: position 14,037,006 of record CM035795.1, read on the forward strand.
CCAGTGCGGTGCTGCAGATCACTGGGCCAGAGACTGTCCCCAGCGGCGCAAAGGACACCACGGGAGAGGAGGCCACAGAGGGCGCGGTCGTGGTGGACCCCAGGGTGACTGAGCCGCGGAGGAGAACCAGGATCCAGACACCGAAAAGCAGATAAGTACCATGGTTTCCCATACAGTAGGCTCATTTAAGGAATTACCAATCCTGAAGGTGATGTGTGAGGGACAGCTTATTTCATTTTTGGTAGACTCTGGCGCCACAAATTCTGTTATCAAACAGTCTGATCTTTTGCTCCCTTTAACTAGTGAAACTGTACGATCAATAGGAGCAGGGGGAAAAATCACATGTGAACACAAAACTATACCAGTGCACTGTAAATTAGATGAAAAACAATGTCACCATCAATTTCTCAACTCTAGAGTATGTCCTGTCAATTTAATGGGAAGGGATTTAATGATGAAATTAGGGGTATCAGTTATTGCAACTGAAGGGTCACTCACAATAACAGCTGTAGACTTAGAAGTGGAAAACGACGCATGGCTGTGGGTTTATCAGTGGTTACTAGATCCACCTTTAGCTGAGGACTTTCTACATGTGGCTAAAAGTAATGTACCACCAAATGCTGAATTTATGTCACCTAGAAACCTACATTGCACAGCTCATGTGGCAACTCACTCTGATGAGACATTTGAAACTACATTTTTTACTCATTTGAGAGACAATTTACAGACTTTGTGGTTTTGTTGGAAAGGTTGTTCATCTTTCATAATTGTTCAGCTCGCTGACTATCAGGTCCCATTCTACCTGATACCTCACTCATTTCCTCATATTTCTCTGTCAAAATCGAGAAATATGCAGTGGAGAGACTTAGGCCCCTTAGCTCTGTTAGCTCAAACTGCTACAGACTGGGTGGACGGACATTCTCCCTCCACAGGGCTACACAGAACTCAATTTACGTTTACCACTGGCGTCACAAGATCTCTCTATTTGTTACTAACTGAATCACCACAAATGATGCAATTGGACATTCCAGATTATCTATCCTCTGTTCCGCCCACATTGTGGGCCACAGATAAATACGATGTAGGTTTAGTGAGAGGAGCTGAGCCTGTCCACATTACACCAAAGTCCAGTTACCGCCCTTCATGCTCTCAATACCCATTGAAACCTGAGGCATTGGCAGGTATTGAACCTGTTTTTAATTCTCTGTTACAAAAAGGAGTAATTGTGCCTTGTCCTGATTCACCTGTAACTACTCCTATCCTACCTGTTAAGAAACCCAGGCCTCACCCTCAACCTAATGAGTGGAGATTTGTCCAAGATCTAAGAGCTGTTAATGCTGCAGTTATTCCAAGAGCACCTATTGTTCCAAATCCACACACAATTCTAGGTTCTATCCCTAGCCATGCCAAATGTTTCTCTGTGGTTGATTTAAGCAATGCTTTTTTCTCTGTGCCCGTGCACAAAGACTCACAATTCTGGTTTGCTTTCTTTTTCAAAGGGAAGAAATACACATTTACCAGACTGTGCCAAGGGTACACTGAGTCACCTACAATTTACAATCAGGTTTTGGCTACATCGCTTGAGAGTTTCCATCCTCCTAAAAGTTCTGTGCTACTGCAGTATGTGGATGATTTACTATTAGCCTCTCCTGACCAGGCCAGTTGTGAAACTGACACTATTGCCCTCCTCTGCCATTTAGCTGCAGAAGGACACAAAGCTTCGTTAAAGAAGCTTCAGTTTGCTAAAACACAAGTTCAGTTCCTGGGTCATCTAGTCACAGGGGAAGGCCATTCTTTAGCTGTAGACAGGGTCTCAGCTATTCAAACCATTCCTAGGCCATTTACCAAAAAACAGCTCTTGTCATTTCTTGGGACGACTTCCTATTGTCGCTCATTCATTCCAGATTACGCCCCAAGAGAAGCACCCTTGAGAGAAGTTGCTAATTCTGTATCTCAACTCTCTGCTCCAATAACATGGACCACAGACGCAGAATCAGCTTTTGTTGACCTAAAACAGGCTCTTATGTGTGCACCTACACTAGGCTATCCAGATACTGAACTACCATTCACACTATTTGTTGATTCTAAATCTGGCTGCATGACATCTGTTCTGTGTCAAAAACATGGGGATAAACAAAGACCTGTGGGTTATTTCTCATGCAAATTGGATGCAGTTGCTGCTGGTTTGCCCACATGCTTACAGGCTGTGGCTGCAGCAGAGCGTGCACTAAATGCTGTAAGAGACATTGTAGGTTATGCTGAGTTGACTGTTATGGTTCCTCATGCGGTTTCACTTATGCTCCAGAGTCAGACCACATCACACCTCACTGCCTCTAGATACCTCAGATATCACACCTCACTTCTCGATTTGCCAAATATCAGAGTGCAAAGATGTAATGTGCTAAATCCATCCACCTTGTTTCCTCTCCCATCAGATGGAGATCCACACACCATACCACATGACTGCTTGCATGAGTTAGAGCAAGTCTGCACACCACGTCCAGATTTAAAATCCACACCCCTAACCAACCCTGACTTAATTCTGTTTGTGGATGGTAGTGCTTCTAGATCCCCCACTGGTATTAACCAAGTTGGATTTTCTGTCTGCACTGCTGATGCTATAATTCAATCTGGCTCACTTCCAACTCACTACTCAGCTCAAACTGCTGAGTTAGTAGCTCTAACTGAAGCATGCAAAGCAGCTGAAGGAAAATCAGTTAACATTTTCACTGACTCCAGATATGCTTTTGGTGTGGTACATGATTTTGGAGCTTTGTGGAAACAGCGCAAATTCCTCAAATCTGATGGTAAACCAGTGCTGAATCACTTGCAGGTTGCTGCACTGCTGGAGGCTATTTTGCTCCCGTCAGCTGTTGCTGTCTGTAAGTGTTCTGCTCACACTGGTATGACGGATGCGGTTTCTAGAGGCAATGCCTTTGCAGACAAATCTGCAAAAGAGGCTGCATTGACCCCTCTTTCTCCTTCTTTGGTATCATTTCCCCTGCCACTTCCGCCCCCATCTATTACAGATGCTCAGTCCCTCTCTTCTTCTTCTGACGAAGACAAATGGAAAAAAGCAGATTGTGTTTTTACAGATGGCATATGGCGTTGCTCTGACGGCCGCCCTTGCCTACCTTCTGCATTGTTTCCTATGTATTGTGAATTGACACATGGTGTTGACCACGTGTCAAAAGAGGGGATGATGAAAGCAATACAAAAAATTTGGTTTACAAAAGGATTTACAGTTGCAGCAGAAAAACACTGTAAAAAGTGCATCATTTGTTTAAAAAATAACAATGCAGGAACTGTTAGATTAACTAGATCTGCAGCCCACCCTCCCCCTGACCAGCCATTCGACCATTTGCAGATGGACTTTATAGAACTTACTCCATCACAAGGGAAAAGATATTGTCTGGTAATAGTGGACATGTTCTCAAAATGGGTAGAAGCGTTTGCGACAAAACATCAGACAGCACAAACTGTAGCTAAACATTTATTGACAGATATTATCCCACGATTTGGCATCCCAAGAAAAATTTCATCTGACAATGGATCCCATTTTGTAAACAAAGTAGTGGAAGAAATAGGAAGAGTTTATGAGATAGACTTGAAACAACACTGTTCATATCATCCACAGTCAGCAGGGGCAGTAGAACGCGAGAACGGAACAATCAAAGCCAAACTAAGAAAGTTAACTGAGGAAACTAAATTGCCTTGGCCAGATTGTTTACCCATTGCTCTAACATACATGAGAATGAGAGAAAGAGCAAGAACAGGTCTATCTCCCTTTGAAATCCTCTTTGGTCGACCACCTGTTACACCCTTTTCCACTCATGCTCCTGAGTTATTTCAGGGACATGAAAGTCTAAGGCAATATTGCATTGGTCTGTCACGTGCTCTCTCTTCCATCAGGGACCAGGTGAAGGACACCCTTCCAAAACCAGCTGAAGGTCCCCTTCATCCTCTGAAACCCGGTGACTTCGTGCTGATCCGCTCCTTACCATCACTCAAGAAAGTCCACCGTAGATGGGAAGGTCCATACCAGATCCTCCTGGTAACTGACACTGCAGTAAAGATTGCTGAGAGACCCACGTGGATCCACGCCACCCATTGCAAGTTCCTCAGCCATGGAACAGAGAAGCCTGAGGAAAAGAGCTAGAGACTGGGGCCGTAAATACTCAAAATATGAACTGTTTGGGTGCATGTGTTTTTGTTTATTTTTACTGACCTTACTCTGTTGGTTTGCAATATGGCTAACATTCTTTCCACACCCTCCTTCCCACAACTCTACCCCTTCACACCACAGACATAGACGACAAACCGAAGACCACGAGACTGACCATCATAGCCACACTGATAATGCTTGGTACACCATATTGACCAAACTGACCCGTTTACAGACTAATGATTCCTGTTATGTTTGCGGACTATGGCCCCACAGTGTTTATGAGGGAACACTGGTGGCCCCCGTACCTACGACCACTAATTTGACCCTCCTTGTATTTTCTAAATGGACAATCCGGGGAAATCGCGAGCATGCACGAAAGTACCCCTGGTTGGCATTATACCCAAAAATGGTTTTCAGAGAACCGAGAAATTTTTCAGAAAACACTAACGTATCTAATGTACAGCAAGGAACATTAATAAGACTCAGAAACGCCTCTAACCCCTATGCATCTCCAGCACTTTGCATTCACTCACCAAGTACCGATTTCACTAGATTTAAATTAGGAAATAGCCAAGGATGTAAAACCACCCTTGATGTATCTTGTGGGATACATAATTGCAACAATAGAATTGATCCTTACACCTACCACAGCAGCGGCGGACCTATACCCTTCCAGGTAATGGTGAATTTTACCGCCATACTTAAAACTCCTACTCCCCTTAGACATTTCGATTCTTCCACAAATATAAGCACCCCAATAAATGTTAGCACCATGGAATTCCCATCTGATCTGGGTTACGGATGTCCCACTTCCATGATGTGGACATGCGGGCAACATTCTTATTTGTACCTCCCTCAAGGATGGAGTGGTACATGCTATTTGTCAGTCCTCAGACCCGCATTATTTAAATTTAGCGTAGATGGAACCCCACATACTCAAAATAATCGAGTGAAAAGAAACCGTGTTTCCCCAGGAGGGAAAGCAGCTAGAGGCATTGTCCCCTTTTACGGCCCCATAGCCAATGCTCACTCAATTGATGAACTCTCAGTAGAATTGGAAAATCTCACTGCCCTCGTAGATAGAGGATTTGCTGCTATGACAGCAGAAATGAAAGCATTGCGTACCATGACACTCCAGAATAGAATGGCTTTAGATATGCTTCTAGCTGGGCAAGGTGGGGTGTGTGAAGTAGTGGGAGAGCATTGTTGTACCTATGTGCCAGATGTATCATCTAATATGACTAGTGTACACGAGGAATTACAGAAACTGCGAGATAGGCTACATGACTTAAATCAAAATGGGGAAAAAGGATGGGACTTCTGGGGATGGCTTACTTCAGGAGGATGGAAAGAATGGGTAAAAAGGGGTGTCACACTTTTGGCAGGATTATTATTGATTTTCCTCCTACTTACATGTTGCATTCTGCCTTGTATTCGAATGATGGTTCAAAGACTGATTAACCAATCAGCAGCTGTATTCACTGCTGCTCAGCTTCCTCTTTTGCCCTACAGTAACTTGGATCCTGACTCAGAGGAGGAAGACTACAAAGACTCAGACACTGAAGACAAGGAAAATTACAATGACCTAATATGAATGACGACAGACATCTCGATAATATTTTCAGCCCAATACCGGGATTTGACTATGCTTATTATGGCCCACAGACTAACCCACCATCTCAGCTCATCTCACATGATGCCATGACCAGTGAATGTAATAGGTATCTGTTCATGCTCCAAAATGATTCCCTAACTCTTGAATCTCCAGTTGTTACTCGAACTGGACTCTCTGTGACCAGAGACTGGACCCTCTATGACCATTGGTTAACACAGCCCCAGATCCGCCTGCCCGTCCGAATCCAGTTATCCACTCGATACCACACCATCTATCCCTTGACTGGACCTCTTACTCTTTATCTCTTCCTAGATGAATGGGTGATAAGAAAGATGTACCACGTTCCTTATGCCTGTTGTACTATGTGGATGCAGCTACGCGTAGGTCCCCTTGTGATATTTTCCACAGAACCCTGCTACCATAACAACGATTGGGAAGCAAATGTGTGGCAAGGTTAAAAATTGTATAATACTCTGTAAATGAAGGTATGTGTTAAACTGAAAAGAGGCATGTACTGGAAGTAGTGAAGAGTATACTTGTAAATATGATTTTTTTGTGTGTTTTATGTGATCATATATGATCAAAAGAGGGGAATTGTAATAGAAAAAAATCATATAATCAGTTTGCTCACATAATCATTTGTTTGAGTGAGAACGGCATGTTCTGTTTTACTTGTGTAACATTTATCAAAAGGAGTAGAATGCTCTGTTCCGAGAAGCTGGACAAAGATAAGCGTGCAACGTCTCTTCCCAGAACTGGTATAACAGATTCCCGTACCCAGCTGCAACCGCCGATAAGAAGAAGAATCAGCTTTTGCAGCCCACCGGCGTGGGCGTAGAGATTATGTACACTGCTACAAAAAGAGAACACAGACAGCAGTCTGTGTGACTTCTTCAACATTGCGTTGATGATTGTTCACCTTTGAGATCTCAAATAAACCACTCTTAAGACCAGAGGCTTTGTCCAGAACCTTTAATACCGTTTTTCAGCAACAGTGATTACCTCAGAAATGACTGTTACAGACTAAGAGAGGAGAATGCAAGATTGAAAGAGAAGCTTCAGAAATCACACTTCTGCTTTTCCACGATCAAAGACAATTGTAATTAGTGTCTCTTTCTCACTGGGTTAACATCAATGCTCTTCATTTGGTTGCTGGGTAAAATACAATGTGGTTTGCAGAAGCTAAATGCATCTCTCACACTAGAAGATTATTTATTAATTGTTTTAATGAAATTAAGATTGGGGCTCAGTAATAGAGACATAGCGTATAGGTTCAGAGCTTCTGAAAGTACAGTTTCTAACATTCTAACATCCTGGCTACCTGTGACGGCAAAAATGTTAAAGTCTATTAAGTAGCCACCAAAGGCTGCTATCCTTAAATATATGCCATAAAGTTTCCGGCGACATTTCAAGAGATGCTGGTGTATAATTGACTGTACAGAAATGTTCATAGAGAGACCTACTAACTTGACTGCTAGAGCTCAGACCTGGTCCAACTATAAACATAATAATACAGTTCAGTACCTGGTGGGAATAACTCTAGCAGGGGCAGTTTCATTCCTGTCCAAACGATGGGGTGCAAGAATGTCGGATAAATATGTAACACTGGAATCAGGATTGTTGGACCTTCTGGAGCCAAGAGATGAAATCTTAGCAGACGGGGGATTCTTGATCAGGGCTGAACTTGCTGCATATGGTGCCAAGTTTGACTAAAGGAAAGAGTCAGTTACCAGCATGTGAAGTAGACTCATCAAGACAACGACCACATGTAATAAGAATACATGTAGAGAGAGTTATAAGCAGTTGGAAGAGTTTCAAAATTCTGCAGTCTGTTCTTCCAATTTCCCAAGTTAGCCTGTTGAATGATATGGCAATTGCTTGTGGTGCCCTGACAAATATTTACAAATCTGTAGTGACAAAATAGTAAAGTGTATGAAATATATTGTGTCAATAAAACTATGAAGTCAGAACATAAATGCCTTTTTACTTATTCACTTTTCTACACTGCTCCTTGTAATTGTTTGGGATTAGAACTTCATTTCTAGCTCTTAAGATGCACTACCTATAACAGCCACTAGATGGTAGTGAAAGAGAAGAAATGAAAAACAGGTCACAAGAGGACTGAAGGCAATCACTTTCTTCCACAAAATCAATTTCTTATTAATCTTATGATTTATTTGTTAATTGATGGATAATTTAGTCAATATTAAAATATTCAATTCTAAACAATACAAATAAAAATTAGAAGGAAAAATATTACAATGGTTTAAACCCTGACCTTGAATCCATCATGAATGTACATATTTTTTCCTCCATCTCAACTCCTGCACATCATCCAGACTAAACTGAGCCAGGACAAACTTTAATGTTTTTGTGTGTTATGTGTTACACTGTCTATACAGCAACTTCTCTGTACTCTAAACCAAATTTCTCCCTAGGGAGACTAATAAAGTACCCTTGAACTTAACCCTAACACATAACACACAAAAACGTTAAAGTCTGTCTAGTCTCAGTTTAGTTTCCATGAGGTGCAGGAGATGAGATTGAGGAGAAATATCTACATTCATGATGGATTCAAAGTCAGGGTTTAAACTGCTGTAATATTTTTCCTTCATAAAATTGTTCATAAAATTAATGAAATAAAAATATAAACAACAAGGCAGTCAGAGACAGCAGACCTCTGCCAAAACTTGATATGGCGTCATATGATGTCAAAACGTGATATGATTGAGTCATAGGTGTTGAACCATCTGATGTCTGAAGATGAGACGATGTGAATGAAAAAAAGGGAGATTCTATCTTGTCTGAATCCTGAGATAATACCACTGATGCGTTTTACCTGTTGACCTTTAGTGCAACTTCGACCTTTGACCTTCATTGCTCAAAATGTAATGGGTTCGTCCTTGACCTATTATCTATTATTCCTGAAAGTTTCATCAAAATCCGTTCAGAATTTTTTGCGTAATCCTGCTGAAAAACAGACAAACTTATCGCAATTTAATACCTCCTTGGCGGAGGTAAAAAAAATACAACTTCTTGATTGTAATGAAGCAACAAAATTAACCTTTTTTTGCCATGAATGAAATAATACTTATTTCATCAGGAAAAATCTGAAAAGTTTCAAAATTATCCAAAAATAAAACTTTTAAAAGTTAGGTACTGTGTAGATATTGTTTTTCATCTGGTCACAGTCCTCAGTCTTGTAGGTATGGGCAGGAAATTATACAAAAATGGGGGATTGAAAAAGTCACAACTGAGATAAAACATTGTTTTTGTAAGAATAAATAATGTCATAAATGTGAGATTTTATAAAATGTATAATCATGTCATTAAAAACTCAACACTGTGAGATTAAATATCTAAATTATAGATAAAAAGGCATAAATATGAGATCAGAAATGCATTACTACAAGAAACAGAGTCAAAATTATGTAATAAAATGGCACAATTGAGATAAAAAAAGTCATAATTAAAGACAAAAGTCCTGAAAATGAGATAAGAAATACATAATTGTGACAAAAAGAATGAAAATTATGTGATAAAAAGTCATAATTAAGAGATAAAAAGTCATAAATATGAGATACAAAATGCATAATTATGATAAAGAGTCAAAATTATGATAAAAGTCCTAAATATGAGATGAGAAATACAGAATTATGAGATGCCTTGTAATCTTGACTCTGTTTTTTTTTTTTTTTTTTTTTTTTGCAACTCCCCCTCCCCCACCTAAGGGGCCATGACATCACAACGCATTGTTCTATTGGTTGGATTTTACCACAGGTGGAGGCGGGGTTGTAGAAAACAAACTGAAATATAAAGGTTCTTTTTACAGACTACAACAGGCATGCCCAGATGGGTGAGGTTAGATCAAGAGTGTTTCCAGGAGGTGTCATGGCAGCATGTATCTATATTTAGAAAAACACAGTCTAATGGTAAATGACCAAACTCTGAGCTCTTAATAAAAGACAATGACCTTAGGGCAAATTGTAACTCTTTAAAATATTGTATTCTTATACCAGTAAAAATAAGTTTATTGTAATAAAATTCATATGTATTTTTACATGTGTGTATGTATATATTCTTTTCCTTTTTCAACTAAGAATTTTTATTTAAAAAAGTTTGCTTAAGGAGTGCTACCTGGACTCAAAATAAGCAATAATAATTAGAGGTGCTCTATTGGATAGGAAAATAGCAAGACAAAAAAGAAAGAAAAATTCCAAGGCACTCTCTTATAAGCCTTTATTAACTTGGCTTGGCCTTCATCAGGGAGTCAGCTTCATCTGACTCCCTGATGAAGGCGTTGGGGTTTTTATATGATTTTTTAAATATGATTTTTAGAGGTTTTTGTAACCAAGCCAAGTAAATAAAGGCTTTTTCATTTTCACTTATAAGAGAGTGCCTTGGAATTTTTCTTTCTTTTTGTCTTAAGAATTTTTATTATTCATAATGAATGTAGTGTTTTGATAATTACAATGACTAGCTCTTATTCTGAAATATGATCTTGAAAATATGGAAATAAAATGAACCATATTAATATTTTATGAGCTCAGGATTTCAAAATATCTGAGGGTTTTTAAGTATAATTTTTGTTAAAATCTTCTTTGAGCATGCCTATATGTTTACCAGAGGTGAAAAGTAACTCAGTAAAAGTACTTCATTACTCTACTTAAGTGGCTTTTTTTAGGTATCTGTACTTGAGTATTAATTTTTCCTGCAACTTTAAACTTTTACTTCCGACATTTTTATATAAATATCTGTAGTTTATACCAGGGGCGAGTTTAGGCTTCAGCACCCCTAAAATTCTGCTGAGCAAACCCTGGTTCCTCACCATTGGCGGAGAGAGGGGACTTAAGCCCCGGATCTCACGCCAAAAGCCCCGGATGTTTTTTTTTTTTTATCTTGTAAAAAAAGTCACCCGTGTAGCTACTATGCTCCATACAACACATATTAAAACTGATATATGGACAGAAATCGTACATTAAAACCCAAATTTCCCTCGTATTTAATTTTATCTGTAACTAGAAAAAATATCATCCCACCAATAGGGACCTTAAGTCTCCGCCCTTTCCGGTCGGTCCACTGGACCTAAGTTAGGGAAAAATTTTACATGAGAGTGGATGAGGAGAAAATAATTATTTTCTGGTCCACTTTACTTTATGCCCTGAATCACACATATGCTGTACTTCAATTAAAATCATAACGAATGATGTGTGTTTGGAGTTTCTTTGATAAGTGTTTTGTGATTTATTAGCGTGTAAAAATATGTAATTATTTGGACTCTGTTTGGACTACATATCAGACCTCGCATAGCTGACGTCACAGCAGAATCTTTCCCTGCAAACTTTTCAAAACCGTATACCACCTTATACGTTTGATGCTCTTACCGTCATCCTGAAAGAAGGAGGTGAAGCTCGCCAAAGTCACAACCATTTTCAAAGAGTTTGATGGTGAAGCTTGGTGGTAACGTAATATTTGTCAGACGAACGTTGTAGTCCATTACTTACTCTCACATAAAACCTAACGTAACTTTTGATGCCTGTCCAAAGTGAGTGCTTTCTCAATGTGAAAATGTATCTTTAAAATTCACAGACATCATATGTGAAAACCGTAGCACATTTCAAACGGGACCAGAAAATTACTTTTATCCCTCCATTGACTCGCGTTCATTTTTTATGGCACTTATGCACAATGGCCTGGAAATCGACCGGAAATAGAAACGCGTCACTTTTTTTTTTTTACCACTCTGATCATCCACGCTTCACTTAGGCTCCCTATAGATCTAGTCTATGTGTTCTAATTCTAAACACTTATGTCTCATCGAGTCTCCTCATTTGTCAGAAGTCCTCAAGCATTGGAAAAACAAACAAACGAAAGGTTATAATCGAAAACAAAGGAAATAAATGAAAAGTAAAATTGAAAAATCCTTTTCATTAACTGAAATAAATAAAACGTACAATTAAAAGGAAAAATATAACTTAGTGAAACTGTATTGTAAAAAATAACTAAAATGTATTAAAAATGTGGGGTAAAATTCCCTTTGTTTTTGTCTTTGTTAATAATGTTGGAGTAATATTGATTTATTTCACTCAGGCTGTTTTACTCGAGCATCATATACACTCCGTCATATATGTGGTTTTCAGTCTTCTGTTCTAAACTCTACCTGAAACAAACAGACTAAAGCTGGGACATAGTAGCACATTCAGCTCTGGGATTTACTTTAGTGATTTTTTTTTCATAGAGTTGGGTCCTTTTCAAGTAAACGGCAAAGTACAGCATCAGACAGATGAAGCCTCGTCAGCTGTTAGCTTAGCCTGTTGTTAGCTACCGTGCTGTTAGCTTAGCCTGTTGTTAGCTACCGTGCTGTTAGCTTAGCCTGTTGTTAGCTACCGTGCTGTTAGCTTAGCCTGGTGTTAGCCTCGTCTACAGTAAACATCCAGGTAAAGGAGCAGAATTCAACAGGATGAACAGTCTTCCAAGCCCTAACCTGCACAGTTTTACAGCAAAGAAAACAGGAGGCAGAAGAATAATCCAATTACAGAGGTATGTAGCCTTTTATAATGTTAAAAAAGTTTGATGTTACTAGCAACAGAAACTGAACTGAAATGAAACAAAGTTAGCAAATTATGCTACTGTAGATAATTAAACTGTGACATATCTGTTAAAACATCAGGTTTACTGCTGATGAACTGGTTTATAAGTATTTATATATGCTTTTTAGAATAGAATAAAGCTTTATTTATTCCACCATGGGAGACATTCTACAATTACAGCAGCTAATATAAAGTGCAGATACGAGGGCAGAAAAACATATTCACATCCTTAGAATATGAATATGGAAATATGATTTGAATTTTAAACAGTATTTGCCTTTTTCTAGTAGTTTACATTATTTGGATTCATAATTTACTGCTGCTGAACCTGCTATATGGAGTTTATCCATCATACTGTCCATATTTGTCTGCTCAGTCAATAACCCACCTCAACCTGACCCAGCTGATCCACACCTCACTTTTCTTTGAATAGGATTGTGAGAAAGATAAAAGATATGGAAAACCCAAACTAATACTAAACTAAAACTAAGCATTCAGAAAAAAGATAACTAATAAAAACTAGAAAAGCTGCTCAAAACACATTAAAACTAAGTGAATTAGAGGGAAACAAGTCAAAACTAAAATGAAACTATAATGAAAAATCCCAAACTATTAAAACCCTGATCCTTAGTTTACATTTTTACAATCTGCTATTTTATTTATAATGTGTTAATATTCATATGCAATACATTTTCTTCTCTTTAAACAGTTTCATTGTAGGAAGGAAACCACTCAGTCTCTCTATTTAAAATGTTTATTTTCATGTCATGGGGTAGCAAACACATTGCATTGACTACCTCTGCCTATTGGAATGAATGTCTCAATTTAATCAGTGCCATCTTTATATGTTGGTAACGCTGCTTGCCTGATCATCAATTGGCAATATCTTCCCTGATAGTGTGAGAAACATAGGAACCCTTTACCAAGATGGCGGCTGTGGCACCTGAGGTTAGTCATGGTAACATGGTAACATACTGATATACTGTATAGTGTTCTATCGCTATGTCATGGGGTTAGGATTTGTGAAACAGGTCACAGTAAATTGCGTCTAAGAAGTAAATTTTTTTATGGGGGAGGCCCCCAGACCCCTCTCTGGGCTAGGTCCCAGATCTTGACAATGTCTGGCTCTGCCTCTGGCCAGAAGGGACATTTTTGTTGAAACTGGACCAGTATTTTTCTGCTGATTGTTTGATTGACATAAACTTTATGTCAATCCTGGCTTTATTACATTTCTTGCTGAATGTGAGATGTATGTGATTGTGGCTTATCATTAAAGGAAGGTCTCTTAGATTAAAAGGTGACTGTCATTCTTAAATAATTACCACCACCACCACAATTCACCAGAACATCAACACCCAGAAACAGACCATTTCTTTTCTCATGCAATAAAACATACATATTGACATGGAACTTGTAAGTTTGTAAGCTAAATCTTATTTTTAGTGCTTGTTGATGGGTAGATAATAGTTTATTGGTCGATTAGAGAAAAAAAAAAAGTGTAGAAATTGATTCAAATTTTGTTCAAGACAGGTGCTACTGTCAGCACTGGGGGCTGAGCACCCCTAAAGGTCAGATGCTAGAATCGCCCCTGCTACTGTTGTTTACTGCTGACAGTGATGTACTGGCATCTAAAAGCAAAAGGTACTAACTACAGTTTAGGTCGAAAATTACTTATTTGTGTTCACCATAACATTCAAAACCATGGCGATTTCTTTTATCTCAACTCATACCGATGTTAACAGCTGCCGTTTTTGACACCGTTCATATACTGGCTCCCTTTTTCCTGTAGGAGTGTAATTCCAAGGAAAAATGCTACGGACAGACTCTGGTTTCAACTGGCAAACGGTCATCACCAAGATGTAGTGTTCTGATGTGAAGTGTCTGCTGCAGACGTAAGTGCTCCATTTTTGAGTAAAAAATTGCTGGAAAATTAATAAAGTCAATTCATTATTTATTTGTTCATTCATTCATGTATTCACTTGAGATGAATATACAAGTGATTTAATGGATTTTATTTTATTTTTTGTAATCTTGCCAGTAAATTTTTTTTGTGATGATTCCTAAACTCCCTGGCAGCAAGGAAGTCGGTGTCCGCTACTGAAGCTCCTCAACTAGGGTAAGCCTGAGCAGACAACCACTGATGCAGAAAATGAAAACCAAAGAGTTAATTTAACCAACAGACACAGATTATTCATCAGAAGTACTTTAAATGATTTATTTTGCAATTTTACATGAATAATTCAGTTACATGATCAGGATTTTTAATCTATAGTCTTTGAATTCATTCATTATGGATTAATAGTTATGTTTCTTAAATGTATATTAAAATAAAATGTTCTTGTTAATTGTTACAAAGCGGGAAAGTATATTATGCTTTAAAGGAAAACATGAATGTATTACTTAATAATAATAATACATGATTAAATGGATATACAGTGGTCCCTCAATATAATGTGGTTTCACCTTTCACAGTCTTTCTATTTCACATATTTACTTAGTGCAATCTTGCAAGTTTTTTTTTTAAATTTAACAGCACATGAAAACATTTTGTTCTGCGTCCTGATTGGTCCTGACAGACTAAAAGGTGATGTATAAACTCTGCAGACACTGATTGGACAGAGTTGTCTCTGTGACTCCACCCCTTTACAAAATACAAATGTGGAAGTTGACAGTAAATATAGGAGTACATTAATCCACATGATGACATCCCATAATATTACATCATGGTCGGTCCAAGAGATTCAGTCCATGGTGACCGAGGAGTACGACCAGGTACTGTAAAGTCAGTACTATCGCTATGACAACCAGGTACATCCTCAGTGGATGATAGTTCCAGTTTATTCACTGACCCCTGCAAAAAGCACATCCACCTGGACATGGTTAATACACAGGATCAGATTACTGTCCTGGAATGGAAACACTACTGAGACCATTTCACTTAAGGGTGATTTTTAGAACGTAACCCACCAATAAATGAGGGACCACTGTATTGTCAAAAATACAAATCAAAGCCTGTGATTAACATGTTTGTTTCTGATCATTTGCAGAACAAGTTTTTAGGAGGAAATACATCAAACAGACATGAAATAAACTAGTTACACTTCAACACAAATATAATAAAGAGCAAATAAACAATCAGAAACAGCAGTGCTACTATTAAAGCATGTGAAAGGTATTTTATGCATCAATCAACAGAAAACAATAGATTATTAAAAGAAAACTTCCAACTTATATGAGTAATTCATGTAAATCATCATCTGAAAACCACACTGTCCCAAAGATAGTGAATATTTCAAGTGAAGGAACTGATTCATTGGTGAAAATAATATTTTTAAGTTTGTGGTTAAATGGCCTGATAACACTAGTACAAATCTTCAAAGATGGTTTGACTTAAATAGACTAAATTTAATCAAATCAAATGTTATTTATAGAGCGCCAAATTGTAACAGAAGTTATCTCATGACACTTTACATGTAGAACCGGTCAAAACCAAACTCTAATTTAGAGAAACCAAACAGAATCCTACAGGAGCAAACAATGGTGATGTTGACAGTGGAAGGAAAAAGTTAGTTTTAACAGAAGAAACCTGGAGCAGAGCCTGACGCCTGGAGGATGGATGTCTACCTTGAGGATAAAGGAGAAAAGAGAGAGAACGAGACTTGGGGGAGTGGGGGGGCAAGTAGATGTAGGTGTCGTACCACAAATTGAAATTGAACATCTATGGAACAAGTATTCAGAGAATGACTAACTATTTTGTGCCAATATCAAGTTTGTATGACAACCTGTTTTTGAATTAAAGCCAATAATGTGATTTTGACCTTTCTGCTAAATGCGACATTGACCTTTGACCTTTTGAAATATTGATAATTTCGTTATATGTATATACGCATCAGTGTGTGTAATACAGTGATAACATATCCAGTATTGATTAAGTTATAGCGTGATATGTCAATGATTGACACACACAGTGTCACCTTTGACCTCCAGAGATCTCAAAAACTTTTGGTTGTAGGTGAGAAATATTCATTCTGCATTGTTTGGTACCAATCTGAAAGTTCTGTGACCCTCCTTTCTTGAGTTATAATTGAAAATGTGATTTTTACCTTTTAGTTAATTGTAACCTTGACCTTTGACCTTTACTCAAATGGATCATTGCACCTGTTGCACCTTAGCTATACGTATATGCCCAAGTAAGTTTATGGTGATATCTGAAGTATTCATTGACTTATAGAATGATATGTCTGTGTGCACACACACCCACACAGTGATTACAATAATCCCGCCCAACATTGATTAATGAAGCATCTTCCTGCATTCTCTTTTACCGTGAACTTGATTTTCTTCACCAGCTAAGTGACCTGTGTGGGGTTTTCACCTCTGTTACTGTAGAGAACGTATCCAATTCTGACTTCCTCCAGCTTTGAACTCCTTTCTTCCCATGATGGTGTTTGCTGTGGCATTCTTTCCATTGTTGGTTTTTGGAGGCATTCCCTGCACCCAACCATGATTTGGACTCCATTTAACTCAGTCATCTGTAACATGATCAAAGTTCCAGTTACTTAAAGGCTGAATGACAGACTATTGTTCCGCCAAACATGTTATAAACACTATGGATGCACTGTTACCAGTTATCAAGTATCGGTCCAAATCTGCGTATCATTTGTTCATTCCTTTTTCAGAATAAAACCAAAAATAAGACAACAACAAATCAACTTGTTTCTTCCTTGTTTGTTTCCAAAACCAAAATTAAAAAATGGATTAGTGATTTTTTTCAGTTTTCCTTTTTGTTTTTAAATGAATAATAGAAAAAAACAGATAACGGCCATTTCCCATTTTATCCAATTTTGACCTGAAGCAAATTGAGTAAACCGGAAATTAACCTTAAGGGTGTCATTCCACTGAAAACCACTTTTCCACATTCCTTTTGCAATCTGATGGGTCACCCCGAGTTACCAACATGTGCTGCATTTGCTGCGTGGTGTGTCACCTCCACTGGCTGTATTTAACATTCATAGAAAACAACACAGAAACGAGCCACTCAGAAAAGTCTGTCCACTACACGTCACAAGGACATTGGTGTCACCCACGTGTGGTTAAGCCCGTTCCCCATTGCATTGAATCTGAAGTAGCATTAGCATTAGCATTAGCATTAGCATCTACAAGACAAGACGGCGCCACAGTAGCTGCTGCACAAACTTGAAAAAAATGGCGGATCAAACTGGTTCATGTGTTCTCTGTGGAAATAAAGTTTTTTTCCTGCATGTTTTCAAAACCAGTAACGGCACGAAACCACCTGGATGCTACTGTGGGATGGTAAACACTTACAGAGCCAGAGGGGAGGGGGGAGTGTTCCTACACGCATTCTAAGCCAATCAGAGATGCCTCATCATCGCATCATGCACATGTATGAGGAAGTACAGGTAAACTGTTGTTCAACCTCAAGTCATTTTTCTACCGTGCAAAAACTGCTGGAAACAAAGCAAGCTGGACGTTTTTTTTTAAATAGATTCAACACATGATGAATTCAATAACAATGGAGAAGAAATATTAATGAGCACTAGAACAGAAAAACAGCCCGAAGGTCCACCGAGAGGCCGGATGGAAGATGGACCAAATTGGACGGATAACATGGCACAAACCGGAACGGCAATCACTAACGAGCAAAGGACCCTGAGGAAATGTAGCTGCGGGTGGTCTAAAGTGACAACTCACAGGGGCCTCCGCATCCACCAGGGGAAGGCAAAGTGTGGTGGAACCAGCCAGAAGCAACCTTGCACTGCACCAGCAGATCAGACAAGCAGGAAACAGAGCCCGGTTGAGCACCACAGCGCTACGGTTTCCAAAGTTGCAGATGGCCAGAGGGAAGAAGAACATCTCTCCCAGCAGCAGGCGCTCAGGCAACATCATGAGCCCATCACCCACACCGAACATCAGGAGGAGACCCCCCGCAGCGAACCTTCGAATCAAACAAAGAAAGTCAAGCCCAGCCGACAGCCCAAAATCAGGTGGCCCAAATCCAGCGACAAGGAGGCATGGAGAAGCCTCGACTATGAGCTACATCTCATCCTTGGGAAGTCGCTGCAAGGCAACGTGACAACCAAGCTGAACCTCTTTGGCAACATCATATATGAAGAAGGAAGAGAGAGATTTGGGATAATGGAGCGGAGAGTGAGCAAAGTGAAGGAACCAGGGAGAAGAGAAAAGGAGATATACCATCTTGTAAGCTAACGGTCCCTTGGGAGGTTTGAACGGAAAAGGGAGAAATACACCGAGCTGGTGGCTGAGTGCAGAGAAGCTGGATGGACGACATCTATCTACCCTGTGGAGGTTGGCTGCAGGGGCTTCATTGGGACATCCATCCAGCGCTTCCTCAGGAAGGCTGGTGTGACTGGGCCGAACCTGAAGCGTGCAGTCAAAGACCTGGCAGAAGAGGCAGAAAGAGCCAGCTTCTGGCTGTGGCTGAGAAGGAGAGACAGGTCGTTTGGGAAAGAGGGGTCCTAGGGGTAGCTGCAGCGGGCAGCAGGGAGACGTCCCTGCCGTTGCTCCACCACCGTAAGATGTTCTGGGATTAAAGGAGCGAAACATCAATGAAGGGTGGCTCCCGGCTGATGACCCTGCAGTTACCCCATCGGCACTGGCGGAGGTGCGTCAGGCGGAAACGCCATGCAGGTAGCCCTTACCTGTGCTCACAAATGAAATAACAATGAAATGACACCTTTAACAATGGAAAGAAACATGGCCACCGGACTTGAAGAACATTATGGTATGATATGACCCCACTTTTCTCTGTCGTCATATCTTCAGGTCTTAGGGTGACCCTCTTACTTTGCCAAAATTGGACGTAGGTTTCCATCTTTGTTACTGTGGATCACGGTCATTTCCGGTTTACTCAACTTGCTTCAGGACTTTACTTCAGGTCAAAATTGGATAAAATGGGAAATGGCCATTATCGTTTTTTTCTATTATTAATTTAAACACAAAAAGGAAAACTGAAAAACCGCACCACTATCCATTTTTTAATTCTGGTTTTGGAAACAAATAATGAAGAAATGACTTGTTTCGTCATGGTATTTTTACCTGCACCAATGAGGTATTAATACAAGTCTCTTTCTTTGTCCTTCTGTCTGTCAGCAGGATTACACAAAAAGTTCTTAACAGATTTTGATTAAACTTTCAGGAATGATAGGTAATGGGTCAAGAAAGATCCCATTACATTTTGAGCAATGAAGGTCAAAGGTCAAGGCCACAGTAAAGGTCAACATCTAAAACATATCAGTGGTAATATCTTAGGATTCAGACAAGATAGAATATCACGGGTTTTTTTTCATTCACATCATCTCACCTTCAGACATCAGATGGGTCAACACCTATGACTCCATCATGTCACAGTTTGACATCATATGACATCAAGGCAATGGTGTATTTGGAAACTTTGTGACCTTGACCTAAAATCATGCTTATCAACACCTTTTATCAAATCCAACAATAGACTGTGCTTCAGATCAAAAACATGTAATATGGTTGCTACGCAACGTCACGTGACATCACCATGTCGTCATAAGTAATTTTAATAATATTCATTCATTATTCCCGCTTTATCCTCACTAGGGTCATGGGGGTCACTGGGGGCCTAATCCAGCTACAATGGGTGAAGGCGGGGTACACCCTGTATGAGACGCCAGTTCATCGCAGGGCTGAACATATATAGACAAACAATCACTCTCACATTCACACCTATGGACAATTTAGATTAACTAATTAACCTATCAGTGCATGTGTTTTGGATGGTGGGAGGAAACCGGAGTTCCCGGCGAAAACCCACGCGGACACGGGGAGAACATGCAAACTCCACACAGAAAGGTCTGGTGTGGGATTCGAACCAGGGTCCTTCTTGCTGTGAGGCACGAGTGCTAACCACTGCACCACCATGCCGCCCCTTTAATAATATTGAGTTTCCTAAAAAATTACTAAAAAAATCAAGCCTTGGCGAAGGTCTATCGTCTCTGACTGCCTTGTTGTTTTATTTTGAAAAACGAATGAATGAATGATACAAAAATGTGTCCAATACTAAGTGTGTGCAGCAATACTTGTACTTGAAAAAAGTACTGCAATATCAATACACCAATACTGATGCATTTCTCCATCTCCTCCTGAACCTGCTCATCAGTTAAATCTGTTTTGAACTGACCTGGAGTGTCGACTACAGCGACAGGACGACCGTCCACCTGACCTAGCATTTTCTCACAGACTTTAGTGTCTGATGTTGGAGCTTTAAACTGTTTTCTTCCCAGGATGGTGTTTCCTAAGGTGCTCTTTCCACTGCCAGTTTTTCCAGTCAACACGGTCATCGGACAATATGGACTCTGTTTATCTTCATCATCTGTAACGTGATCAAAATTCCAGTTACTTTTTATAAACACTATGGATGCACCAATAACAGTATTGGTTGTCGCTCCAATACTAAGTGTGTGCAACAATACTTGTACTTGAAAAAAGTACTCCAATACCAACACACCAATACCACTCAGCAGCAACATGACGTACACCTCATAGTGCAGCAGGTACACGGTAGAGGAGTAGTTTTAACAGTGGAGATTTGATTAAACAAACATTGACAAAAGTAACACTGACATTAAAGATACAGACGGAGTTTGTTGTCCGTCCTCTGTGTGTTTCATACATCATTTTGTTTGTTTTCTGGGAGCTAACAAATATGTACCCAGAGCCATATAAAGATCATCATATTGTATTATACTGTAAGGTTCTGTGTGAACCCCAATGGAGAAGCAGTACCACTGGAAACACTGGAAGTAGAGGATCTGTATGACAAAAACTATATTTATGACAAATACCCTCATCAACATCAACATTAGCATCAACTTTAGTAAAACATCCTCTGTCATCCACTGAGTTTGTTATTATTGTCTTTCTTCTTCTTCTTCTCATAAAACTTTACTCTTCTTTGCAGTATTTTTCCAGTTAATTAAGAGCAGTGGCTTCTGGTGTTTCTTTTTAGTCCTCTAGATGGAGCTCTCTGTTCAACAAAGAGTTGACGTTGAAATCTTCAACTCTTTGTTGAACAGAGAGCTCCATCTAAAGAACTAAAAACAAACAACTAATGCTTCATGAAGCCTCATTTTAACATCACTAATGAGTCCTGTAGGTCAGACTCATGTGTCTCATTAACCACATACATTCACATCCTGCTTTTATATTCAGATCTGTTCATGTTTGTTATATTCTGGTTTAGAATCAGGAGCAAAGTTGCACTAGATCAATAATCTTTGAACTTTAAAAGCCTTTAAACATGTCAGTTGGGTCTGATCCTGGAAATGTAAGTCTTATTAAAGTATTAACTTACTGAAATTTGGAAACAGGTCAATGCTGCTGATGCGCTTCCGACATTGAACCTCTGTAAAGACACAAACACACACACAGGTTTATTTGTGTATTGAAGGTAATATATATACCTTTATGTATGTAAATATATATAGATATAAACACATGGATGAAGATATGTTAAATAGCTAAAACCATGTGTGATGTGTGTCAAGTAGAGTAGGAATCCATCTGAGGATAAGTGTGTACT
The DNA here is from genome assembly GCA_020466265.1 of Siphamia tubifer. NCBI lineage: Eukaryota > Metazoa > Chordata > Actinopteri > Kurtiformes > Apogonidae > Siphamia > Siphamia tubifer. The sequence continues at coordinate 14,058,968 of CM035795.1, forward strand.
GAAGATAAGTGGAGTGAATGCTTTGTTCTTGTGACTCTACTAACAATCAGATGATGTTGGAGCAGGTTTTATCAAGGGTAACTAGTAACTGGGAATGGACTATAAAAGACACAACAGGTCAAAATAAACTGAGCCTTTTCGTACTCAAATTCTGGTTGTGATGAAATTCTTGATCCATGATGAAAATCCACAACAGTATTTGTGTCTGTGTTGTTCTGACAGAACAGTATGTGTGTAATTCATGCAAATCCAAAGGGGGGGGGGGGGGGTATCCACTCTGGTAGTAAATGGTTACATAAAACATTTGACTCTCCCTGGTGGATATATGATGGAACCAATGGCTAGTCAATTTGAATTCCAAAGAAAGAGTGACATAGTGTGGCAGCACTACCTCACTCTTTTTTGACCATGGTTGTGTTTGCGTCCCTGAAAATAAGAGTGACCCATCATCTACCAGAAGATAAAGGTTTGGTCCAATCAGATCCTAAATGATGTGTGACACTGTATAAAAAACATTAAAAATGAACAACTCAAATTACTGAAATGACTGTTTATCAAAGATGTTGAAGTCATGTTCAGTGTTGGGAATGACAGTGTTGCAAAAATAATGGCATTGGTAAAGTAGTTATTTTTTCTCATGACAGCTAATGTAATTAATTACTATTTAAAATGTTACAATGTTGTTACTGTTACTGGCAGTGAAATGTGATGTGTTACTATGCACTGATCTAACAGCTGTTATCCATCCTGACTCTGAGCCAAGCATGAGAGACGTGACATTCAGACGAGTTGAGTCTTTTGAGCGGTTCTTTAAAGTGAACAACTCTTATATTCAAATTACCCACAATGCCTTCATGCTTCACCTGTGTCCATGAGTCTGAGGCGTCCACGCTATTTTCACCTCAAACACTAATGACATCTGCCAGTTTGAATTGTCCACAGGACACCTCATGCACTTGAACGCAGCTTTACGTGCAGTTAAGTTAGTGGAGGAGTTATCACTGAGTCACACTGAATGGACTGAAGATATGAGAGGAAAGACTGAATAGAGTGGAGGTGTAGAGTTAACGGCTGTGGCTCAGTTGGTAGAGTGGGTTGCCCAATGACCAGGAGGTTGGTGGTTCACGTCCCAGCTCTGGCTGTCCACATGTTGAAGTGTCCTTGGGCAAGACACTGAACCCTCACTTAGGCCCCCCAGTAGGACTGACCTTAGACCATAGAAACCTACTGGTGTGTGTGTGTGAATGGGTGAATGTGAGGCTAATGTAAAGCGCTTTGAGCACCATGAAGGTGGAAAAATGCTATATAAATGCAGTCCATTTAACTGGAGGAGCATCTTCTATAAACACACATCCCCTTATCTGGTGGAAATGTTTCAGTTTATCCTGTTTTATTCTAATAGAACCTGTCTATACTGTTCTACTCTATACAACTGCAACAATGAAACATGTTAAAAAATCTCTTTACTTTTACATATTTGAAGGTTTTTCAAAAAAAGTAACATAAGAAGAATTTTCCCTGATAATTAATGGAATTTATAATATAATAAAATAGAAGTAGTTTATTGGTCCCACAATTGGTAAATTGCTTCAGTAATTCCAATCCTGATCAGTTACTTTTTTGACAAAGTAACTAGTAACTATAATTAATTATTTTTTAAGTAATTTTCCAAACACTGGTTATGTTTGTGTTCTGTTCATTTTCTTCATCTTCTCATGAATGAATGTGTTCAGTTGTCATTTCTGTTTTTGTCCAGTAGGTGGAGTGTGAGGTCAGATGTAGAGTTCAGTAACATCACAGTTAGATTTAAGTTCAATGACATTACCTCAAATCACTGTTTCTAAAAACTGAAGACCAAGTCTAAAATCTTGGTGTTCTGATGGGACTCAGATCTGACCTTCACAGTCATATCACCTCAATTATAAAAACATCCTTCTATCACATAAAGAATATATCTAGAGCAAAAGGTTTGATGTCCCAAACAGACCAACAGAACCTCAGTGATGCTTTCACCTGCACTGGACTAGACTACTGTTACAGGCTTCTGACTGGACTCCCCCACAAGAGTCTTAAAAAACTGCAGCTCCAGTTTGGACCAGAACTAACAGATCAGAACATACCAGTGCAGTTCTACACAGGGGTGTTGCTAGGTTCTCTTGTTGATCCAATCAACAATCCCTGGGGCCCTCACCCCACCTGTGCATGCTGCGAAAACTGTTTTTTTTTATGTGTTAAATCCTCAAAGTGAGGTTCAACAAATGTTCCTGAAAGCCCAGGACTGTTAAATAATTTGACACTAACACTAATATATAAAATAAACTTTTCTTTCTTCCAGAAGTGCACAGCAAATTAGAACTTCAAATGTAAGAAAAAATACAAATGAGAAGAAATAAGTAAACAATGGACAATATGTCACACGAAAACTTTTTTGTGTTGTTTTTATAATAAAACAAATAAACTCATGTCATTTTTGTTGTTGCTGAACATTTTGGCAGCTCTACGGTGCCCCCTAGTGGACAGGGCTCCAACTGCCTGGTTTTTCTTATCGATTAATTGACTAATCTACCAACTAATTGGACGTTAATAAAGTCAACTGACACCAATGGACATATGATCCCAGGACCCCACAAGGACCAGGACCCACAAGGAATGGGATATGGAACAGACAGACTAGGAATGGATAGAGTTAGCATTGACCAACAGAGAACACAGAGCTGGACCTGGGTACGACGCTACATGGACCTTGGGCCACAAAGTTTTTCCTTTTTTTTTTTTTACATCTACAATGCACCTGCCTTCAAGTGAAGCACACCCTTCCTTTTGATTTTTTTTCTTTCCTTTCTCCAGATTAATTCTGTCATTAGGAACCATTTCTCCTCCTCATCCAAACATATCACTGACTGGTCAGATGCTGCTGCTGTCAATCATTGCAGGAACATGTGGGGTGACAGACTCGTCTCTTTTTCTCTCTCCCATCCCTCACTGATTTAATAATCTACAGTACACAGTATAGGGTATTTATCTTTTGTAATGCATTCACCCAGAATGCACTGCTGCAGGTTTTTTTTTTGCTCTTGTGAGGAATTCAGTTTCTGTTCTGCAAAATGTAAACTGTTTATGATGACAGTTACTAGCGGAGCGTACGGGGGGGGCAGGGGGGGTGGTCGCCCCGGGCCCACATGGATCAGGGGCCCACAACTATCTGATTTATTTAAAACTATATATTATATTTATCAATGCTTGTTTCCTGACTGCATGGGAAAAATAAAACTGTAAATGTACCCTTTATTGTTGAGTGGGTTGAGTTCGTGAAGTTAATCTCGCATGCTTCACTTTTGCTACAAAGTAAGAGTCACGACCTGTACCTTGGCTAATTAAAATTACCACGGTTCGTGAACGCACCTTGCCTCACGCACGCCGTAACTGACATGTTTGTAAATTAACCGAATGATGCTAGGATGCACACGCTGCCAGATCTGTCCGAGTATTAAGAGCTGTCAGACTATGATACATCTGTGTCTTTTCCAGATCTATAATGCTACGTAAATAAATTGTCACTTAAAAGTGAGCATCACCTACCGGATCCTTACTTGATAAAAGAGTGGACGGACGATGTCGGTAAGTTTCCTAGTATACAATAGTGTGACATATATGTACTTAATTAACAAACCTTCTATGTACTCTCATGAAAAACTTTGCGCCTAAAAGTGTTTAGACACATACGACTGTTGTGTGTGTGCATGTGTAAAACATGTTAACACATGTTCATCACCTAGAGGTGGTGTTAATAACTGGAGTCATTATTGTCTTAACTAGACAAAGCTAGCAGGCTACTCTGTTAGCAGGTTTATAACTTCCTCTGGTTTAATTCAACAGGTTAATCACTTAACCACCTATTTGTATATCCCCCTTATCTATTTTATTTTCAATCTGTACTTCATTGTAGGTTTGAGTCATGCTGCAGCAGTTTTATTCAAGGTCCAGATTGTGGTTAGAATAGGAAGGACAGACAAACGGACATTACTGATCGTGCTCTCATCCCAGTCCACACGCTGGATCTTTGTAACCATAGATGTGGATTTTTTTTTTTTTGAATGGGTGAGATCCAGATGGAATTGTATACAGTTTAACTCCGTCTTTGTAACGATTCTGACAACTGACAAAACAACAACTAGACATTTCTAGCTCTGCTTTAGGTCTGTCATCTATATAAACAACAGTGTTTCCATGCAGTTTATTTTAGTCCAGTCTGCGCACGCAACTTCCTCTTATGTTTAAATGACGTTGACTTTGAAGGAGTCTATAGTCTACTTTTATAGTGATAATAATGGATTAGATTTCTATAGCGCTTTTCAAGGCACCCAAAACGCTTTACATTATTGATCAATTATTCATTCACTCTCACATGCTCCCTCTGGTGGTGGTAAAATACATATGTAGCCACAGTTGCCCTGGGGCAGACTGACAGAAGCGTGGCTTCCATTTCGCGCCTACGGCCCCTCTGACCACCACCAAACATTCATGCGCATTCGTACCCCAGTGTGAATGACACTGGAGGCAAGGAGGGTAAAGTGTCTTGCCCAAGGACACAACGGACTGACTAGGACAGAGCAGGAATCGAACCACCAACCCTTCGGTCAATGGACAACCCGCTCTCCCAACTGAGCCATGGCCGTTTTATACAGAAACAATCTGAAAACATAAAGATAAAAGACGTAAAAAAAAAACTAAATGTCTATGCCTTAAGGAAGATTAACATGAGGAGGATTCGTTAAAACCATGGTGTTGGAATGAACACCAACATTACCTATACTTGATCTAATAAAGGGCCAACGACAGGTCATCGCCCCCCCTACAGTGAACCAAACCCTCCGCCTCTGATGACAGTGTATGGTCGATGTGCCGTTCCAGATCTACGTTGTAAAACACTTCTAGAATAATGATGCACAAATACACTTGCCTTGCCTTCACATTAAGTATTTATGTCCTAATCTTGTTTTATCTTTGTTTTAAACTCTGTTAGACTCACCAGATGATGTGGCCATGATTCAACAGTTCCAGGAGTGGACAGATTCACCCAGTGCAGTGTCTGATGGAACAAACACAAAACAACAAAATGACATGACAAACTGGAAGAACAACTTTTCTTAAATTAATTTTTAAACGCGTAAATAATTTAGCTCCTGCTGTACTATGTCTTTTTGTAACTAAAATGAGCACATTACATGTGGTAAATTACGCAGTAAACTTCGCCGCCTCGTTCAGCTGCTTCACAGCCCCATAGTATATACCAATTAATTAATGCATTTATTTATTTGTGTATGTATTATTCATTCATTTTACCAATACAGCACTGTTAACTACTGTTCAATCGTTCTCATTATGGACTAAAATACGTGTAAGTACAGATATAGGAAGTAATAATTTCCTGTTCGACTCACACATTAGAAACGACGCATTTATATTTATATTATAAAATACTAACACTCTGTAAACTCATAAAATACTATTTAGTCAAATATAAAGTGTGTGAGTCTTAAAAACAGTGTTCAGGTAAAGTAACCCACACACTTTACTGTGAAATAAAGACATTTTCCTATTTTAACCTAGATTTACAGTGACCTTATAACCCTTTACACCTCAGCTTGAAACTATTAATGTATCATAATGTACTATTAACTATAGATGCGTTCATAATAATCAGTAAGAAAAACAAAGCTGATCTAACTTTAGAAGCATTATTAACAGGACTTACCTGATCACTTTCTACGGCAGGTGTGTGAAAACGAAAGCAAATTTGAAGCGTTTGAGGGCAGGTGCCTTCACATACTGTGTGAAATAATAGTTTTACCCCCTCGCGTCTTATTTTCACTGGATAAAAAAATTAGATCCACGAACTGCAGAGGAAATAACCATAGAGATTTTCAACACGAAAGAGAGCAACGATAGATTCATTACAAGTGATGAAGAATGGTTTTATGACCGTTCTGCTGCTGTCACTGGTGTTTATTCTACATTTAATGCAGTTTACACAAAGTAAAAGAGAACATCCAACTGAAGATGTAGGAGCAGATGAGTAGCAAGTCACTACCAGACACTTTATTTTACTGAAACAAAAGCACTCGAACACAACACACTCGTGTAGAATTTACACGAGGAAACTTTCATCTTTCTGATGGCACTTGAAGGCATCATTGCTCATTTCTGGGCCTGCGGGAAGACGGGGCTGGAGATCCAGTGCTGCGCATGTCACTGTGGCAAACTAAATTTGTCACATTTACCCAAGTGCTTAACACGTTAAAACTGACATTTTATCCTTAAAAAAACGGTCCAGCCAGTTCACTCTCTTACTGTCAAATTTGACAGTGAGTCGCTACATTTGCATTTCACTGACATCAAATTTGGTTTGTCATTCAAGATTCAAAAAGAGAACATTTTTAGAACACACATATTTTACTAATTAAGCAATTCATTCACAAATGTAAATTTATGAAGATCAAACTTGTATTCCCTGCCCATTTTATTATTGATGTATTTTTGCTGGTTGATGGTTCCTCACCATCGGCGGAGAAAGGGGACTTAAGTCCCGATCTTTTTTTTGATCTTGTAAAAAAAAAAGTCACCAGTGTAGCTACTATGCTCCATACAACACATCTTAAAACTGATATATGGGCAGAAATCGTACATTAAAACCCAAATTTCCCTCTTATTTCATTTGACCTGTAACTAGAAAAAGTATCATCCCACCAATAGATCTAGTCTGTGTGTTCTAATTCTAAACACTAATGTCTCATAGTCTCCTCATTTGTCAGAAGTCCTCAAGCATTGGAAAAACAAACACACAAACTAGTGGTGATAATCAAGGTTATAATTGAAAACGAAGAAAATAAACGAAAAGTAAAATTGTAATTGTAAGTAAAATTCATTAACTGAAATAAATCAAACATACAATTAAAAGGAAAAATATAACTAAGTGAAACTGTATTGTGCGCTTACAAAATAACTAAAATGTATTAAAAAATTATACAGTCCGTCATGTCTGTGGTTTAAAGTCTTCTGTTTTAATCTTTTTTTTTTTTTACATTTTCAAAAAATTAACAGGTTGAAAGCCAAAAAATTTTCCCACAGGATTGAAAAGGTTTGAACAAACTGTATGAAGTAGGTCAACTCAAGTATACAACAGTAAAGAGGTAGGTGTGTATTGCTTAATTAGTAAAATATGTGTGTTCTAAAAATGTTCTCTTTTTGAATCTTGAATGACAAACCAAATTTGATGTCAGTGAAATGCAAATGTAGCGACTCACTGTCAAATTTGACAGTAAGAGAGTGAACTGGCTGGACCGTTTTTTTAAGGATAAAATGTCAGTTTTAACGTGTTAAGCACTTGGGTAAATGTGACAAATTTAGTTTGCCACAGTGACATGCGCAGCACTGGATCTCCAGCCCCGTCTTCCCGCAGGCCCAGAAATGAGCAATGATGCCTTCAAGTGCCATCAGAAAGATGAAAGTTTCCTCGTGTAAATTCTACACGAGTGTGTTGTGTTCGAGTGCTTTTGTTTCAGTAAAATAAAGTGTCTGGTAGTGACTTGCTACTCATCTGCTCCTACATCTTCAGTTGGATGTTCTCTTTTACTTTGTGTAAACTGCATTAAATGTAGAATAAACACCAGTGACAGCAGCAGAACGGTCATAAAACCATTCTTCATCACTTGTAATGAATCTATCGTTGCTCTCTTTCGTGTTGAAAATCTCTATGGTTATTTCCTCTGCAGTTCGTGGATCTAATTTTTTTATCCAGTGAAAATAAGACGCGAGGGGGTAAAACTATTATTTCACACAGTATGTGAAGGCACCTGCCCTCAAACGCTTCAAATTTGCTTTCGTTTTCACACACCTGCCGTAGAAAGTGATCAGGTAAGTCCTGTTAATAATGCTTCTAAAGTTAGATCAGCTTTGTTTTTCTTACTGATTATTATGAACGCATCTATAGTTAATAGTACATTATGATACATTAATAGTTTCAAGCTGAGGTGTAAAGGGTTATAAGGTCACTGTAAATCTAGGTTAAAATAGGAAAATGTCTTTATTTCACAGTAAAGTGTGTGGGTTACTTTACCTGAACACTGTTTTTAAGACTCACACACTTTATATTTGACTAAATAGTATTTTATGAGTTTACAGAGTGTTAGTATTTTATAATATAAATATAAATGCGTCGTTTCTAATGTGTGAGTCGAACAGGAAATTATTACTTCCTATATCTGTACTTACACGTATTTTAGTCCATAATGAGAACGATTGAACAGTAGTTAACAGTGCTGTATTGGTAAAATGAATGAATAATACATACACAAATAAATAAATGCATTAATTAATTGGTATATACTATGGGGCTGTGAAGCAGCTGAACGAGGCGGCGAAGTTTACTGCGTAATTTACCACATGTAACGCATGATACATACTTCAAAAAGAACGTAATACTTATATTGATATAACGAGATATATAGGGAATCATTTTAAATAGGCTGGATCCACCTGTTCGCTCACACGGCTCTAAAACTGCCCATGTTGCGTGGAGGAGTGCAGCCAGTGCCGTGGTGGCTAATCAGGAAGAACAGGAGATTTACCGAAAGGCTGGCTCATGTCAAGGTCTAGTTTGGGCCGGTTGGATGGAAACATAATTTTAACACGTCACTTGCACTATCTAATCGTATTGTTGCATTCACTCTTTAGTCAGCCACATTCAGAGCAACCCAACATCGCAGCAGGTGAGATGGGTTAGACCAGGGGTGTCAAACTGCGGTCCTCGAGGGCCGGTGTCCTATGGCAAGCCGTTTTAACATTTAAAAGCTAAACTAGATATGTGTTGCAGATATCTGTAATTCAGTTTTGACTAGTCAAAATGAGCATTTCAGATATCCACAAATACATTCTTCCTATCCATAATTGTCATTTCAGATATCTGCAACGTAATTTTGACTAGGAGAAATGACGTCACTTTTGCCATTCATTTCAATGGGTGACGTCATTTCGGATTTCCGAAATTCAATTCCAGATATCTACAATGTCAGTTACAGATATCTGCAACTGGATTATAGATATCTGTAATTCCAATTTGAGATATCTACAATTTAATTTCGACTAGTCATAACTTCAGTTCAAGGTATCTTTATTTAAAATAAATTCAAGATATCTATATGTTTCTTTTCAGACATCTTAAATTCCATTTTGACTTCCACTTTTTAACGCTGCTGCCCGGGCAAGGGAGGAGCTGGCAGCTGGATATTTCTTTGGCAGTTTTCTAACGAACTACGTTCTCGTTCCCCACAAATCCCCTGCGCCAGGGCTCATTCAATTTCATGCCATTTTCTAGTGGCTTTTTCAATTATACCTAAAGCCATCTTCCATCCACTCGACTCCGCATTCAGTGAAAAAAATGAACCCGCTTCCCCTTTTATTTTGGTGGTGGACTTTACGTAATTATAGAGCAACAACGTCACTCAGAATAATTTTCACTAGTCATAATGATGTTTGAGATATCTCTAATTGTCATTCTTACTAGTCAAAACTGAATTACAGATATCTGCAATTGTCATTTAAGATGTGTAACGCGTTGAATGTCGTTTTCAGTGACGTTATTGCAGATATCTGTATTTACATTTTGACTAGTCAAAATTTAAATACAGATATCTCTATCATTTTGACTAGGAGAAATTATGTTTCAGATATCTTGAATGACAATTACGACTATCCAAAATGTAATTATGACTATAGTCAGAAACACATTCTTGATATCTACAATGTTAATTCCGGATAGTCAAACTTAGCTTTTAAATGTTAAAACGGCTTGCCATAGTTGTCCTGCATGTTTTAGATGTTTCCCTCTTCCATTACACCTGGAGCCCATTGCATCATTATCAGTCTGATGAGGAGCTGATTATTAACTCTTCAAGTGTCAATGCTGATGCGTTCTGAATGGATGATTTAGTTTAAATATTCAGAAAAATGCAACCATTTTCCTTTTAGTTTTGTACATGGACAAGGTGCTAAAAAGCAAGAGTTTTTTTTTTTTTTTTTTTTTTTTTTTTAACATTTTATTTAAACATTTTTTAAAGGCAAAATGAAAATTGCTGGGACCAAATTTCAATAGTAGTTTTCTTCTTTAGTAATTTTTTTTTTCAAAATTTTCCACATTATTTGTCATTTTGTAAACATTTATTAGTTTTTGTTGCTCATTTTGTTTATTTTTCTAAATTTTTTTTTATTGTAGTATTTTTCTTTGATTTTCTGCCATTTGTGTCTTTACTTTGCTCATGTTACCAATTATTTTGTTAGTTCTCAGAAGTTAAAGGGTTAAAATGAATCACATGGAAGGGGGAAATATCTAAAACATGCAGGACACCGGCTCTCGAGGACTGGAGTTTGACACCTGTGGGTTAGACTATACCATCTGATTGCCTCACTGTCTCAGGAACTGTTGGAGGCCTTCATGTTGACAGAGAAGGACATTCTCACGTCTATTGACAATGACATTGTTATCAATAAAATTGCAGAAACCAGTGCTTTGCTTAGGAGGATTTTGATGCTGTAAGTTGCCTACTAAATATGTGTGTAGTGAAGCTACTTAAGAGTTAAGTGTAAAACTTAATATTTTGGGAAGGCAAATGCAATTTTGATTTCAAATTACTGCTACTGTACAAGGGTAAATACCTTTTCATCTTTATCAGATTTTCTACCTTTAAAATCTTTCTCCCATTTTACTTGAATTAAAAATAGTAAAGTGAAGTATTTTCTGTTAATATATACCTGAATTTATACCCAATAAAAAGGCATCATAAGAGCTCGCTGCCGCTCATTTATTTAAATTCCTCGTCCATAGCAAAGTGGGCCGGCTTTGGGTATGAAACTCCCGGGCTGAAAAAGGGGCCCACTCCGACCCTGAGTGCAGCGGTGGAAAAATGACGGAGTCTTGATCAATGCTCATACTTCAGCATTTATTCATTTATTTATATGAACAGAGAGCTGTAGTTGTGCCGCGCACATCGTTCAACATTCACAGGAAGACAAGTGCTCAGAGTGCATTCTGGGTAATGTAGGCACAACGCCATGTAACAAACAAATGACACTTAATTGTGTAAATACTGTTTCCTGGTGGATATAATAAGTAAGGGCGCACATATTTATCACTTAACAGCCCGGGTGTTTGTCACAGTCATCACTGTGACAAGATGTGTGTGTGGGCAGTGTGCATGTTGTCTATTACCTGTTTTCATGGTTGCATTTTTGGTTTTCCTTCAGGGAGTGTTTTACTACTCTATTAAATGTTTTAGACTCAGTTTGTGTTTTTATTTCACTTGGTAAGTTGTTCCAAAAATTAATCCTAGTTACTGAAAAACTTGACTGGCCAAAATTGGTTTTAGCCTCTGCTATACAGTTTCCATTTACTACTCCCCTGGTGAACACCCTTCTTATGCTCAATTTTGTTACAAAAAGACATAGTACAACAGGATATAAATTATTTGCGCATTTAAAAATTCATTTAAGAAAAGTTGTTCTTCCAGTTTGTCATGTAATTTTGTTGTTTTGTGTTTGTTCCATCAGACACTGCACTGGGTGAATCTGTCCACTCCTGGAACTGTTGAATCATGGCCACATCATCTGGTGAGTCTAACAGAGTTTAAAACAAAGATAAAACAAGATTAAGACAGAAATACTTCATGTGAAGGCAAGGCAAGTTTATTTGTGCAGCATTATTCTAGAAGTGTTTTACAAAGTAGATCTGGAGCGGCACATCGACCATACACTGTCGTCCAAAACAAACAGTTTACATTTTGCAGAATGGAAACTGAATTCCTCACAAGAGCCAAAAAAACCTGCAGCAGTGCATTCTGGGTGAATGCATTACAAAAGATAAATACACTATACTGTGTACTGTAGAAAATTAAATCAGTGAGGGATGGGAGAGAGAAAAAGAGATGAGTCTGTCACCCCACATGTTCCTGCAATGATTGACAGCAGCAGCATCTGACCAGTCAGTGATATGTTTGGATGAGGAAGAGAAATGGTTCCTAATGACAGAATTAAACTGGAGAAAGGAAAGAAAAAAATCAAAAGGAGGGGTGTGCTTCACTTGGAGGCAGGTGCATTGTAGATGTAAAAATAGGAAAAATAACTTTGTGGCCCAAGGTCCATGTGGCGTTGTACCCAGGTCCAGCTCTGTGTTCTCTGTTGGTCAATGCTAACTCTATCCATTCCCAGTCTGTCTGTTCCATATCCCATTCCTTGTGGGTCCTGGTCCTTGTGGGGTCCTTGGATCCTATGTCAATTGGTGTCAGTTGACTTTATTAACATCCAATTAGTTGGTAGATTAGTCAATTAATCGTTAAAATAATCACCTGATTAATCATTTTAAAAATAATAATTTACCTCAATCCCTATTAAAGGTATAATAAAAAAAATATATCATGGAAGAAAAGGCATAAATCACAAAAGGTTAAAAGACATGGAAATCATGTGGGCTTTAAACTGCATTCAGAGTGAAATAATTATATTAAAACTATACACTGAAATTATAACAGAGTAATGTAAGACATTAAAATCAAAAAGGGCATTTAAAAGACAAGATTTAAGAGTTTATTCATCAACACATAAAAAGAGTTTTTTAACCTGGATTTAAAAATGTTCACATTTGTGGCTGATTTCAGGTCAGTTGATGGCTTGTTCCATTTGTGTGCAACAGAACCAGGTTTAGTCTGAGCTCTGGACTGGACTATGGTATCTGGGTCAGCTGACTTCAGAGTCCTCTTGGGTTTATATTCTATTAACATGACATTCATTTATGGACTGAAACCATTCAGTGACTTGTAAACCAGTAACAGAACTTTAAAATCTGTTCTGTATCTGACTGGGAGCCAGTGGACAGAGAAACCAGGCAGTTGGAGCCATGTCCACTAGGGGGCACCGTAGAGCTGCCAAAATGTTCAGCAACAACAAAAATGGACAATTTACAATGACAGCCTGTACCTGCACAGTGTGAAAAAGTCTTGTCTCGTCGCCGGAACCCACTTTATCCTCAGTAGGGTCATGGGGGTCACTGGGGGCCTAATCCAGCTACAATGGGTGAAGGCGGGGTACACCCTGTATGAGTCTCCAGTTCATCTCAGGGCTGAACATTTATAGACAAACAATCACTCTCACATTCACACCTATGGACAATTTAGATTAACCAATTAACGTATCAGTGCATGTGTTTGGATGGTGGGAGGAAACTGGAGAAAACCCACACAGACATGAGAAGATGTAAACTCCACACAGAAAGGTCTGGTGTTTGAATCGAACCAGGGACCTTCTTGCATGAGTGCTAACCACTGCACCCTCTATAAATACTGACAACTCCAATTTTTTTGTCTTTGTAAATGTTAATATTTTCACATATTTACACTAAAACAAAGTATAATTTTGTCAAAAAAGTACATAACCTGAAAAAATATGAAGAATCTCAAATATCTTAAGAGAAGTCAGTGCAATTTTAACAATATTCTGCCTGATATTAAATGTTTTGTGTATTTTAGACCCATTGAGATCTGTAAGTTATAATGAAACTGTAGAAATAATAAACAAAAGCATAATATTGTTGAAATTCAGCTTTTTCTTTGACTTTGTTCACATTAGTCACATTGTTTGAAAGGATAATTTGTCAATATAAACATTTTCATTGTTTAATTTAAAAAAAAATTCTGTCTAAAATGTAGAGAAAAGTTTGGAGTTGACATTTATGTATTTTTATTTTACTGGATTTCCCTTCAGATCAAATTTAGCTGAACATGTCCCCTGAATTAACCTAACAGTGGATGTCTTTGGATGGTGGGAGGAAACCGGAGTACCCAGAGAAAACCCACACAGACATATTTTCTTAAAAAAATTTTGAGTTTATTTGTTTTATTATAAAAACAACGCAAAAAAAGTTTTCGTGTGACATATTGTCCATTGTTTACTTATTTCTTCTCATTTGTATTTTTTTCACATTTGAAGTTCTAATTTGCCATGCACTTCTGGAAAAAAGAAAAGTTTGTTTTATATATTAGTTTTAGTGTCAAATTATTTAACAGTCCTGGGCTTTCAGGAACATTTGTTGAACCTCACTTTGAGGATTTAACACATAAAAAAAACAGTTTTCGCAGCATGCACAGGTGGGGTGAGGGCCCCAGGGATTGTTGATTGGATCCCCAAGAGAACCTAGCAACACCCCTGTGTAGAACTGCACTGGTATGTTCTGATCTGTTAGTTCTGGTCCAAACTGGAGCTGCAGTTTTTTAAGGCTCTTGTGGGGGAGTCCAGTCAGAAGCCTGTAACAGTAGTCTAGTCCAGTGCAGGTGAAAGCATCACTGAGGTTCTGTTGGTCTGTTTGGGACATCAAACCTTTTGCTCTAGATATATTCTTTATGTGATAGAAGGATGTTTTTATAATTGAGGTGATATGACTGTGAAGGTCAGATCTGAGTCCCATCAGAACACCAAGATTTTAGACTTGGTCTTCAGTTTTTAGAAACAGTGATTTGAGGTAATGTCATTGAACTTAAATCTAACTGTGATGTTACTGAACTCTACATCTGACCTCACACTTCACCTACTGGACAAAAACAGAAATGACAACTGAACACATTCATTCATGAGAAGATGAAGAAAATGAACAGAACACAAACATAACCAGTGTTTGACAAATTACTTAAAAATAATTAATTATAGTTACTAGTTACTTTGCCAAAAAAGTAACTGAATCAGGATTGGAATTACTGAAGCAATTTACCAATTGTGGGATCAATAAACTACTTCTATTTTATTATATTATAAATTCCATTAATTATCAGGGAAAATTCTTCTGATGTTACTTTTCTTGAAAAACCTTCAAATATGTAAAAGTAAAGAGATTTTTTAACATGTTTCATTGTTGCAGTTGTATAGAGTAGAACAGTATAGACAGGTTCTATTAGAATAAAACAGGATAAACTGAAACATTTCCACCGGATAAGGGGATGTGTGTTTATAGAAGATGCTCCTCCAGTTAAATGGTAAATGGACTGCATTTATATAGCGCTTTTCCACCTTCATGGTGCTCAAAGCGCTTTACATTAGCCTCACATTCACCCATTCACACACACACTCATACACCAGTAGGTTTCTATGGTCTAAGGTCAGTCCTACTGGGGGGCCTAAGTGAGGGTTCAGTGTCTTGCCCAAGGACACTTCAACATGTGGACAGCCAGAGCTGGGACGTGAACCACCAACCTCCCGGTCATTGGGCAACCCACTCTACCAACTGAGCCACAGCCGTTAACTCTACACCTCCTCTATATTCAGTCTTTCCTCTCATATCTTCAGTCCATTCAGTGTGACTCAGTGATAACTCCTCCACTAACTTAACTGCACGTAAAGCTGCGTTCAAGTGCATGAGGTGTCCTGTGGACAATTCAATCTGGCAGATGTCATTAGTGTTTGAGGTGAAAACAGCGTGGACGCCTCAGACTCATGGACACAGGTGAAGCATGAAGGCATTGTGGGTAATTTGAATATAAGAGTTGTTCATTTTAAAGAACCGCTCAAAAGACTCAACTCGTCTGAATGTCACGTCTCTTATGCTTGGCTCAGAGTCAGGATGGATAACAGCTGTTAGATCAGTGCATAGTAACACATCACATTTCACTGCCAGTAACAGTAACAACATTGTAACATTTTAAATAGTAATTAATTACATTAGCTGTCATGAGAAAAAATAACTACTTTACCAATGCCATTATTTTTGCAACACTGTCATTCCCAACACTGAACATGACTTCAACATCTTTGATAAACAGTCATTTCAGTAATTTGAGTTGTTCATTTTTAATGTTTTTTATACAGTGTCACACATCATTTAGGATCTGATTGGACCAAACCTTTATCTTCTGGTAGATGATGGGTCATTCTTATTTTCAGGGACGCAAACACAACCATGGTCAAAAAAGAGTGAGGTAGTGCTGCCACACTATGTCACTCTTTCTTTGGAATTCAAATTGACTAGCCATTGGTTCCATCATATATCCACCAGAGAGAGTCAAATGTTTTATGTAACCATTTACTACCAGAGTGGATACCCCCCCCCACTTTGGATTTGCATGAATTACACACATACTGTTCTGTCAGAACAACACAGACACAAATACTGTTGTGGATTTTCATCATAGATCAAGAATTTCATCACAACCAGAATTTGAGTACGAAAAGGCTCAGTTTATTTTGACATGTTGTATATTTTATAGTCCATTCCCAGTTACTAGTTACCCTTGATAAAACCTGCTCCAACATCATCTAATTGTTAGTAGAGTCACAAGAACAAAGCATTCACTCCACTTATCTTCAGTACACACTTATCCTCAGATGGATTCTTACTCTACTTGACACACATCACACATGGTTTTAGCTGTTTAACATATCTTCATCCATGTGTTTATATCTATATATATTTACATACATATATGTATATATATTACCTTCAATACACAAATAAACCTGTGTGTGTGTGTTTGTGTCTTTACAGAGGTTTTAGTGGAGCACAGAACCAGCAGCATTGAACAGTCTCCAAATTTCTGTAAGTTAATACTTTAATAAGACTTAAATTTCCAGGATCAGACCCAACTAACATGTTTAAAGGCTTTTAAAGTTGAATAATTATTGATCTAGTGCAACTTTGCTTCTGATTTTAAACCAGAATATAACTAACATGAACAGAGCTGAATATAAAAGCAGGATGTGAATGTATGTGGTTAATGAGACACATGAGTCTGACCTACAGGACTCATTAGTGATGTTAAAATGAGGCTTCATGAAGCATTAGTTGTTTGTTTTTAGTCCTTTAGATGGAGCTCTCTGTTCAACAAAGAGTTGAAGATTTCAACAATGTCAACTCTTTGTTGAACAGAGAGCTCCATCTAGACCAGGGGTTCTCAAACTTTTTTGGCCCAGGTCCCCCTTGGAGGGGTGAAATTTTTCCATGTCCCCCCTCATCCTTTTATCCTGAAAATGATAAAAAACCACTTCAACAATGATTATTATGAAACAATGATAACCTCTTTTAATAGTGCTTTTGTGCAAACCAGCGAAATTTTCAGGTATTATAATAGAAATGAGCACTTCAGAAACAAAAATTTTAAATAATTTTAAAATAATAAACGGAACAAAAGACACACAAAACCGTGTGTGTGTGTGTGACAGACAGACAGACAGAGACTTTTGGTGGAATTTTGGTCTCCCATCATTGTTCTCAATGAAGCCAAACTTAATATAACTATCAATGTACTTTCTCTTTTTAGGGTTAGGGCGTTTGTTTTTGTCATTGTCATTTCCTTTACCACTTCTTGAGGAACTTGGCGGACACAAAAATCGATCCATGTTCGCTGCAGGGTGGCTAAAAATAGCCTGTGACTTGCTCCGTCTCAATTTAGTCAAGCTGGCGTCAAACAGCGCTGTTACTTCCGCCCGCTCACTACAAAATAAAACTTCCGCATTTCAAAATAAAACAGCAAAAAAAAAAAACGTGAATAATTTCACGTACCCACTGGACATGCGCCATGTCCCCCTAGGGGTCCGCGGACCCAAGTTTGAGAACCGTGGATCTAGAAGACTAAAAAGAAACAACTAATGCTTCATGAAGCCTCATTTTAACATCACTAGAAGTCCATGACACTGAAGCACTAAACAGATGAAGTCATGAAACAAGCCTTTGAATAAATCAAATCAATGAAAAATAATAGTTTTTGAACATTTATGAGTTGTAATCAAATTGCCCTGTGTCATATCATGATAAATCTAATAATCAATGTATTGGCACACCCCCAGTGGTGGTGTACATTCAGGGCGGGGAGTGTGGGGGGTTGGACCACTTTCTGTCATAATTATAATACTAAGGGTGGGGGGAAAATTGAATGTTAATGCTCATTTCTGTTTTCCCAACCACCTGAATCTTTAAAACATTCACATCAAATTTTCAATTAACTTCAAACGACAAACTGCTGAATCTGGGAACTCCCTGCACAATTTGTTAAAAATTTTCAACAGAAATGTCTATTATCTAATATTAAAACAACATTTAACATATTGCAAATATGAAAATCTGGTAAGAGGATCAATTGTGATTTTATTTCCACATAATATGACTTGTGTAAATATACATGCCACTTCTAATTGGTGTGTTATCTCTATATATTATAAACTCTCTGCATGTAGGTTCATGCTGTTATTAACCCCAAGTCCAACCTGTATTAATATATCAAATACTACAAACTGAATGATGTGAACCAGAGATCTTGGCATAAATTGACTCATGATCACATGGCATTGAATAAGATGTAAAAGGTCCAAAATCTATATGTATAACACGCCAAATGCCATAAGAACTGGTGTAATATACAATGCAGTTTCATGAGATAATCTCTTATTATACAACTCTGCTGATGTTAATGATGTTATTTTATTACAGGGCTGGATGAATTGAGCCGTCCCCAGTCAGAACTGTTTATCACCCCTGTACTGTTTGTCTTGTCCAGACTGAGCACCGTTAATTCTTCCATATACTCACTTCTCCAGCCATAGATCTCATCTCATTTCGTCATGTGAACCCACTTTATCCTCACTAGGGTCATGGGGGTCACTGGGGGTCTAATCCAGCTATAATGGGTGAATGGGTGAATGGGTGAACTTCAAAATAAGTCTCAGAAGAATTAAGGTCTTCTCTCAGCAGTCTCCAGTTCATCTCAGGGCTGAACATATATAGACAAACAATCACTCTCACATTCACACATATGGACAATTTAACTAATTAACCTATCAGTGCATGTGTTTGGATGTTGGGAGGAAACTGGAGAAAACCCACACAGACACGGAGAGAACATGCAAACTTTTTTACATTTGAAGTTCTACTAATTTGCCGTGCACTTTTGTAAGAAAGTAACATTTGTTTTATATATTAGTGTTGGTGTCAAATTATTTAACAGTCTTGGGCTTTCAGGAACATTTGTTGAACCTCACTTTGAGGATTTAACACATGCAGTTTTTCTGTTTTCATCTCAAATGTTGCAGAAATTGTGCAAAAAAACAGTTTTCGCAGCATGCACAGGTGGGGTGAGGGCCCCAGGGATTGTTGATTGGATCCCCAAGAGAACCTAGCAACACCCCTGTGTAGAACTGCACTGGTATGTTCTGATCTGTTAGTTCTGGTCCAAACTGGAGCTGCAGTTTTTTTAAGGCTCTTGTGGGGGAGTCCAGTCAGAAGCCTGTAACAGTAGTCTAGTCCAGTGCAGGTGAAAGCATCACTGAGGTTCTGTTGGTCTGTTTGGGACATCAAACCTTTTGCTCTAGATATATTCTTTATGTGATAGACGTTGAGATGATTGCTGCTCAGTCCAAGCAGGAACTGTTCTACCCACTCCAGGGATTCCACTTTAGATTCTTCTTCCCAGTTTCTATTCAGTTTTCAGTTCTTTTTCTTTACCCTCACTCCTCCTGCTTTGTTTTCTGACCTCATTCCTGTCTCTGCTTTGCTTGCTCCTTCTGCTTACCTCAGGTGTGCCTTCTTTATAGTTTCAACTCAAAGCACCTGCTATATGTAAAAGAAAAGATTTTTGAACATGTTTCATTGTTGCAGTTGTATAGAGTAGAACAGTATAGACAGGTTCTGTATAGAGTAGAACAGTATAGACAGGTTCTGTATAGAGTAGAACAGTATAAACAGGTTCTATTAGAGTAAAACAGGATAAACTGAAACATTTCCACCAGATAAGGGGATGTGTGTTTATAGAAGATGTTCCTCCAGTTAACTCTACACCTCCTCTATATTCAGTCTTTCCTCTCATATCTTCAGTCCATTCAGTGTGACTCAGTGATAACTCCTCCACTAACTTAACTGCACGTAAAGCTGCGTTCAAGTGCATACCTCTACTTATGAAATTACTCCATTCCAGAAGTGTTTTTGTAATGTAAATTTTTTCATAAATAGTCGCATTTTACATGTAAAAGGCCTAATTCGTTCCAAGGCCCCCAATTGTTTAATTCAGTTTAAAAAAAATTCTTTATAAGACATGCTTGAACCTGGGAACTCCCTGCAGATTTTGTTACATTACATAAACATATTACAAATATGAAAATATTACATATGCTGAAA
Source organism: Siphamia tubifer (assembly GCA_020466265.1). Lineage (NCBI taxonomy): Eukaryota > Metazoa > Chordata > Actinopteri > Kurtiformes > Apogonidae > Siphamia > Siphamia tubifer. The sequence continues at coordinate 14,079,159 of CM035795.1, forward strand.
GGCATTTAATGTTTAATTATGCAAAGATTTAACTTCATTTAAAGATTTTCATGCCAATATTTAAAATTTTATTGCCAATGAATTTTGGCTCTTAATAACAGTTATCAGCCACCTTGACAACTAATAATCTGTATCAGCTCTGAAAAAAATATATTAGTTAATACCTAGTTCTTCATGACTTTGAAAATGTGCTTTATTGTTATTGTGATTAATCGGATTAGAACAAAATGCTGCTACTAACATTTAATGTGTTGGAATGACCATTTCACAGTCAATCCACCAGAAGCCATTGCTCTTAATTAACTGGAAAAATACTGCAAAGAAGAGTAAAGTTTTATGAGAAGAAGAAGAAAGACAATAATAACAAACACAGTGGATGACAGAGGATGTTTTACTAAAGTTGATGCTAATGTTGATGTTGATGAGGGTATTTGTCATAAATATGTTGGTAGTTTTTGACTAAGTCATACAGATCCTCTACTTCCAGTGTTTCCAGTGGTACTGCTTCTCCATTGGGGTTCACACAGAACCTTACAGTATAATACAATATGAGGATCTTTATATGTGGTTCAGTTGGTAGAGTGGGTCGCCCAATGATCGAGAGGTTGGCGGTTCGCGTCCCGGCTCTGGCTGTCCACATGTCGAAGTGTCCTTGGGCAAGACACTGGACCCTGACTTAGGCCCCCAGTAGGACTTACTGTAGACCTTAGAAACCTACTGGTGTATGAGTGTGTGTGTGAATGGGTGAATGTGAGGCTAATGTAAAGCGCTTTGAGCACCATGAAGGTGGAAAAGCGCTATATAAATGCAGTCCATTTACCATTTACCAGGACGGACAAAAAACTCCGTCTGTATCTTTAATGCCAGTGTTACTTTTGTCAATGTTTGTTTAGTCAAATCTCCACTGTTAAAACTACTCCTCTACCGTGTACCTGCTGCACTATGAGGTGAACGTCATGTTGCTGCTGAGTGGTATTGGTGTGTTGGTATTGGAGTACTTTTTTCAAGTACAAGTATTGTTGCACACACTTAGTATTGGAGCGACAACCAATACTGTTATTGGTGCATCCATAGTGTTTATAAAAAGTAACTGGAATTTTGATCACGTTCTGATCAATGCCCTTGTGACGTGTAGTGGACAGACTTTTCTGAGTGGCTCGTTTCTGTGTTGTTTTCTATGAATGTTAAATACAGCCAGTAGAGGTGACACACCACGCAGCAAATGCAGCACATGTTGGTAACTCGGGGTGACCCATCAGATTGCAAAAGGAATGTGGAAAAGTGGTTTTCAGTGGAATGACACCTTTAAGGTTAATTTCCGGTTTACTCAATTTGCTTCAGGTCAAAATTGGATAAAATGGGAAACGTCCATTATCTGTTTTTTTCTATTATTCATTTAAAAACAAAAATTATTATTTTTGGTTTCATTCTGAAAAAAGAAGAAAAAAATGATATGCAGATTTGGACCGATACTCGATAACTGGTATCAGTGCATCCATAGTGTTTATAAAATGTTTGGTGGAACAATAGTCTGTCATTCAGCCTTTAAGTAACTGGAACTTTGATCATGTTACAGATGATGGAGTCAAATGGATTTCAAAACATGCTTGGCTCCAGGAAATGCCTCCAAAAACCAACAATGGAAAGAATGCCACAGCAAACATCATCATGGGAAGAAAGGAGTTCAAAGCTGGAAGAAGTCAGGATTGGATATGTTCTCTACAGTAACAGAGGTGAAAACCCCACACGACCTGTGTGGGGTTTTCACACAAGATTTCACACATTAATCAATGTTTGTTGGCACACACACATGGCACACACATTGTGTGTGTGTGTGTGTGTGTGTGTGTGCACAGACATATCATTCTATAACTCAATGAATACTTCAGATATCACCATAAACTTACTTGGGCATATACGTATAGCTAAGGTGCACCAGATGCAATGATCCATTTCAGTAAAGGTCAAGGTTACAATTAACTAAAAGGTCAAAATCACATTATCAATTATAACTCAAGAAAGGATGGTCACAGAACTTTCAGATTGGTACCAAACAATGCAGAATGAATATTTCTCACCTACGACCAATAGTTTTTGAGATCTCTAGAGGTCAAAGGTGACATGTCACAAAATTTACTTATGTAACTGTGTGTGTGTCAATCATTGACATATCACGCTATAACTTAATCAATACTGGATATATAATCATTATATTACACACACTGATGCATATATACATATAACGAAATCATCAATATTTCAAAAGGTCAAAGGTCAATGTCGCATTTAGCAGAAAGGTCAAAATCACATTATTGTCTGTAATTCAAGAACAGGTTGTCATACAAACTTGATATTGGCACAAAATAGGGGCAAGATTAGTCATTCACTGAATACTTGTTCTATAGATGTTCAATTTCAATTTGTGGTACATCACCTACATCTACTTGTCCCCCACCCCCCACCTCACCCAAGTCTCGTTCTCTCTCTTTTCTCCTTTATCCTCAAGGTAGACATCCATCCTCCAGGCGTCAGCCTCTGCTCCAGGTTTCTTCTGTTAGAAGCAAGGTTTTTTTCCCCACTGTCAACATCACCATTGTTTGCTCCTGGAGGATTGTGTTTGGGTTCTCTAAATTAGAGTTTGGTTTTGCTCGGTTCTACATGTAAACTGTCATGAGATAACTTCTGTTACAATTTGGCGCTCTATAAATAACATTTGATTTGATTCAATTTAGTCTATTTAAGTCAAACCATCTTTGAAGATTTGTACTAGTGTTATCAGGCCATTTAACCACAAACTTAAAAATATTATTTTCACCAATGAATCAGTTCCTTCACTTGAACTATTCACTATCTTTGGGACAGTGTGGTTTTCAGATGATGATTTACATGAATTACTCATATCAGAAGTTTTCTTTTAATAATCTATTGTTTTCTGTTGATTGATGCATAAAATACCTTTCACATGCTTTAATAGTAGCACTGCTGTTTCTGATTGTTTATTTGCTCTTTATTATATTTGTGTTGAAGTGTAACTGCAGTTTATTTCATGTCTGCTTGATGTATTTCAGAAACAAACATGTTAATAACAGGCTTTTATTTGTATATTTGACAATACAGTGGTCCCTCATTTATTGGTGGGTTACGTTCTAAAAATCACCCTTAAGTGAAATGGTCTCAGTAGTGTTTCCATTCCAGGACAGTAATCTGATCCTGTGTATTAACCATGTCCAGGTGGATGTGCTTTTTGCAGGGGTCAGTGAATAAACTGGAACTATCATCCACTGAGGATGTACCTGGTTGTCATAGCGATAGTACTGACTTTACAGTACGTGGTTGTACTCCTCGGTCACCATGGACTGAATCTCTTGGACCGACCATGATGTAATATTATGGGATGTCATCATGTGGATTAATGTACTGCTATATTTACTGTCAACTTCCACATTTGTATTTTGTAAAGGGGTGGAGTCACAGAGACAACTGTCTGACCAATCAGTGTCTGCAGAGTTTATACATCACCTTTTAGTCTGTCAGGACCAATCAGGACGCAGAACACAATGTTTTCATGTGCTGTTAAATTTTAAAAAAAAACTTGCAAGATTGCACTAAGGAAATATGTGAAATAGAAAGACTGTGAAAGGTGAAACCACATTATATTGAGGGACCACTGTATATCCATTTAATCATGTATTATTATTAAGTAATACATTCATGTTTTCCTTTAAAGCATAATATACTTTCCCGCTTTGTAACAATTAACAAGAACATTTTATTTTAATATACATTTAAGAAACATAACTATTCATCCATAATGAATGAATTCAAAGACTATAGATTAAAAATCCTGATCATGTAACTGAATTATTCATGTAAAATTGCAAAATAAATCATTTAAAGTACTTCTGATGAATAATCTGTGTCTGTTGGTTAAATTAACACTTAAAAAATATATTTGACAGTTCTTTGGTTTTCATTTTCTGCATCAGTGGTTGTCTGCTCAGGCTTACCCAAGTTGAGGAGCTTCAGTAGCGGACACCGACTTCCTTGCTGCCAGGGAGTTTAGGAAGCATCACAAAAAAAAATGTTACTGGCAAAATTACAAAAAATAAAATCCATTAAATCACTTGTATATTCATCTCAAGTGAATACATGAATGAATAAACAAATAAACAATGAATTAACTTTATTAATTTTCCAGCAATTTTTTACTCAAAAATGGAGCACTTACGTCTGCAGCAGACACTTCACATCAGAACACTACATCTTGGGGATGACCGTTTGCCAGTTGAAACCAGAGTCCTACAGGAAAAAGGGAGCCAGTATATGAACGGTGTCAAAAACGGCAGCTGTTAACATCGGTATGAGTTGAGATAAAAGAAATCGCCATGGTTTTGAATGTTATGGTGAACACAAATAAGTAATTTTCGACCTAAACTGTAGTTAGGACATTTTGCTTTTAGATGCCAGTACATCACTGTCAGCAGTAAACAACAGTAGCAGGGGCGATTCTAGCATCTGACCTTTAGGGGTGCTCAGCCCCCAGTGCTGACAGTAGCACCTGTCTTGAACAAAATTTGAATCAATTTCTACACTATTTCTTTTTTTTCCTAATCGACCAATAAACTATTATCTACCCATCAACAAGCACTGAAAATAAGATTTAGCTTACAAACTCACAAGTTCCATGTCAATATGTATGTTTTATTGCATGAGAAAAGAAATGGTCTGTTTCCGAGTGTTGATGTTCTGGTGAATTGTGGTGGTGGTGGTAATTCTTTAAGAATGACAGTCACCTTTTAATCTAAGAGACCTTCCTTTAATGATAAGCCACAATCACATACATCTTACATTCAGCAAGAAATGTAATAAAGCCAGGATTGACATAAAGCTTATGTCAATCAAACAATCAGCAGAAAAATACTGGTCCAGTTTCAACAAAAATGTCCCTTCTGGCCAGAGGCAGAGCCAGTCATTGTCAAGATCTGGGACCTAGCCCAGAGAGGGGTCTGGGGGGCCTCCCCCATAAAAAAAATTACTTCTTAGATGCAATTTACTGTATTCTAGTGCATTTACAGGTGACCTGTTTCACAAATCCTAACCCCATGACATAGCTATAGAACACTATACAGTATATCAGTATGTTACCATGTTAGCATGACTAGCCTCAGGTGCCACAGCCGCCATCTTGGTAAAGGGTTCCTATGTTTCTCACACTATCAGGGAAGATATTGCCAATTGATGATCAGGCAAGCAGCGTTACCAACATATAAAGATGGCACTGATTAAATTGAGACATTCATTCTAATAGGCAGAGGTTGTCAATGCAATGTGTTCTATATCTTTGACCCCATGACATGAAAATAAGCATTTTAAATAGAGAGACTGAATGGTTTCCTTCCTACAATGAAACTGTTTAAAGAGAAGAAAATATATTGCATATGAATATTAACACAATATAAATAAAATAGCAGATTGTAAAAATGTAAACTAAGGATCAGGGTTTTAATAGTTTGGGATTTTCATTATAGTTTCATTTTAGTTTTGACTTGTTTCCCTCTAATTCACTTAGTTTTAATGTGTTTTGAGCAGCTTTTCTAGTTTTTATTAGTTATCTTTTTTCTGAATGCTTAGTTTTAGTTTAGTATTAGTTTGGGTTTTCCATATCTTTTATCTTTCTCACAATCCTATTCAAAGAAAAGTGAGGTGTGGATCAGCTGGGTCAGGTTGAGGTGGGTTATTGACTGAGCAGACAAATATGGACAGTATGATGGATAAACTCCATATAGCAGGTTCAGCATCAGTAAATTATAAATCCAAATAATGTAAACTACTGTAAAAAGGCAAATACTGTTTAAAATTCAAATCTTATTCCCATATTCATATTCTAAGGATGTGAATATGTTTTTCTGCCCTCGTATCTGGACTTTATATTAGCTGCTGTAATTACAGAATGTCTCCCATGGTGGAACAGACCCGGTTTTAGCTATGGGCAGGCTGGGCAACGGACCAGGGCGCAATCCTCTATGGGGCGCCAGCATATGACCATCCTTTTTTTTTTCTCCTTTCCCAGTCTTTTTTTTTTCGTCTTGCTTGCTTCGGCCCAGGCACCGCCCCTATGGCAAACCAAAGTGTTCACATAGCCATGCGTTGTGTTTATTATATCACGCATTACAGAACGCGTTCTAGCACGCGCACTGGTGTGCTTTCACGCGTTACAGGGCGCGTTCTGGCACGCATAATGGCACACGTTCTAGCACGCGCCCTGTAACGCGTGAAAGCGCACCAGTGCGCGTGGTAGAACGCCTTCTCACTTTGGCTTGCCATACGCCCCAGCCGAGGGAGCGGGGGTGAGAAAGGCACGAGTGCGTGTGTGTGTGTGTGGGGGGGGGCACAGCAGCCAATGAAATGAGACGAGTCATGAGGGGGGTCTGGGCAATCATCCTAATATGGCATTTCTGTTTAAAAAAAAATTACAACCACACTATATCGTAAAAATATAGAAAAATATATATTCTAATTTTGATATGTATATTGTTAATGTATATTTACATTTTAATAAACACTGGCTATAGGAAAAACATTTACCTGCCAGTTCTCTTAGTTTGCTTACGTCATGTCAATATTATTGGTGAATGCCAGTGATAGCATTAATAAACGCTCAGACACAGTCGAACCAAGATGGAGAGAAAAAAGCCATCTGGCTTTCAGTTCAGAAAAAGGACAGAAGAGGAGGCAGAGAGGAGAGCAATAGATGCAGGTAGGCCTAAATTACACAAAGTTACTTTGTAAACATGGCAAGTGTCGAGTGTGAATGTGATGATGACCCCGAAGCTAATAAGGTCAACAAAAGGCAAAAACAAGCCCAAATCCTAAGCAAACTTGCTCCAGACACAACTGTGGTATTTTAATAACCTATTGACCTGCTAACCAACAAATGTTTTATTAATACAACATTACACTGTTACACATTAGACTAGTCTAGACTAGTTGTCGCAAATTAAAGGATCATTAGACCTAACGTTACACATGATTATCTAGCCTCCCCTGTGCCACATTAATAATATAAATAAAACCACTATTACCATTTAAGGATTTTTTCCCCATCTTTTATGCATTTTTCCATTGCTGGTTAGTGGATTGCTAATAAGCCCAAATGAATTGATCATAACGGCCCTATATGGGGATTTGGTGCTATCTTTGGTCAGTTGGTGAGTCTACAAATAGGCTAAGGAAATGAGACAGTGAGTCCATGGTTTAAGAAAGTTTATAAAGTGATTAACTAAAAAGTAAATAAATAAATAAATAAATAAATGTGACGTGTGCTGTTAAATGTTTTGACTTTTTTAAATCTCCATATTCCTTCATATATATTTACTGACATATTTATTACAGGGATGTAATTGAGGATTTTGCATCAAAGAAGGCAAGAAAGGTCCAGTTTTAGATGATATCTTTACAGCTGCTGCTGCTGCTGCACCTTTACTTTTACTGCTAGTTTTTTTTTGTTTGTTGTGGTGAACCCTAAGGGAAAAGCCAAAAGGAAAAGCGAAGTCATTTGCACTCATTTTATTATTACTGAATTATAGTTGTAAACATTGGCTTTGTTTTTTTAAAAGGTTTGTGCAATTTGCAATGTTATTATGTTTACATTTCTGTGCAATTTTAGAATATTTATATTAACAAATTTCTTAATTTTATTTATTTATTTTCATCACAATTTTTACTTTGTATTTTTTAAATTGTAATTAAAAATAAGCATTGATATGTACATTGGTGTTTGTCCTATAATCTGTCTTTGAAGGATATGGTTCCGTGTGTGTGTAGGGGGGGGCATGTCTCGCCCAGGGTGCAAATCAGGCCAGGTCCGGCCCTGTGGTGGAATAAATAAAGCTTTATTCTATTCTAAAAAACACATATAAACCAGTTCATCAGCAGTAAACCTGGTGTTTTAACAGATATATCACAGTTTAATTATCTACAGTAGCATAATTAGCTAACTTTGCTGCATTTCAGTTCAGTTTCTGTTGCTAGTAACATCAAACTTTTTTAACATTATAAAAGGCTACATACCTCTATAATTGGATTATTCTTCTGCCTCCTGTTTTCTGTGCTGTGAAACTGTGCAGGTTAGGGCTTGGAAGACTGTTCATCCTGTTGAATTCTGCTCCTTTACCTGCTGTTTACTGTAGACGAGGCTAACACCAGGCTAATACATAAACATATGTGACTGCTCAGCACGAAACCAGGCATAAGTCGCGCTGACCCGTTCAGAGCTACAGCCAAATTTAGGCTGGAAGGCGATTCTCTATGTGTGTTTACATTTGATCAAAAAACGGTACCTTAACACCTCTATGTTCAGTTCCTGTGGTCATTACATTGAAATCCAATCAATAAAGGTGTTTATTGAGTCAATTATTTAAGCGGCGACAAAAGTTCAGGGATTGCTGAGCAAAGACAAAGCCGACTTCCACCTCTTTTCGCCGAACAAACCGATCTCTGTTCCGTGGGTAAACACCCAAGTGTTTGGTACGAGGTAAAAGCCTATATTGAATGCTCTGTCCAATGGTGTAAGCCAAATGATTATAATACGTTGCACTTCTTTCCTATTATTATAATATATAAAACTTCTGTGACATGTCCATCAGAGTGTCCTTTAACATCTGTGAAAAATTTGTGTCAATCGGATACGAATTATTATGCGTTGCTAAGGACTTCCTACCCCAAAACAGTCCAAAACTTTGACGGACAATATTTAAAAATATGCAAATTGAAAAAATATGTCCAAATGTGGATATTAAAATTACCATAACTTTGGTTCTACTTGTGATAGAAACATAATTCTTTCACCATCTTAAACCTACATTTCCAATCTACCAAGATAATCTACACAGATCTACACAGATAACTCAGATTTGATTTCCAGACACTTATGCCTGGTTTCGTGGTGGTGGGTCATATATATATATATATATATATATATATATATATATATATATATATATATATATATATATATATATGACCCACCACCACCATATATATATATATATATATATATATATATATATATATATATATATATATATATATATATACATGTAAATTGCGTTTATAATATTTGCAGTGAACCTACATCTACTAACTCCATTCCTTCATCTACTGTCTAGATGGAGTCATGTTCAGTCATACATGCAGGTAGTTCATCTGGAGCAGAGCTGGGCAGTTCCTCCTTCACACACCGTTCCCTGACAGGTCCCTCTCATCAACATCAATGTTGCCTGGCTCATCGGGCCTTCCTCCTTCAGGACATCAGATGCTGCCATGCAGATGATGTGTAGGATGCAGTGGGCACCACATACACAGTGGCTAGTGGCAGAGTCCTGCACGGGTGGGTGAACCGTAGATTTTCACGAAACAGGTGAAAAATGTTGTGCTGTGTCGGATACGGGTTCGGTTCGGGTCGGACGTGGGTGATCGCGGGTCTAATTTGCGGTTCATAGGCTAAAAACTGTTCTTTAGTTTGGACTTGTATAGCTGCCTCCTGTCGGCTTCCTTCTTGATGCGTTTTTCAAGCATGTGTGTGTGTGTGTGTGTGTGTGTGTGTGTGTGTGTGTGTGTGTGTGTGTGTGTGTGTGTGTGTGTGTGTGTGTGTCTGTGTGCGCGTGAGCTCACGGATAAAAATATTTTTTGAGTTTATTATTTGTCTGCTACTGTTTAACAACATATTTATTTTTCTCTGCCTTGGCTATGTCACTGTTCAGTATATTCGTGGCAATAAATGTTTGTATTTAAGTTTGGCTATCTGACATTTTCTTCCGGGTTCGGGTCGGATATCGGGTTCATTTATAGCGCGTCTTTCGGGTGCGGATTTTTTTTTTTTCGTCAGAAAACTGGTCGGATACGGGTTTGAACATCACGGGTACGGGCGGTTGCGGGATGTCAAAATCAGAACCGTGCAGAACTCTGGCTAGTGGCATGGCAAATACGTGTGCTGTGACCCTGTAGGAGGTTCCACAGTCAAAGCCAGGAGAGAGTGAGCAGCACCTCAACTTCATGTCTCAATCCATGGGCTTTTTTTAGGGGCAGTATCTGGAGCAGCACGGTGATGCTGTTCCTGGATAACCTGAAGGCTGTTTTCAGGTCCCCCCGAGAGAAGAATGTGGTCAAGGATAGGCACATTATTATTAATTAGTATGTACTTCTTGGTCCTGTTTATTGATATAATAAAAAAAAAAAAGGATTTTGTTTTTTTAGACAACTTTGTTTTTTAGGGTTGTTTAATTGTTATGAATTTGTGTTTTTACTATATAATATTCATCCAATATTTATTAGTACACTGTAGATTTTGCAGTGTTAATTTGGAGACAATGGGACCAAATACACTCTAGAAGAAGTTAAATAAACTCTCTAAGTGTTGATTTAACACTGCTAAATTTACTGTGTAAATTGAGTGGTAAATATGAATTGTCATTTTAAATTTAAAATCCCTGATATGAATTACATCATTAAATTAATTACATTTCCCTCATATAAACTGTTTGTTCAAGTGCTTGAGAAGGTTTCAACTTGCATTACATTGTCTGACTCTATGGTACCTTGGTAAGGTAATAGTACCACCTTAGGTTTTTTTTTTATTTAAGGTTTTTAGAATATATGAATGAATATTTGAAACACTTCTCAATATAACCCAGTACATTTCAAAATTACTATAAACTATAGCTGACAAAATAGGAATCAACTTCTTTCTGATTTTGATTTGTTTGGCTGAAAATGCAATACGCATGAATAATGACAGGGTTGTGTTTTATATCATAGCTCGTTTTATTTCAAATATACCTTAATGAAGAAAATAACCGGAGGTAGGTAAGTCATGACGAGCTGAGACGGTGACGTAATCAAGTACGCTGCCGTCCCAATTGCACAATAACCGCCCAGCGTTCTCCCGTCCTCCAGAGTATGTACTTGGTAGTACGGACTAGCAAGTCCATACTACTAAATACGCAAGTACGGACTTAGCGTACTTGGTATTGAGAAATGGCCAATGTTTGTTAAGATTATTGTAATCACTGTGTGTGTGTGTGTGTGTGTGTGTGCACAGACATATTCTATAACTCAATGAATACTTCAGATATCACCATACACTGACTTGGGCATATACATATAGCTAAGGTGCATCAGATGCAATGATCCATTTCAGTAAAGGTCAAAGGTCAAGGTTACAATTAACTAAAAGGTCAAAATCACATTATCAATTATAACTCAAGAAAGGAGGGTCACAGATCTTTCAGATTGGTACCAAACAATGCAGAATTAATATTTCTCACCGACGACCAATAGTTTTTGAGATCTCTGGAGGTCAAAGGTGACATGTCACAAAATTTACATGTCACACTTAACTGTGTGTGTCAAGCATTGACATATCATGCTATAACTTAATCAATACTGGATATGTTATCATTATATTACACACACTGATGCATATATACATTTATCAAAATAAGCAATATTTCAAAAGGTCAAAGGTCAATGTCGCATTTAGCTGAAAGGTCAAAATCACATTATTGGCTTTAATTCAAAACAGGTTGTCATACAAACTTGATATTGGCACAAAATTGGGGCGAGATTAGTCATTCTCTGAATACTTGTTCCATAGATGTTCAATTTGAATTTGTGGTACGACACCTACATCTACTTGTCCCCCCACTCGTCTCGTTCTCTCTCTTTTCTCCTTTATCCTCAAGGCAGACATCCATCCTCCAGGCGTCAGCCTCTGCTCCAGGTTTCTTCTGTTAAAACTAACTTTTTCCTTCCACTGTCAACATCACCATTGTTTGCTCCTGGAGGATTCTGTTTGGGTTCTCTAAATTAGAGTTTGGTTTTGACCGGTTCTACATGTAAACTGTCATGAGATAACTTCTGTTACAATTTGGCGCTCTATAAATAACATTTGATTTGATTAAATTTAGTCTATTTAAGTCAAACCATCTTTGAAGATTTGTACTAGTGTTATCAGGCCATTTAACCACAAACTTAAAAATATTATTTTCACCAATGAATCAGTTCCTTCACTTGAAATATTCACTATTTTTGGGACAGTGTGGTTTTCAGATGATGATTTATATGAATTGCTCATATCAGAAGTTTTCTTTTAATAATCTATTGTTTTCTGTTGATTGATGCATACATGTAAAATACTTTTCACATGCTTCAATAGTAGTCCTTGGGTGCACTGCTGTTTCCTATTGTTTATTTGCTATTTATTGTATTTGTGTTGAATTATAACTCCAGTTCATTTCATGTCTGTTTGATGTCACCACTTTATTTAGATGTGATGTATTTCCTCCTAAAAACTTATTCAATAAATGATCAGAATCATATATATATATATATATATATATATATATATATATATATATATATATATATATATATATATATATATATATCTGAGGTTACGTTCTAAACATCATCCTTAATAAGTTAAATGGTCTCAGTACTGTTTCCATTCCAGGACAGTAATTTGATCCTGTGTATTAACCATGTCCAGGTGTTTGTGCTTTTTGTAGGTTTTTATGTTCATGCTGACATTACAGTACCTGGTTGTCATAGTGATAGTACTGACTTTACAGTATGTGGGCGTACTCCTCGGTCACCATGGACTGAATCTCTTGGACCGACCATGGTATAATATTATGGGATGTCATGTGGATTAATGTACTGCTATATTTACTGTCAACTTCCACATTTGTATTTTTTAAAGGGGTGGAGTCACAGAGACAACTGTCTGACCAATCAGTGTCTGCAGAGTTTATTCATCACTTTTTAGTCTGTCAGGACCAATCACGACGCAGAACACAATGTGTTCATGTGCTGTTAAATAAAAACATTTTTAAAACTTGCAAGTTTGCACGAAAGAAATATGTGAAAGGTGAAACCACATTATATTATATAACCACTGTATATCCATTTAATCGTTTATTTTTTCAAAGTCATACATGTTTTCCTTTAAAGCATATATATACTTTCCCACTTTCTAACTTTTAACAAGAGTGTTTTATTTTAATATACATTTAACAAACATAACTATTACTCCATAATGATTTAATGACGATAGATTAAAAAAAAAATCCTGATCATGTAACTAAACAAACATGTATTATTCACGTAAAATTGCACAGTAAAAGTACATTATATGATTCTGATGAATAATGTGTGTCTGTTGGTTAAATTAACAGTTTAAAAAAATGTATTTGACAGTTCTTTGGTTTTCATTTTCTGTATCAGCGGCTGTCCGCTCAGGCTTACCCCAGTTGAGCAGCTTCAGTAGCGGACACCGACTTCCTTGCTGCCGGGGAGTTTAGGAACCATCACAATTAATAAAAATGCATTAAATCACTTGTATATTCATCTCAAGTGAATACATAAATACAGATACATAGACATTTTTTACTCATAAATTACAAGAAGTTGTTCAATAGTTTGTGGGTCATGTGACATCCAAAAGGTCTTTAATTTATAGCCGTGGTTTGGGTACACAAGACGCACCCGTTACATTTCAATTATATAACGTCATTAATTTTAGAGCATTTTTTTATTCATAAATTACAAGTAGTTGTTCAATAGTTTGTGGGTCATATCATGTGACCTCTGGATTCCAAACAGCCTTTCATTTATAGCCCTGGTCTGGGTACCAAAGACACACACCTTACATTTCAATTATTTGACTTTATTAATTTTATATACTTTTTTACTTGTTAATTACATGTTTAATTTTAATACTGTGTGGATCATGTGACCTCTGGATTCCAAAAGGCTTTGAATTTGTAGCCTTGGTCTGAGCACACAAGACAAACCTCTTATTACTTTTGCCAAGGACGTATTAAATTCAGCTTCGTTTGTTTGTTTGTCTTTCAGCAGGATTACGCAAAATGTTCTGAACGGATTTTGATTTCAGGAATGATAGATAATGGGTCAAGGAAGAATCCATTTGATTTTGACCAATGACGGTCATAGGTCAAGGTCAGACTAAAGGTCAACAGTTAAAACACAAGTGGTAATGGACCCTTTTCACAACTTCCGCATTTCGCACTGGAAATACATAAGCGGAGCATAACCCTACTTCCGCAAAGATGACAAAGCAACGACCAAAAGTTATTGTAACATTAATGTTAGCCTAATGCTATCATAATCCATTAACATTTTTCTCTGGCAGTGTGTGTTTATGTTGGTGTTTGTTTGTCATAATATAAAATGTAGTAGACAGGCAGGTTTTTGTGAGAACTAGATGCTACCCATCACAAAGAAAAAAACAGGAGCCTCACAAACTACAGGTTTGATCACTGCATACATTTACTGTGACTTACTACTTTTGCAGTAACTACTGTTCACTGGCTGCAAACTACGGGTCCTAACTACAGTTTAAGTCGAACATTACATATTTGTGTTCACCATAACTTTCAAAACCATGGCGATTTATTTTATCTCAATTCATGCCGATGTTACCAGCTGTTGTTTTTGACACCATTCATATACTGGCTCCATTTTTCCTGTAGGAGTGTAATTCCAAGGAAAAATGCTACGGACAGACTCTGGTTTCAACCGGCAAACAGTCATAGCCAAGATATAGTTGTAGATGTAGATGTTGTTGTAATGCCCAGAAGCAGTCATATATTTCGTTCCTGTTAACGGCGAAGCTAGAGGTGAATGTGTCCAGGCTATTTGGCAGGATGAAGGGCCGAGTTTTCTAGTTAAAAAAATGGAGCACTTACATCTGCAGTAGACACTTCACATCAGAACACTACATCTTGGGGATGACTGTTTGCCGGTTAAAACCAGAGTCTGTCCGTAGCATTTTTCCTTGGAGTTGTCCTACAGGAAAAATGGAGCCAGCCTTTATCAAGTTTTTTTTCATTAGTGAATTTTTCTCCCCGATTCTTCCAATATCCACAAATGTTAAATGTGGCAAATTTCTTCAGGAGCTTGAAAATACTCTCAATAATACCTGCTTTCTACACAGTAAATTTTGCAGTGTTAAATCAACACTTAGAGAGTTTATTTAACTTCTTCTTGAGTGTATTTGGTCCCATTGTCTCCAAATTAACACTGCAAAATCTACAGTGTACTGTCTTCACGTTTAACAGGAAGTTCGGTTACACTCCTCTGACATATGTCCACTTTGTGTGACAAAGGTCCACATCTCAGGATTCAGACAAGATAGAATCTGGTGTTTTTTTTGCATCCTCATCTCACCTTCACACAGCAGATGGGTCAACACCTATGGCTCGATCACTTCACATGTGAATGAAGAATCAAGCCTTGGTGGAGGTCTGCTGTCTCTGACTGCCTTATTACTTTGAATAGGATGGTGAGGAATATAAAATATATGAAAAAAATAAAATTAATACTAAAACTAAGCATTCAGAAATAAAAGTTAACTAATAAAACTAGCAAACCTGCTCAAAAAATGAATTAAAACTAACTGAATCATAGCAAAAAAGTCCAAACTAACTCAAAGAAAACTATAATAAACTAGGAAAGCATTTTGAGAGTGCAGATCTCTGCCAAGTTAACCCCCCCCCCCCACCACCACCAAAATGTAATCATTTCCAGATCTCCTCCTTACCAACCTACCCTGAAAATTTCATCAAAATCCGTTCATAACTTTTTGAGTTATCTTGCTAACAACAGACAAACTCTGGCAAAAACATAACCTCATTGGTGGAGGTAAAAATCCTGAACCATTATAACCCTGGTATGAATGTAAATAAAAACAGAATGAAATGATTTTCAAATAATTTGAAACATACTTTCAATTGAACACAGTACGATGACAAGGTATTTAATGTTTAAACTGAAACTTTATTGATTTTTGCAAATACAAACCATAGCCTGAAAAATGTTTCAAAAGAACTGGTTCAGAAACAAAAGACTGTGAAGGATGAGGAATAAAAAACATAGTTTAAAACATTCCACAGATGAACTGGATAATTAGGAATGAATGAGAATAATTTGTCATGGAATTTTCAATCATATGTCAAAGTAAAAATACTCATATATTAAGACAATCAGAACTTTCCAGGACTGCCAACAGTCAGAACAAACACAAAACGAGCTGTTTTAAAATGTTCTCACAATACAGGAAGAAAAGACACTTTTATAACCCCCTGTTATCTGTCCCTCAGAACCAGTTTGTTCCACTTCATGCTTCTCTTGTGATTTACGTACATACATGAAATTAACAGAATAATCCCATCCCAGGGGCCATGTTTTTACTAACGTCTCTAACTAACATACGCCCCTGGAGGACAAAGCTTTTCCCTCCACTTCTCCTTTAGTAAAAAGACATACACTGGTTAAACAATTACAATAAGATCATATACTGTTGATTATTAATATTGATTATTCATAAGTCATTCATAAGTAAAGATAGAGCAGAGTTCAACACTGAACAACAGAGGTGGCAAATAACTAAATATAAGCAGTTCATTACTGTACTTAAGTATATTTTTTTTAGATATCTTTTCTTGAATATGCATTTTTCTGGCAACATTTTACTTTTATTCCCCACATTTTTGCATAAATGTCAGTATTTTATACTCTGTACATTCTCAGAATAGACTTTTTAAAATAAACAGATGGCTTCAGAGGAAAAAAATCAGTGGAGAGAAACTTTCTCATAATTATGTTTTTTTTTAATCTCATAATGACTTTTTAAAATCCTAATTGTGAATTTTTCTCAATTTTTACAAAAATGTCCTGTCCATACCCATAACACTGAGTAACTGTGACCTGATCAAACACATTATCTACACAGTAACTCACTTTGAAAGGCTTGATTTTTGGATACTTTTGGATTTTTCCAAATAAGTATTATTTCATCCATGTCAAATATGCAGTTCTATTGTTTTTTTCTTTATTAAAATTAAGAAGTTGTACTTTTTTGTTTTACTTTTACTTTAGTGAAGGAGTTTAATCAGTACTTCTACTTTTACCAGAGTATTTTTTCCCAAACAAGTAGCTGTACTTGTACTTAAATATAGATTGTGAGTACTTTTACCACCTCTGCTGAACAACAACATGAGTAGGAGGTCCTCATTTAAGAATAAGATTTCTCAACGTACAGTTGTACAGATTTTATGGATTTCATCATTTAAAGTTAATATAATCAAAAGATTTACAGAAAATCTGTGCATGTAAGCAACAAGACTGAAAACCCACACTGACAGAACATGACTGAACTTGAACCTTCCCACCTACTGCATTAAAAACAGACATTATTCTGTAAAGGACTGGACCTCATGGGTTAAAATTAACACACAAAACAAAAAACATATATGAACAACACCCAGCAACACTGCTATCTGAGCTGATCTGAGATGGACTGAGGAGGTGGAAGTGTGTGCTGAGGTCTAATGAGTCCACATTTAATATTGTTCTTGAAAATGATGTTTTCCAAGTTAAAGAAAAGAAGGACCATCCAGATTATTATCAGAATATGAGGATTTTTTTGTTCGTTGATTGGAAGCTCCAAAGATAAATTCAGGATGGACTTGGTTTCAGCTCAAGAATGTATTTTGGGCACATGTGAAATATAAAACGTCAGCACTTCCGCAGAAACTCAAACCCCCAATTTCAGGTTTGGTTGACGATTCTCTTCTTGGGTGGCTCCACCCCAAACAAATGAGTTGGACTTTCCAACATCATCTAACTCCGTCTTCTGATCGGATCTCACCTATTGACGTGACTTGCCAACAATCGGTCTACGTGTTGCTGCTGGGATGTGGTATGCACATGATCTGATAAGGTAGATGCTAGATTGGAATGGACGGACGGATGGGGGGCGGGACTAAGGTCCGGACACTCTGTGCAGCTGTAGATTGTGTTGCTATGGCTTGAAATGAGACTCAGATGCAGCGCAGTCAAAAAGCTGAATCAGGTGCATTTCATTGGACATGTTTCTTCATGGCGTGCTTTTATTTATTTCTTTCATGTGGAGTGTTTTGGCAAATCTAAGCAATATGGAATATGTTTATTTATTATATTCGTCTGAACCCGATTAGAGTACTGACTCATTCAATAGTGTTTTTTTTTTTTACTAAAGGTTTCCTGTACACCACTGAAACTAGACAGAGAAGAAGGCCATGGTGATGCAAAGTGACATTAAAATAATAAAATGCAAGTGAAATAAGGCTTCAATAACTTGCAGCAGGTTTATTTTTAACAAGTCATGTATGTTTGATAATGTTCAGTCATTTATCTTTAAGAACCTCTGTTGAATTATATTATACAGTCATTTATACACTAATAAATTAATGCTAAATACTTTTGATACCATGAACATTGCACACACTGTTTTTGTATATTACATTCATCTTTACCTTTGTCATACGTTCTACTGAAAAAATAATAAACTTAGACCTAGAGTCCTCGGTGGTCTGGATAGATTTTGTGAGATCTTCTTTCAACAGTGCTGTCATCTTTCAAAAATTTAAAATTACTTTAACAATATACAATGTTACGTTCCTCTTTGAACTATCTCAGAGTGTTGAAATTGTGTCTTAACATCCTGAGCAACCCCGTCCGTCCAGCCGTTCCAGTCTAGCATCTACCATCTGACCTGGACTGTGTGCTGAGGTCTGATGAATCCACATTTCATATTGTTTCCCAGGCTAAAGACAAGAAGGACAATCCAAATTCTTATCAGAAAATAAATCTACAAAGGTCAAGCAACAGCATCTGTGATCGTATCGAGGTTTGGGGGGAAAACGTGCATCTGTGATGGTATGGGGGGGGGGTAATATTGCTTATGATGTGTGTAACTTTCAAATCTGTGACATGAGTCCATCTCCATGTAGAACTAGAGGAAAATAATCATCCTGTTTAAACGATAAAAGGTTAAAGGTCAGAAGATGCATCCAAATGACCTGGATACTAATGGTTTGATTGACAGTTGAACATGTGGTGATGAGTTGTTTGGAGGATCATCAGAGGATAGAACATTTTTTCTGATGTTTCTGCTTCAGGTCCTTCATCTCCTGCTCTTGCTTCGTCTTCAGCTCAACTATTTTTTGTTGCAATTTAGCTTTTTCATTACTCTCAGTTTCCAGCTCTTTTTCCTTTTGCTTCAGTTCCGTTTTCAATTCACTTTTAGTGTGACTCGACAGCATTTCCAACAGATCATAGTCTCGACTGTGCGCCTTCTGTTTCTCTTGGATTTCCTCCATGTGCTCTTTTCTCAGATCTTTGAGTTCTTTGTCATGTTTTTCCATCAGAGCTTCTAGTTCTTGGGTGTATTTCTGTCTGAAATCATTAAACTCCTCTGCTTGTTTTCTTGCTTCTTCTTCATATTTGTTCTTCATGTCCTCCATTTTCTTCTTGTAGTTTGCTTCTAATTGTTTTTTCTCTTCTTCTTCTTGTTCTCGTCTCATTTGATCTTCTTTTTGTCTTTCCGTTTCATATTTTTTCTTCTCTTGCTCGTATTGTTCTCTAAGTTTTGTGATGTTTATTTGCTCTTCCTGTCGCCTCTGTTCATCATCTTCTTGCCGTTTCTTCCACCAATCCTTCCTTTTCTCTTCCCATTCTTCCTGTTGTTGTTCCACCTCCTTCCTGCTCATGTTCAGTTTTATGTTGATGTCTTGTTTCTCCTGTGATTCAGATCTGATCTGTTCCTCCATGTCTCTGATCTTCTGCTCCCATTTTTGCCGTTCCATTTCTTCCTCTTGTTTCTTTCTTTTGTCTTCTTCGTCTCTCCTTTCCTGTTCTTTCCTCCTCTTCTCACACTCCTTGTTGATGTTTTCCTCCATTTCTCTGAGTTCTTTGTCTCTCTGTTTTCTCTCCTTTTCTATTTCTTCTTTTTGTTCTTCCATTCGTCTTTTCATTTCTTCCATTTTCTCCTCATAGTTTCTTTTCAGCTCTTCCTCCTTCTTCTTCATCTCATCTTCTTTCTCCTTCAACAGTCTCTTTGTCTCCTTCTTTATCGCTGCTTCGGCTTCTTCCAACATCTTGTTGGTGTAGCAGCTGCCTCCATTTTCTTTCACCATGATGTCGATCTTGTTGATCAGTTCAATGATCTGAGTGTGATTCTTCTTGAAGTTACAGAACACATGGTACCTTTTTCCACAGTCAGAGACCAGCTTTTTGAATGAATCATCACATTCTGTTTCGATGTAATCCTCAATGGACTGCTCCTCATATTCCAGTTTATCTCCACCAGTGAAAAGGATGATGGTGAATCTTTCTGCATTCTTTCCAAATCCTTCTTTGATTAGTTTCAGTGTGTCCTTTTCTTCAGGCGTGAATCGACCGATCTGAAGTGTCAACAGGAAGACATGTGGTCCTGGAGCCAGAAGACTGATGCATTTCACCATCTCCTCCTGAACCTCCTCATTGGTCATGGTGCTATCATAAAGGCCTGGAGTGTCGACTACAGTGACAGGACGACCGTTCACCTGACTCATTGATTTCTGACAAACTTTGGTAACTGATTTTTGACTTGATTTGGATTCAAATTTTTTTTGGCCCAGGATGGTGTTTCCTGAGGAGCTCTTTCCACTGCCAGTTTTTCCAATCAACACAATCCTCAGACAATCTGTACTCTGTTCATCTTCATCAGCTGCGATAGATGGTTGTTTCTTTTTCAGATTTTCAATTTCAGACTGTTGTTGGATGATCTTCTCTGTTTGGATTTCTACAAATGCTTTTGATGTGAAGCCGATTGGATTGTTTTTGTGGTGAATCATTTCTTCGATGGTGTCCAACACCTCAGAGACCTGCTGTTTGTCTCTGACGTTGAGAATGACAGATCTTCCTTCATATCTCTGACACAGCTCCTGGATGTTATTACTCTTTTTTACAAAGTTCACCACAGCTGGAGCTCTAGGATCTGACTCCACTGTGAACAGAATCACAGTTAAGTCCCTGATTCGGGAGCTGAATGTGTTGTGGATGGTCTCTAACTCTGCCTTGTCTTCATTGGTGAGTGCATCTACTGGTAGGACCAGGATGAAGGTATGGACTCCCTCAGGTTCACAGAGAGAGATGGACTGAAATAAATCTTTAATCACTTCTTTCTGAGGTCTTCCATTCAGGACAGGCAGCTCCACCAGCGAAAACCGACGTTCACAGATCTCCGTCTGATGTTTAACTAACTGTGAAGAACCTGAACGAAGCTCAGTCAGACCTAGAAGGGCCCTGGCTGCTGAAGTTTTCTCTGATATTCTGTTCCCACACAGAACCAGGTTTAAAGGTGGTTTGATGTCTGTGCATTGTTCTATCTGCTCCATTAAATCCCTGCGGTTTTCTTCATACATGTTGTAGTGTCTTCCTCCACAGTCTACCAGGAGGTCATTGACAGAGACACTCATTTCACTCAGATCATGTGTGAAGACGACCATGGAGTGTTTGAAGGTATCTGGTCCAAACAAACTCAGGACGAACCTCAGTGTTTGACTGTCCTCCTCAGTAAAAATTGATGGCTTCACCAACAGCAGAAAAACATTTGGTCCAGGTGTCACATATTTCACTAGTTTTCTCAGTTCTTCCACCGTCATATTGAAAAAGTCTGGCGTTTTTGTCACTGTTAGTAATTTTCCTTTCCACTCTACTTCAGTGGACATGTGTTCTTTGGTTGTGTCTGCTTTTGAGACAGATGAACTTTGTTTCCCAAGGATTAAATTCCTAACTTTACTCTTCTTGTCTCCACTTTTCCCAAACAGAACAATCCTCAGACTAGATTCTGTGAAGACAAAGACAATATAATGGAGAGTTTCAGTAAAATGTAACGAATCATTAAGTATATTAATAAGACATAAACTATATAAATTTGGAGGAAAGATTTAGATAATTTAATAAGTTGTTGTTGAAGTACATGGAACTACATTGACTCTATCTTGATCTTATTAGCAATAGGCAATAATCAGCTAGGCTTGAATGCTAGTCATGCACATCTGGCATAGCTATCTATCCTGATCTTGGTACTTTGGAATTGGAACATACTGGTACACTGCATAGCGGACTATTCATCAAAGAATTCTTGAGTACTCAGGGAGTAAATCCCTCTAGGATCGCCACTGCATCCACCCTTTAGACCTCATGTTCTATGGAACCATTTGGCTGCCATTATTCCTGTGGCATTGAAAAAACAACTCGGTCATTGTAGAAAACATTGCATTGGCATTGTAACGGGTATTGGCATTGTACATTGTTGAATGGAAAGATAAAATACAGACATTGAAAAAACTGTATTTTGGGAGGGTATTTTTATATTATAATGTATTTTACAATGACAATCTTAGGATTTAAAAAAAAATAATTTCTTTCACGCTTCTCAGGTTTTCAGTTTCTGTTTTCATTTTTCTAGTTTCAACTTACTGGCACTGTTATAAGATGGGGGGGGGCTTATAGCACAGAACACTTCTACATTCTGAGGAGAGGAGAGAGAGGTGCCCTAATCTAGACAAACTAGATTAAAGTTTGCCCAGGACTACCACACCATTAGTCAGTCTGTTTCCCTTTATTACTTTTATTAGTGTATATATATATATATTAGGGCATTAACGACTTAAGTTTTTTTCAAGTCGACTTATCTATCAATAAAGTCGAGTTGTGTCGACTGGGTCGTGATGACACCATTATATTGTCAGCGGAGAAACAACAGACACACGCTAAAAAAAAACCCAAAAAAAAACCCAAACACATGTCTGTCCAGTAATCAGCAACTTGTATTAAAGTTCACTGCAACATAACAATGTCCACTGACAAGACACAAACAGCACTTAACTGCAACAAAACAAAGGCTAACGTTACCAAAGAGTTTTCTGTTAAATGTAACTGAACATCAGTAGGTGAACATATGTCTGCATTTGGTCTGGACCCACGGTTCTAAAACTGGATTGGCCACGTCTGTCACACGTCCTCACTTTTTATATTACGTGTAATAAGTTTAAGGCCAACAAGAGGAACACAACACTGTCCATATCATGTGTTTGGAGGAAAAAAGAGCTTGTTGTCTTAATGCAGCGTTACTTATCACACAGGTTAGCTAGCAAATGCTGCTCATATCACTCAGGTTAACAGATACCTCTTCAGATGGCTGCGCTGTTTTTTTTTTTTCATCTAAAATGAAGTAATTTCCACACATGTGATGTGTGTTTTGTTAGCACACCACAACTGTCTTACCTGCAGGTGTCTTGTTTACGTCTGGCCTGTGTTTGTGCACGCACGCGCACGAGCGAGCAAGAGAGAGAGGACACAGGGCGAGAAGAATAACATGCGACTTGCCGACTCATCCAAATTTAAGGCAACTTGTGCTACGAAAGTTGACGTGTCGACTAGTCGACATTTTAGTTAATGCCCTAATATATATATATATATATATATATATATATATATATATATATATATATATATATATATACACCTATACCCTGCCAGTGATCAGATACCCAACTGGGATAATATCCTAGGCACTGGAAGACATACAAGCCACTGATATCAAGAGAAGAGGGCTCCTTACCATGCATGGAGGGTTTCACCCCAAGTCCAGTGTCCTGAGGCTGTACACTGAGCGAAAGGAAGGGGGCCGAGGACTAGTAAGTGTCAGAACTACTGTCCAGGAGTAAACACCGAACTTCCAGGAATATAGCAAGAAAATAACCCCCAATGACCGACTGCTAAGTGAATGCCTCAGGCAACAAAAGCCCAGTAAAGATGAGGAACCAGAGGGGCTATCATGGAAGGACAAATCCTTACATGGCGTGTACCATCGGCAAATTGAGGAAGGGGCTGATATGGAAAAGACATACCAGTGGCTGGAAAAGGCTGGACTAAAGGACAGCACAGAGGCACTACTCATGGCTGCGCAAGAACAAGCCCTGAACACCAGAGCAATAGAGGCTGGAGTCTACCACATCAGACAGGACCCCAGGTGTAGGCTGTGTAGAGAAGCCCTTGAAACAGTCCAACACATCACAGCAGGGTGTAAGATGCTGGCAGGCAAGGCATACATGGAGAGGCATAACCAGGTAGCGGGCATACTGTACAGGAACATCTGTAAAGAGTATGGACTGTAGGTGAAGGGTCAAGATGGGAGACCCCCCCAAAGATGACAGAGAGCAAACAGGCCAAGATCCTGTGGGACTTCCAGATCCAGACTGACAAGATGGTGATGGTCAATCAGCCTGACATAGTGGTGGTGGATAAACATGAGAAGACAGTGGTGGTGATAGATGTAGCAGTCCCCAGTGATAGCAACATCAGAAAGAAAGAACATGAGAAGCTTGAGAAATACCAAGGGCTGAAAGAGGAGTTAGAGAAAATGTGGAGTGTGAAGGCAACGGTGGTACCAGTAGTGATCGGACCACTAGGGGCAGTGACCCCCAAGTTGGGAGAATGGCTCCAGCAGATACCAGGAACAACATCAGAGATCTCTGTACAAAAGAGTGCATTGCTAGGAACAGCTAAGATCCTGCGCAGAACCCTCAGGCTCTCAGGCCTCTGGTAGAGGACCCGAGTCTGAAGGAGACACTGCCCAGGTGGGGCAAGAGGAACGGGGGGTTCCCACACCAGACCTTTCTGTGTGGAGTTTGCATGTTCTCCGCGTGTCTGCATGGGTTTTCTCCAGGTACTCCAGTTTCCTCCCACCACCTAAACACATGCACTGATAGGTTACTTTATTTATCTAAATTGTCCATAGGTGTGAATGTGAGTGATTTTCTTTATATATGTTCAGCCCTGAGATGAACTGGTGAGTTATTCAAGGTGTACTCCGCCTTTGTCCATTATAGCTGGATTATGCCCCTGGTGACCCCCACGACCCTAGTGAGGATAAACCAGGTTCAGAAGAGGAGATGAGATGAGATATATAGCTGGAGAAGTGAGTATATGGCAAAGTCTGGACAAGACAAACAGTACAGGGTAAATTTTACTCACTGTGAGATGAAGGGTTTGTCCCAGACATGGGGAGGTATGACTGGACATAGCTAAATGCATTCAGCCCTGTAACAAAATAATATTATTAACATCAGCAGAGTTGTATAATAAGAGATTATCTCATGAAATGGCATTGTATGTTACACCAGTTCTTATGGCATTTGGCGTGTTATACATATGCATTTTGGATCTTTTACATCTAATTCACTGCCATGTGATCATGTGTCAATTTATGCCAAGATCTCTGGTTCACATAATTCAGTTTGTGGTATTTGATATATTAATGCAGATTGGACTTGAGGCATGAACCTACATGCAGAGAGTTTATAATGTATACAGATAACACACCAATTAAAAGTGGCATGTATATTTACACAAGTCATATCACATTGCGTATCATGGCCCTGTAACAAAATAACATTATTAACAGCAGCATAATTAGACAATAAAATCACATCTGATCCTCCTCTTACCAGCTTTAACAGCACCCATGAGACCAAAACCTTTTTGGATCAGTGTGAGGTCCTCATGATCATCTGTTGAAGAAGATGGTGTTTCCTTAAATTCTTCATAGCTCAGATGTTCTCCGTCGTTCTCTTTTACTATTTGATGCAGTCGTGTTAACAGTTCATGATGATCAAGGTTCTCCATCTGTACACTTCTGTATCTGCATCTTTTGATCATTTCTTTTACAGCTGGATGTTGTCTTTGTTTTTCTGTGAGTCTTAGACTCTGTTTTCTTGGTGGTAAAAGCAGAACCAGTGTTTGATTAAATGACTGATCACTGAAGTTTTTAAGGAATGATTCTATTCTCCATTTGTGTTCTTCAGTGAAGTCTTCAGGCTGTAGAACCAGCAGGAACACATGAGGTCCAGGACGTGAAGCAGCTGAACAGTCTTTTATTAACTTCATCAGCTCATGGTGTTTGATGTCAGACAGTAGATGATCTGGGGTGGTGATGATGGCAACTTTTTTATCTTTTATTGTTCTACTGATTCTCATACTGGAGGTGGGTTTAATGTTTAAAATGTCCTGATCCAGGATCATGTTTCCTACTGAATTGTTCTCAGACCAGTTGTTCCCCAGAAGAACAACCCTCAGCTCAGACACTGAAATGACAAATAATATAAATGCTGAATAATTAGTAGATGTTAAAGGAATGTGTTTGAGTTGATCCAAAGCCTTGTCTCCTTTTTGATGCTTCAGTAACGTGGACTGATGAGTGTAAATAATGAGTCCTGTAGGTCAGACTCATGTGTGTTAGGGTTCTCACCAGAACCGCGTTACGCTAACCAGGAAGGCCCGACACTATGCACATGTGCAATAGTCTTCATTAAATCTTGAGAGCAGCCGGCACAGCCAATGAGCATCACACAGATGCTCCAAAT
Organism: Siphamia tubifer; assembly: GCA_020466265.1. NCBI lineage: Eukaryota > Metazoa > Chordata > Actinopteri > Kurtiformes > Apogonidae > Siphamia > Siphamia tubifer. The sequence goes on from CM035795.1 coordinate 14,105,474, forward strand.
GCTCGTCATTTAGGTCACTGTTCACTAGGGGTGTGAGTCTTTCCCTCACACAATGATCTGATTCAAATCTTGATTCACAGACTACGATCCAGTTCAGGGCAATTCATAAAAATTTGTATATTTTGATTCAAACTAATATCATTCAATACAATTGACAATTTAACTGCAAGGATTTGTTTTACTTTGTTACTGAGAAGAAAAAGAGCAAAATATATAAATAGAATTTCAAAATCATATTCTTTTGTTTAGTTAGTGTCACAGAGACTGATTCACAGCCGTAAATCTGGGCCATTGGACCGGTCGTAGTCAATTGTAGTTTCACTGATTCAGGGTTCCATGGACCGATTCACTCGGATCTCATACGACACACACACTGATAACCAATTCAAATTGTTTTTTCTTTAAACCCTACAGAAACACACCCAGACATGCGAATTGTAACCCCAAGATTGAAAGCGACTCTTAATTTTAAATGGGAATGGGTCAATCGACAGGAAAGGATTGCTGAGGCGGGGAGACACAAATTAACCTAGATAAGCACCCAGTCAATGGTGTTATCTGTCAAAATAACTGTCACAGCGACAACTGCCCCAATAAATATGTTTTCTCAGATAAATATGGAAATATTACGCAAGCAAATGTGCTCACAACATAATCCCACAACTGGAAAGGCAGTGTAGTGGCCCTAATCACAGTGTAATATTTTAAGGTGACAGCGTAACGGTGCTAATCACTGCGTAACATTTTGAACTGACAGCGTTATATAATGTTACGCTGAAATGCGCTGGTGAGAACCCTGTGTCTCATTAACCACATACATTCACATCTTGTCTTTATATTCAGTTCTGTTCATGTTAGTTATATTCTGGTTTAGAATCAGTAGAAAAGCTGCACTAGATCAATAATCATTCAACTTTAAAAGTCTTTAAACATGTTTGTTGGATCCTGGAAATGTAAGTGTTTTTAAAGTATGAACTTACTGTCAAGTGGGAACATGTCATCACTGTTGTTGCGCTTCAGAGGATGATCATCTGTAAACACACAAACACAGAGATTTATTCAGGTATTTGTGTCTGTTCTTCTGACAGGACAGTATGTCTGCAGACGTCCACTGTGGAAATGTTTCCTGTGGACGATGAAGATCAAATCCTTCCACTGGACAATTACTGCACAGATGAAGAAGTTTACTACTGGTTCTTTAATTAACTGATGTGGGTACCTTCTCATTTACTCCACAATCATGTTAGAAGAAAAGATGTAAATGTGTTTCAGAAGAGTCACATCACGACTTAAAGTGGGTTGGACAGTTCAAAACTATCCAACACATTAAAACCAGACAAATAAATGTGAACCATCATCAACCAGAATATAAAGGTTTGGCCCAATCACATCCTAAATAATGTGACATTGGATAAAACATAATTTACAAATGAGTAAAACAAATTGCAGCAGTACTATTCTTTACTCTCAAAGTGGGACATGAAAACTTTCAATGGAGACCCATTGCAGTTTCAAACTTTTTTGAGGTCATTTGAACACAACATTGAGCTGAAGACCTACAGTGCCAAAGATCGCCTGTATTTCCTCGAGCAATACACCAGAGAGCCATGGCGCGCGCCAGTACGCGTACCAGAGCGCGTCCTGTAACGCGTGATAGCGCGCCAGTGCGCGTGCTAGAACGCGTTCTGTAACGCGTGATATAATAAACACAACGTGTGGCTATGTGAACACTTTGGCTTGCCATAGAGAGCAGCCTCGAGAGCTGGTACGAAGCTCTGAGCATATGGAGGTGGAGGAGGGATACACAAGGGCCAAGTCACTGATAAAGGAGCAGTTTGGAAATCCCATGAAAATAGCTGCTGCTTATATGGGAAAAATACTCACCTGGCCAATAATAAAATCAAAGGACGTGAAAGCACTTCAAGCATATAGCATCTTTTTATGGCAGTGTGATAATGCAATGAGAGGAATTAATTTCAGTCTAGAACTAGATACAGCAAGTAACATGCAAACAGTGATAAGGAAGTTGCCACCCAGGCTCAGGGAGAAATAGTAGGAAGTGGCCTGTAACTTACAGGAAGTTTCAAGATGCACAGCTTCCTTTCATGACATTGTTGAGTTTGTTGAGAAACAAGATAAAATCACAAGTGACCCACTGTTTGGAGATCTAATAATACATGATCCAGCTGCTGTAAAAAGAGAAGTGAAACTTGTCAAATCCCAACCTTACTCTGCCCAACCTAAAATAAGTGGTTTTGCAACTACTGTTGTTCCTATGGATAAAGGATCACAATGCTACATTAGAAAGCCAGTGCGTGGCAACAAAGAAGGTGTCTCAACTGCCACAAATACATGCTTGTTTTATGGAGCAGGACATACTTTGGACCTATGCTTTTCATTAGAAAGGAAAGCACACAGTGACAAGATGTCTTTCTTGAAAGAAAATGATGTGTGCTATGGCTGTTTGTGCATTGGGCACAGAAGTAAATTCTGCACAAAATGTATTTTCTGCAAGATGTGCAATATCAGGCACCCTACCTTGTTGCACATCCACTCAAAGAAGCAAGAACTTGATCCAGCAAAGGCGTGTCAAGGATGCAAGAGAGATGGTGGAGGGCCCAGTGGCAGCGGTCCAATCACTGGGCTTACTGGGGCTGCAGAGCGTGACTGTACACTTGCCATTTTGCCTGTCCAGGTGAAGTCTAGGAAAGGGAATGAAGTGGTTACAACGTACGCCTTCCTAGATCCAGGTAGTTCTGCGTCATTCTGTACAGAACATCTCATGACTAGGCTGAACGTTACTGGAAAGAAAACTGACATCCTCCTCAGGACAATGGGTCAGGAGAAAGTTGTCAGTAGCCACATTGTGACAAACCTGGAAGTAGCAGGACTGGACATGGACTTTTTCTGTGCACTACCAGAGCTCTTCACACAGAAATGCATGCCTGTCCACCAAGGCAACATTCCAAGGCAGGAAGACCTTTTTAAATGGACACATCTGAAGGGTGTGAAGTTAACCGAAATTAACTCTGGGGTGGACCTGCTCATTGGGATGAATGTGCCACGTGTTTTGGAACCTTGAGTTGTCATTCGAGGTGCAGATGGTGGCCCTTATGCATTAAAGACCATATTGGAATGGACTGTGAATGGTCCACTGAGGGGGGACTGCAATGATGACTCCACTTGGGTTAATCGAGTAGCCACAGTCAGCAGGATTTCCTTACCAACACTTGATGAGCTATGGGAGTAGCAGACAAAGGCAGACTTTCCTTAATGTGTTGACGATGAGCAGCCAGGATTCTCTAGAGAAGATTGTCAATTCATGGAATCTGTTAAATAGTCAGTGAAGTTGGTTGATGGGCACTACAACATTGGCTTACCCTTGAGGAAAAAAGAACTCAAGATGCCCAACAACAGGAATGTGACAGTGCAGTGTGCCTTGAGCCTCAAAAGGAGGTTCATGAAAGACAGCCTGTTCCATGCCCATTATACAGGCTTCATGAGTGACATAATGGCAAAGAGCAGCAGAGGAAGGGGCCCCAGGTTCTGGAGCAGAAGGCGCTGGACGGGCAGAAGGCCCAGGTTCTGGAGCAGAAGGCGCTGGACGGGCAGAAGGCCCAGGTTCTGGAGCAGAAGGCGCTGGACAAGCAGCGGCTGCAGGTCACCCAGGAGAAGAAGGCGCTATAAAACTGCCGCCTACTTGACTGGTGTTAAAATGTTGACCTTGTGGTTCACAGCACTTTTCTAGTTGCAGTAAATGGCTTAATCTATGAAAAACAAGAATTGCGCAATGAAATTAAATGGCCATAGGCTTTTCATACTTTTGCAAAAAAAATTATCTTTTTTTTTTTTTTTTTACAAAATTAACAATACCTAAAGAAAAATGCATTAAAAGATTAAAAATATTGGTTATTGGTGTTTTGTCTCCTACATATTTGGTTGTTTGGTAATTATGGCCTAAAGCATTATTGGGGGCCGGAATGTAGGAACCATAAATATTTCATGTGTTTGTTCTTTTCATTAATATGTCAAATGGGTATTGGTTTATTTGGTTTGTGCTTTTAATTTTTATGACATTGAATGTGCATACATAACTTCGTTCCTCCTGCTTAGCCCACTGCGGCAACTGAACATTCTGTTGGTGATGGAACCGATAGCCGCAATACACACATTCTGCTGTTATGATCTTGAACCTCAAAGTGTGTCTACTATTGGTGTAAACCCTGCGCTACCCTGAAGTACTTCTGTTCCACCTCTGACAGTAAACCTGTATTCCAGAAATATAATGTATGCTTCACCTGGCATGCACCGGGTGTAGTTGGTTGCCATAACAACAGTGGCGGAAACTTCTTTCCTGAGTCAAAATCCTTGAGGCAAACTGGTCATGATGAGTTGTGTGTTTTAACTTCACTACTCAAGCTTTTTAACCAAAGTCAATTGCTGGATGTACAGTATTTCACCAATGGACAGCCACCACCGATGGCAACTATAAACTCAGTAATTTGACCCTGGCATGTTTATATGATTGATTGATGCTGGTTCAAAGAAAACGTAGAAGAACCTCGACTTAAATCTAGAAATATTAAACTATCAAAATGTACATGGACCCTGCACCCATGGTACGGGTGCTGTCTCTCCGAAATGACGTCATTAAAGTCCACATTTGATTTCAACTTTATTGTTGACATTTCGTGATTAAAGTCGAAATTTCGACTTAATCCCATCATATCAAAACAAACATTTATTTCACATGTGGCCCTAATACTCTGTCATTCACTTTCTTCCAATATTGTCTCGTAACTTGCTAGTTTTCAGTCAGATTTCACTCCTTGGTGGTTGTGGTTTCTTCTTTCCCTGGTCTTTCTTCTCCTGTAAATGTTCCACAATTTGAACAGCGCCCTCCTTTTCACCCTCCCTCATTACACTCAATGCATTAACCCTGTTTTGGCTGTGTCCATGAAGTTAGCCTACGCTTATGCATATTATACAGGTTAAAAGTGATCAAACAGTGTGATCTTTTTGACTGATTGTGGACTATTTCATTCCATTTTAATCAGTAATGAGAATAATTATTATAAAGAACACTATGGAAAATTCTACACAGAGGGCCTTTAAAGTGAGTTCAGTCTAAAGTTACTGGCTCCATACAATTCTGAGATGCAGCCAAAGCTGCCCATCACCCTTCACCACTCACCTCAGCACTGGCTCCACTGTCCCTGCATGCTCACACTGCCTTTGGATCACTCTATGTATCAATCTCCTATGTCAAGACGGATAAAGATGCATTAAGCTGTTTTATTTCTGTCAAGAAATTAACTCAATCATAAATTACAGGTTATTGTTCAATAGTTTGTGAGACATGTAACCTCTGGACCTTTAATTTCTGAGCAAAAAACTTTATATAAAATAACAAAGTGATATGAATTAAATACAAGGCAGCAGACCTCTGCCAAGGCGTCATATGATGTCAAAATGACTCGTGATCAAGCCATAGGTGTTGACCCATCTGATGTCTGAAGGTGAGACGATGTGAATGCAAAAAAAAAAACGTGAGACTCTATCTCGTCTCAATCCTGAGATATTACCACCGATGTGTTTTAGCTGTTGACCTTTAGTTGACTTTCATTGCTCAAAATCTAATGGGTTCTTCCTTGACCCATTATCTATAATTCCTTAAAGTTTCATCAAAATCTGTTCAGAAGTAATCCTGCTGATAGACAAACAAACGGACCTGAATTTAATACCTCCTTGGCGGAGGTAATAAGAGGTGTGTCTTGTGTGCCCAGAACAAGGCTACAAATTAAAAGTGTTTTGGAATCCAGAGGTCACATGATCCACACAGTAATAAAATTCAACATGTAATTTACAAGTAAAAAATGTATATAAAATAAAAAATAAAATAAAGTCAAATAATTGAAATGTACGGTGTGTGTCTATAAATGAAAGGCCTTTTTGAATCCAGAGATCACATGACATGACCCACAAACTATTGTACAACTACTTGTAATTTATGAATAAAAAATTGGTCTAAAATGAAATGTAACAGGTGCTTCTTGTGTACCCAAACCAGGGCTATAAATTAAAGACCTTTTGGAATCCAGATGTCACATGACCCATAAAGTTTTGAACAACTACTTGTAATTTATGAGTAAAAAATTGCTGGAAAATTAATAAAGTTAATTAATTGTTTATTTGTTCATTCATCTTTGTATTTATGTATTCACTTGAGTTGAATATACAATTGATTTAATGGAGATTTTTTTTTTAAAGTCTTACCAGTAAAATTTTTTTTGTGACGGTCCCTAAACTCCCCGGCAGCAAGGAAGTTGGTGTCCGCTACTGAAGCTGCTCAACTGGAGTAAGCCTAAGCAGACAACCACTGATGCAGAAAATGAAAACCAAAGAACTGTCAAATAATTTTTTTAAAGTGTTAATTTAACCAACGGACATAGATTATTCATCAGAATCATATAAAGTACTTTAAATGATTTATTTTGCAATTTTACATGAACAATACATGCATGTTTAGTTACATGATCAGGATTTTTTTGTTAAATGTATATTAAAATAAAATGCTCTTGTTAAATGTTACAAAGTGGGACAGTATGTAGTGCTTTAAAGGAAAACGATTAAATGGATATACAGTGGTCCCTTGATATAACGTGGTTTCACATATTTCTTTAGTGCAATCTTGCAAGTTTTTTTGTTTTTATTTTTTTTATTTAACAGCACATGAACACATTGTGTTCTGCGTCCTGATTGGTCCTGGCAGACTAAAAGGTGATGTATAAACTCTGCAGACACTGATTGGTCAGACAGTTGTCTCTGTGACTCCACCCCTTTACAAAATACAAATGTGGAAGTTGACAGTATATATAGCGGTGCATTTATCCACATGACATCCCATAATATTTCACCATGATCGGTCCAAGAGATTCAGTCCATGGTGACCGAGGAGTAAGACCAGGTACTGTAAAGTCAGTACTATCACTATGACAACCAGGTACTGTAATCATTACTATAATAACCTCCAGTGGATTACAATTCCAGTGGGTTCAGGGTTTATTCACTGACTCAACCCCACCCCCGACACACACACACACACCAAGATACAGGAACTACAGCCAGAGCATGAACATAAAAACCTGCAAAGACAAACACCTGGACATGGTTAATACACAGGATTAAATTACTGTCCTGGAATGGAAACACGACTGAGACCATTTAACTTATTAAGGATGATGTTTAGAACGCAACCCCAGATATAAACAAGGGACCACTGTATTGTAAAATATAGAATACAAAGTCTGTGATTAACATGTTTGTTTCTGATCATTTGTAGAATAGGATTTTAGGAGGAAATACATCAAACAGACATGAAATAATTACACTTCAACACCAATATAATAAAAAGCAAATAAACAATAAGAAACAGCAGTGCACCCAAGGACTACTATGAAAGCATGTGAAAGGTATTTTATGCATCAATCAACAGAAAACAATAGGTTATTAAAAAAAACCTTCCAACTGACATGAACAATTCATATAAATCATCATCTGAAAACCACACTGTCCCAAAAATAGTGAATATTTCAAGTGAAGGAACTGATTCATTGGTGAAAATAATATTTTTAAGTTTGTGGTTAAATGGCCTGATAACACTAGTACAAATCTTCAAAGATGGTTTGACTTAAATAGACTAAATTTAATCAAATCAAATGTTATTTATAGAGCGCCAAATTGTAACAGAAGTTATCTCATGACAGTTTACATATAGAACCGGTCAAAACCAAACTCTAATTTAGAGAACCCAAACACAATCCTCCAGGAGCAAACAATGGTGATGTTGACAGTGGGAAAAAAAACCTTGCTTTTAACAGAAGAAACCAGGAGCAGAGGCTGACGCCTGGAGGATGGATGTCTCCCTTGAGGATAAAGGAGAAAAGAGAGAGAACGAGACTTGGGGGGGGGGAGTAGATGTAGGTGTCGTACCACAAAAAGTATTCAGTGAATGACTAATCTTCCCCCTATTTTCTGCCAATCTCAAGTTTCTATGACAACCCGTTATTGAATTACAGTCAATAATGCGATTTTGACCTTTCTGTTCAATGCAACGTTGACCTTTGACCTTTTGAAATATTGATAATTTCCTTATATGTATATATGCATCAGTTTATATAATATAATGATAACATATCCAGTACTGATTAAGTTATAGCGTGATATGTCAATGCTTGACACACACAGTGTCACCTTTGACCTCCAGAGATCTCAAAAACTATCGGTCTTAGGTGGGAAATATTCATTCTGCATCATTTGGTACCAATCTGAAAGTTCTGTGACCCTCCTTTCTTGAGTGTGATTTTTTCGATAATGTGATTTTAGCCTTTTAGTTAATTTTAACCTTGACCTTTGACCTTTACTCAAATGGATCATTGCATCTGATGCACCTTAGCTATATGTATATGCCCAAGTAATTTCATGATGATATCTCAAGTATTCATTGAGTTATAGCATATGTCTCTGCAGACACACATACACACACACACACACACACACACACACACACACACACACACACACACACACACACGGTGATTGGGAGAGATTGACAACCACTGACACACCTCCATTGATGACTGAGCAACGTAGATAAAGGAGGAGAGAAGCATAAACTCAGTAGGAGGCTCAGAGCGGATCCAGGGAAAACTTGTGAGGCAATAAAGTATAGAGACTCCAGAGAAGTAGCCAAGTTGTGACATGTACATGCTGGAGCATAAATAAAAGACAAAGGATTGGATAGGAGAGAGGAGCAGCAGAAAAGAAGACAGAGAGGAGCTCAGTTTAACAGAAGAGTTTAAGTCTACGGCAGCAGAACTAACAGCAGCCTGAGCCACCTTAATTATAGGATTCATCAAAAAGGAAAGTTTTTCAAATCCTCTTAAACATACAGAGGGTGTCTGCCCCCTGGACCGAGGCAGAGAGGCGGTTCCACAATTTTGGTGCTTGATAGTTTAATGCTCTAGTACCTGTGCTTCTTTTAGAGATTCTCGGGACCACTGGTAAGCCTGCATGTTGAGAGCGTAGTATTCTAGATGGGTTGTATGGAACTAAAAGCTTTTCCTGACAAATCAGTGCCTGGCCATGAAGGGCTTTGTAAGTCAGCACAAGTATTTTAAAGTTAATCCTCGCTGTTACAGGCAGCCAATGCAGAGAAGCCAACACAGGACAAATATGAAGCCAATTCCAATTCCTCCCTTAACCCTCAATCTTAAAATGCACGCTCCCGCGAAGTATAAGTGTAAGTGCTGTCCCAATTCTAAGAACGTTTAATTTGAGGGGCAAGTTTGAGGGCTGTATATCCCTCAATACAGAGATTCTCCGACACCACCCTTGGGAGCAAGGGTTACCCAGAATGCAGTATTTTCTTTGTTAATGGAGATGTAAAAATTACAAAAATCATTGTATTATCTTAGTTTAGGTAAATTTTATGGATTATGTACCTCATTGTTGCATAACATGTATTTTTTATTTTACGATCTTTTGTCAACAGCGGCTGGTGCAGACAAGCTAGCTATTGTTTAAGTTAGCTAATGTTATCAAAACGGTACATTTTTGCGGTGGTAATGTAGTTGTTTTATCAAGATAACAGCCTATATAACATACTTGCGCTGATAATGGTATAAAATGACCGGGCTAATGTCATCTCCCGTAGCCGTAGAGTTATCTAACAATAGTTATAGCTGGTGTTTACCTTTCATTAAGCCGTGGTATGAGGTGACAGCTGAATATGGATGTGTTATTTATACAGATTATTTGTTTGATAGCTCTAAATGAAGGAATAATTTACAGATAGTCAACAACAATTTCACAAACGTGGACCCGATAGACTAGTGGATGTTAGCTGTGTTTGTGGCTTATGATTAAACAGGCAGAGTTAACAGTGCAAATATTAAAAATATAATAAAGTTGTGTTTCATTTCAGGGACTACAGAGACAACATGGACCCTGACTAATTTCAGGGCCAACATTTAAGGGGTGTCCCATTTCTAAGTCACAAATAGCTCTTAACACTTAGTGTTGAGGGCTACTGATTGAGGGTTGAGTTGAAGGTTAAGGGAGGAATTGGAATTGGCCCATGGTCTCTGATACTAGTTGTCGTCAGTACCCGGGCAGCAGCATTTTTGATTAGTTTAAGTATAAATTAGGACTAGGTCCACCCACTAGGAGCCAAATCTTGAACAAAAAAGAAGACTCAAATGAATTAAAATGAACAAACTGCCCAAAGTTAAAGCCAATTACTACTTCACATAACAATTTTTGATTTGCCAAGTTCAGAAAATGAGGACATGTCTTTGAAAGGTCCGACCATGGCGACGTGGAACATGTTCTGCTACGAAGGTTAAAAATAATAAAAATTTCATGATCACTGTGTGAAGGATGTGTGTATCCAGGTGTCTCATTTCAAAAGCAGAGGGCATTAGAGCCCCTGGAAACTGCAATAGCTCAAGAGTCACGCAGTGATTTTCTAAATACTCAAAGCCAGGGAACAAAGGGAAGGGAAGCTAAGGGAACAAACATACAGTGAAATGGGAAAAGGACAAATACAAAGAGACTACAAAGAACAAGTGCAGAGGCAGAGGCAGACAGGTACAGAAGAGGAAAAACACATACATAAGGTAGATGAGGCAGTCGGTTTTCATAGGTTGCACTGAAGAGGTGAGTTTTGACTTGACTTTTGAAGGAGGTGAGTGTAACAGCAGTCCAGATGTGCAGGGAGTTCCAGAGGGTTGATGCAGCAATGGCGAATGATCTCTCACCCAAGGTGTAGAATTTTGTCTTGGTGATGGGGGTGAGAAGGTCAGCAGAGGGGAGGAGGTGAGTGGGGGAAGGTCAGTTAGGCATGAGGGGGCAAGGTTATGGAGAGTTTGTAGGTAATGAGGAGGATCTTGGAAGTTGATGCATTGTTGAACAGGGAGTCAGTGGAGTTGATGGACAATGGGAGAGATGTGATCTCTATAGTGGGAGTGGGTGAGTCGACAGGTGGCTGTGATTTGGACATACTGTAGTTTTGGCAGAGTGGTGGAAGGAAGTTTATACAGAATGTTCTTTACAGTAGTCAAGTCTGGAGGTGATAAAAACAAGGATGAGTGTTTCAGCAGAGGGGGAGAGGGAGGTGTTGAATATTTCAAAGATGAAAAAAAGATGAAGTCCTGAGCAGATAGAGTCAAGATTTTGGAAGGTTATTGTGCAGTCTTGTTTGGGTTGAAGGGGTAGGGATGTCGATATGATGAAGGTGATGACAGGGTCAGTCCTGGAGATGTTGTGAATGTGGAGGTCAGTGGGGCAAACCCGGTTGAGGATATGGCCACGGCTGTGGGTGGGAAAAGTTATGGGTTGGGTAAAGTTGAGGTACTTATGTCCAGAAAATCATTAGCAAATTTACAGTCAGGTGAATCGATGTGGAAGTTGAAATCGCCAAGCAGGTTAGATGGTGAGGTTGTAAACGGTACTGTGATGAGTTCTGAGACATCTGATCAGAAGGATGGGTTTGGTTTGAGAGGCAAAGATAGCAATGAAGAGAGGTTTAGGGCCGGGTAGTTTAAAAGTCAGATACATAGTATATTCAAACAGTATCTGTGTGTGTTTGATACAAAATGTAAGATTTAAGCAGTGCTCTCTTATTATTGTGCTGTTGTAAAAACCAAAGACATTTCTTAAAGAAGCTGTGAACTCTGTTCTCTTCATCTCTGTTGATTTATTTTTGCTACATCTTATTTCCATATATTTTCTTTTTCCTCCTGATCTTCAACATTTTTTATTTCATTTTCCTGTTTGCTCAGTAAGTTACAGAGTTTTGCTCTTTTTCATGCATTTCACCAAGTCGATGAATTTCTATAGAATTTTTTTCATCTATTCTTTTTCTTTGCATTCTAACATGGCCTTTAACACATTGCATTGTTTCTCATATTCTTATTGTGCTACAAATACATTTCTCTTTGATTTTGTTGAATGCTTCTGTTTTTTTTCTGGTCTCCTCTTCATGTTTCTTCGGCAGCTCTTCCACTTCTCTCTAGTATTTCTTCACTAGTTCTTTTCTCCATTTTTCATTATATCTGATCTGTTCATCTTCTCTTCTTTTTCTTTCAGGTTTTTTCTCTTGCTCATATTGCCCTTGAAGCTTTCTTTGTTTTCCTTCTCCCTCTCTTTTTCTTTTTTTATCCTCTTTTTGTTTCTTCCATGCTTGTCTTTTTTCTTCCTCCCAGGCTTCTCTTTGTTTTCTTGTTTCTTCTCTCATCTCCTCCAATTTTCTATTGATGCTTTCTTTAGATTCTGACTCTGATCTTATCTCTATTTCCAGATCTTGAACGCCTATTGTTGAAGTTCATCTTGTTTTTTCTTTTGTCTATCTTCCTCTTCTCTCTCTTCCTGTTCCTTCTTCCTTTGTTTACGTTCTCTCTTAATATTTTCCTCCATTTCTCTCAGTTGTTGTTCTCTCTGTTTTCTCTCTCTTTCAGTTTCTTCCATTTGTTTTTTAATTTCCATCATTTTCTCTTCATATTTTCTTTCCAGCTCCTCCTTCTGTTTCCTCATCTCTTCTTCTTTCTCCTTTAACAGTCTCTCTATGTCTGTCTCATTAGTGAAGCATCTTCCTCCATTTTCTTTTACCATGGAGTCAATTTTCTTCATCAGCTCAGTGACCTGTGTGGGTTTTTCATCGAAGATATTGAAGACATGGTACCTTCCTCCACAGCCAGAGAGCAGCTTCTTAAATGAATCATTACATTCGTTTATGTATTTATCAACTGATATCCCCTCATCAAACATCAGCTTATCTCCATGTGTCAAAAGGATGATGGTGAACTTTTCAGCATTTTTCCCAAATCCTTCTTTGATGAATTTTAACGTCTGTTTTTCTTCTTGTGTGAATCTGCCCATCGGTAACACCAACAGGAAGACATGTGGTCCTGGAGCCAAAACACTGATGCATTTCTCCATCTCCTCCTGAACCTGCTCATCAGTTAAGTCTGTGTTGAACAGACCTGGAGTGTCGACGACAGCAACAGGACGACCATCCACCTGACCGAGCATTTTCTCACATACTTTAGTGACTGATGTTGGACTTGCTACCGCTTTAAATGCTTTTCTTCCCAGGATGGTGTTTCCTAAGGAACTCTTTCCACTGCCAGTTTTTCCAATCAACACGATCCTCAGACAATCTGGACTTTGTTTGTCTTCATCACCTGTAACATGATCAAAGTTCCAGTTACTTTAAGGCACAACTGCTGAATCACAGAAAATTGTTCTACTAAACATTTTATAAACACTATGGATGAACCAATACCAGTATTGGGTATTGCTTCAATACTGTGTGCAACAATGCTCGTACTAGAAAAAAGTAATGCAATACCAACACACCAGTTGTGCAGCAGGTACACGGTGGATGAGTAGTTTTAACAGTGGAGATTTGACTAAACAAACAACATTGACAAAAGTAACACTGACATTAAAGATACAGACGGATACAGATGGAGTTTGTTGTCCGTCCTCTGTGTGTTTCATACATAATTTGTAATTTCATACATAAGTTTGTTTTCTGGGAACTAACAAATACGTATCCAGAGCCATGGAAAGATCATCATATTGTATTATACTGTAAGTTCTCAAAGAACAACTGTATGAACTACCAACATATTTATGACAAATACCCTCATCAACATCAACATTAGCATCCACTTTAGTAAAACATACACTGCGTTAGTTATTATTGACTTTCTTCTTTTTCACATAAAACTTTACTCTTCTTTCCAGTATTTTTCCACTATGGTTAATTAAGAGCAGTGGCTTCTGGTGGATTGACTGACAAATGGTCATTCCAACACATTAAATATCAGTAGCAGCACTTTGTTCCAGTCAGATTAATCACAATAACAATAAAGCACATTTTCAAAGTCATAAAGAACTTAGAAAGCCCACACAGTTTAATTGTTCATTTGATTGTTTGGTTATATTTGCTCAGGAATAACTCATTTTCTGTAAGTTTTCAAATGTCCCACGCTGGTGAACGCACCACTAATGTTATGACGGTTATGACCGTAGTCCGTGTTTCATTAGCCGCTGTGTTGTTGCTAGGTAACTGTGCCAAGTTCGCCATCTCGGCTTCTTTTTCTCTTTTTTATTTATCTATTCCTGGTTTATTACTGTGTGTAGATGCCACAAGGTGAGATAAATAACACAGTACAGTTTGGGTAGATGTTAGCATGGTGTACTGTATAAATTAATGCTGTTTTTTTTATTTGATTTGAATGATTTATTTCGAACATGTGCAGAATGCAACAATAATCAATACAATAATAATAATAATAATACACAATGACATGTCCGAAAAGGAGTAGGATGAAGCATAAGCTTACCCCTTCTTCACTTCCCCAACAACCTAAATTCATCTTATAGGTATAGAGTGCATAGTACAAAAAATGATGATAACAATAATAATAATAATAACAATAATAATAATAATAAATAATTGAAGTACTAAACATATACATATATACAAAAAAAACTAAACAGAACAAAGAAAAAACAAAACAAAACAAAAAAAAACAACAACAACAAATGAGCAGATAGGAAAGTAGGTAGCAAATAGATTTTTTTTCTTCTTCTTCTTTCTAATCTGCTAGTCAACATTGCTTGAGATCAATGCATATTCCAGTCTTGCAGCCAAATACTCCAATATTTAGTGCATGTGTGTGACCATCATCGGTCCTCCCCGAAAGCGGGTTGCGGGTTCTTAGAACACAAGGAGCTGTTTCAGTGAGCTTCGTTTTCAATGTTTATTTCCAAGAACAGGACAATACCTGCTCCGGTCGCCGGTCACACTCTGTACATTTAACTCTTTTTCTTCGCTCCCAAAAACTCTCTTCAACAACCCCCCCCCCTCTCTCTCTCTCTGCTTTGCCCAAAACGCTTCTCCTCATTGGCTATTCCACAACATTATGTTGCCAAAATTTGTTCAGAATAATACAAAAATGACATCTATGATAATGCTGTGTTTTGATCCCATTTTATTCCTTATAGGACTCAATAATTACAACGTGATCATAACGAAATGTGAACTACATAAGAGCGCAGTTCAATAAATGACAGAATAACCGCGTTCACAACTTCCCGTTCATTTGGCAAAAGTGAACGAGTCGTTGACATTCGTCAAAAATATGATATTGTTTGTGAACGATCGTTCAATGAACTCGTTCAGGTACAACACTGCTTGCTAACTAATTAACAGAAAGCCAGACAAACAAAGTCTGGCAAAAAAACATTACCTCCTTGGCGGAGGTAATAAAAATTGTAATATCTGTGTTATACAAATAATTTTTTATGTGAAGTCTCTTGTACTATCTTAAATTCTCAAATAAAAATGTGACTTTGTTTAATAAATTGCCCTGAAGTTACTTTATCTTCAATTTAGTTGTTTCCAAGAGAATGAATGTGTTAAATGTGCTGACTTTGTCTTGACTTTGCATAAATGTCAGCTCCTAATAGGTAACATCATTTAAAGGGATAGTTGTTTTTTTTCACATGAAACTGTATGGGATCACTATCTTTACTCTGGTGCACCCACAGTGACTTACCCCTGACAGTGTGTGGAACAGTATGTGTTCAAATGAGTGATTTATTGGCATAACTGCCACGGAACAAAAACTAACACCTCATAATTGCTTAGAGCTACTTTCTCACGTTGTCACTGCTAACAGCTATACGCCTTAGCAGACTACTTCCATTAGTTGCTGCTACGTGCAGGCATATGTAGCAGCCGCAATTTGTTAACTGCAATTTGCTTTTTTTAAATTGCAGTTAAAAAGAATGGGATGAGCACCATTCAATTGTTTTTCTGACAAGTTGACAACTATAGTAGTCTATGGTCAAATTTTGAAGAATGTGATCAATTGTGCACATGGTGATCCATTAACTTCAAAATTACTTATTTCTTTTGAAAAATGAAAAACTAAACAAAAGAAAATGTCTTATTTCTCATTCCTACCAAGATACAAATAAAATTAAAGTGGAATGTCAAAAAGTGGTATCAGGAATAGTCACAAAAAGTTTAAAGTTTCTATTCCTTAAACTTTATGATCTGTAAACGGTATCACCATTTCTGTCATTTTTGCCAAATTTGGAGCCATATTGTGGAGCAACCAAGATAGATAGAGCTAATCTGGTCATAGATTCTAATTCTAGGGGAAAACTTAACCATGTAGACCAAAAATCTAATATGTAGGTCAAAAGATAGAGGACAGTGGAAGCTGAAAGTTGGACCAAACACAACTTTGTCAAAATAATAATAATTAAACAGCACATTTTGGAAGGCCTTTACTTCAAATTTATAAAGGATATCAGTCTAGTATTATTTCATAAGTCTATGAAAGGAACCTATATGATTGGGTTTTTTTTAATTCTTTGTCCGACAAAAGGTACAGGAAGCATTTTACTCGGTCTGAGATGAAGGTTTTGTCCTAGACACATATGATAGTTTCACCACATTTAGCCTTATAACAAAATAACATTATTAACATCAGCATAATTGGACAATAAAATCACAGATGATCCTCCTCTTACCAGCTTTAGCAGCACCCATGAGACCTGAACCTTTTTGGATCAGTGTGAGGTCCTCATGATCATCTGTTGAAGAAGATGGTGTTTCCTTAAATTCTTCATAGCTCAGATGTTCTCCGTCGTTCTCTTTTACTATTTGACCCAGTCGTGTTAACAGTTCATGATGAACAAGGTTCTCCATCTGTACACTTCTGTATCTGCATCTTCTGATCATGTCTTTTACAGGTGGACGTTGTCTTTGTTTTTCTGTGAGTCTTAGACTCTGTTTTCTTGGTGATGAAAGCAGAACCAGTGTTTGATTAAATGACTGATCACTGAAGTTTTTAAGGAATGATTCTATTCTCCATTTGTGTTCTTCAGTGAAGTCTTCAGGCTGTAGAACCAGCAGGAACACATGAGGTCCAGGACGTGAAGCAGCTGAACAGTCTTTTATTAACTTCATCAGCTCATGGTGTTTGATGTCAGACAGTAGATGATCTGGGGTGGTGATGATGGTGACTTCTTTATCTTTTATTGTTCTACTGATTATTACACTTGAGGTGGTTTCATTGTTTAAAACATTCTCATCCAGGATCAGGTTTCCTACTGAAGTCTTCTTAGACCAGTTGTTCCCCAGAAGAACAACCCTCAGCTCAGACACTGAAATGACAAATAATATAAATGCTGAATAATTAGTAGATGTTAAAGGAATGTGTTTGAGTTGATCCAAAGCCTTGATCTCCTGACTTGAACTGTTTGATGCTTCAGTGTCATGGACTGATGAGTGGAAATAATGAGTCCTGTAGGTCAGACTCATGTGTCTCATTAACCACATACATCCACATCCTGCTTTTATATTCAGTTCTGTTCATATTAGTTATATTCTGGTTTTGAATAAGGAGCAAAGCTGCACTAGATCAATAATCATTCAACTTTAAGAGTCTTTAAACATGTCTGTTGGGTCTGATCCTGGAAATTGAAGTCTTATTAAAGTATTAACTTACTGTGAGGTGGCAACCATTCATAGCTGCTGCTGCGCTTCAGAGGTTCAACATCTGTAAAGACACGCACACACAGGTTTGGTCATGTATTTGTGTCTGTTGTTCTGACAGGACAGTATGTCTGCAGACGTCCACTGTGGACAATGAAGATCAGATCCTTCCACTGTATAATGACTGCACAGATGAGGTTTCAGCTTCTACAGGTTCTTTAAATGACTGTTCTTTTGACTTGTCAACCAAGTCAGAAGAACAGATGTAAATGTGTTTCAGAAGTGTCACATTATTGACCTTAATCTGAAGACAATAAATTACTAAAACTGGGTTCAAAACTGTCCAACACATTAAAACTTGAAAAATACAGAGATCCAAACAGCACACTTTTCAGCACATTCTGCTTTTTTTCGGGGCATTTGGGATGACTTGTGTAATTCGTTCAGATCCGAAGATTTTTTTTTATTTTATTGAGATGGAGCGGGGGTAATCCACTCTGGTAGTAAATGGTCAGTAACATGCAGACTGCAGACCATACAACATTTGGCTGCCCCTGGTGAATATATGATCGAACCAATGGCTGATCAATTTGATTGCCAAAGAAAGAGTGACATAGTGTGGCAGCACTTTTTGAATAGGGTTGTGTATTGTTTTTTTTTTTTAATAATTTACTTTATTGATGGAGATGATACATAGCTGCAGAAGACGTCTTACAATTATAAAAAATACACTTTTTTATTAAACATAAAACCTTGACAACAACACAATTCAAAAACAAATCAAAACATAATAGTTTAAGAACGATATGAACCATATATCTAAATTAAAAAAGACAAAGCAAAGCCAAAAACATCAACAAAACAAAAAAAAAAGGGGGGGGGGCAATCGAACATGATAAGGACACCTACACTATAGTCCATGAAAAGATATTTACAATTTTTGGGGCGGATAAATAGACTATGTCTTGTCCGATACTAATTTAATCAGTGGAACCCTATAATCGGCCAGTTAGTCGGGTGGGCTCTAGGAAAGACTCTTCAAAATGTAATTCAAGCTATGTGTGATCAGTCTTCAACACCTTAATATTATTGAAGTCAGTAATAATGGGTTGCTCTGTTAAATAAAAGATAAAAGTTATTCATCAATCCTTATATATAGATATATATATATATTAGGGGTGTAAAGATAGCTAAAGAACCTATTTGAATTAGTTATCAGTCTACGTTGTATGAGATTCGAGTGAATCGTTCCACAGAGGCCTGAATCGGTAAAATTGGCTACAAACAAAGGTCCTGAGGTCCAGCCACCAATCTGTTATTATATTCTTTATATCTGTGACCAAATGGCTTAGCAATGACATAGCATTTATTTTCAGAAATGTATACGCCTTAAAACTTCCAACCGGAGGTTTATCTGCTTTTTTTTCTCGTATGGATAGGGGTAAAGTTAAAGGAAATGCAGGTACCGGACAGGAAGTGACAAAATAAAAGCATATTTATCGACCAAACCGTGGCTCCATGGTTGATCCACACAGCCGGACCATTTTATTTTGAATCTTTATATCCGACCACAATGTCCCAAACACATGATGACTATATTGCTAACACGTAACATGTTTCTCTGATGTAGGATACAAGATGTTGTTCTATGAGTGACTCTGATGTGGTATGTGTGATTAAACTGAAAATAACCTAAACACTGAGCTCCTGGGTAGAGAATGTTTAATCATCTAATGTACGCGGGTACAGCTTTGTAAAGTGGACCCGTGCTGGACTCAGTCAGTCCACCTGTACTGGTGAGTCTCCTCCTGTCATGTCTTTAAAAATACCTCTGTAAACCAGACACCAGCATCAGAAAGAGTTTTTATCAAATCAGCGACATTAGTGTTCTTAGACATGATTATGTTGATCAGTTGATTTTCCTCCAAAAGAGTAAAACCTGGGCTGGGTGTGATTTTTCTGGGGCAGATCACCCTCCCCCTCTGATTTAGGACATCACCATTAGCACCCTGTGGTCTATGAGGCTTTCTGATGGTGTGAAAACAAAATGTCTGAAATAGAAACTTGACATGCACACATTCAAGGGGGTAAATATCTGCCAGTCCAGCGATAGAGATCAGCAGAGGACAAGTGCATTCCATGAACACTTCTTTACCTCATTGGCAGACGATGGAAAGCACAGGTTTGATGACAAAGGTGTGATTGGTGCGCTGCACTGTGTCCCTCGAGCTCTGGCTAAAGGATGAGGATGACTGCATGATGTTTGACTTGTGAACATTCAAAAAACCTTCGTGCTGATGGGGTCCATGTAGATCCCTGTACTTGGTGGTCATTCAATTTCTGTTTTCAAATCAGGAAGTGGAAAATAATGAGAAATGAGGAACAAATACATTTCTCATTTCAAAACGGGTCCTGTTCTGCAGTTCATTTGCTCATGAATGGAAACTGGGGAAAATAAAAAAAGTTTTTTCATCACTGATTTTGCTGCCCATGTGCACCTGGGACCCACAGAGCCAGGATCCCACCTCAGCCAGCGCAAGCTGTGACCGGCTCCCCTGCAAGGGGGACCTGAGCCAAAAAAGTTTGAGAACCCCTGGTTTAAATAACTCAGAATGGAAGACGAAGCGTCAACCTCGGGTGGTGATCCATCCAGGCATTTGAAAGAGCTTTATACAAAAGTGAGTACAGACAAGGACGGCCGAAACTTAACATATCACTGTAGACTGTGTCCCCTGGGACTGAAAAAGCAAGTTCGAACATCAGCTACGTCGGCAGCTAACCTAAAATGCCACATTTCTAGTAAGCATGCCACCAGCCTTGCACGATATGAGAGGATGTGTTCAAGCAAAAAATCCACAACAACAACATTAACAACAGTGAGCCAAAGGAGCACTGTCTTTCCCCAAATCCAAGCTTCATCCAAACACCCTATTTTTTTTACCAATCTCAGTCACATGTTGAAACCCTGATTTTAAATTACATCATTGCAGATCTGCAGCCCCTGAGTAAAGTTGAAAGACCAGCTTTTATTGATTTGATTAAAGGTTTGCAGCCATCCAGAAAAGTGCCAATGCCATCTAGGAAAAAATGCCAGACACTGCTAAACAAAAGGTTCAAAGAAAGTAAAACTGAACTTAAGGCTGCTTTGTCAGAAGTGGATGTGGTGTGTACAACAGCAGATTGCTGGTCTGCTGTAAATAAATCATTCATAGGCATCACTGTACATTGGTTAAACAAAAACAATGTTTCAGAGAGACACTCTGCAGTGCTCGCATGCAGGCAAATCAAAGGGGCACACACCTACGATGTTTTGGCTAAAACATTGTCAGAGATTCACAAGGAATTCAAAATACACAACAAGATTGTTTGCACAATTACAGACAATGCCACGAATTTTGTGAAGGCATTCAACTGTTTTGCAACAGAGGTTTCTCTTGATGATGACGATGAAGATGATGAGCTTGAGACAGAATGTGATGCTGATGATGACAAAGAAGATAGTCAGCCTCATCTGCCCATTTCTGCTGCCTGTGAGAGCTCAGATGAAGAAGAGCAAATGGAGCCTGAGCCCCTTTCTACTTTAAATCATCCTTCCCTCCCCCCTCACAGAAGGTGTATGGCTCATACCTTAAATCTAGTAGCTAAAGATACACAGAAAATCACTGATAAAGGCTACAAATCGATGTCCATCACAGTTTTTGGTAAAGCCTGTGCACTGTGGAACAAAGTCAAGCGAAGTCCGAAGGCCTCTGATGTGGTTGTGGAGAAGCTTGGGATCAGCTTTATCTCACCAAATGACACTCGATGGAACTCTGTATTTCTTGCCATGGAAGGTCTCTCTCGCATTGCAACTCTGAAGGTAGAAGTGAACAATGCCAGCTCTGAAAGTGACCCCACTACTCCAGGTTCCCTCCATGATGAGATGCTTCTGCACACTGTAAGTGATGAGTTTGGTTTTTGCCGGTTCTCACCAGAGGAAGTTGACTTCATTCATCATTTTGTGAGTGTGATGAGACCTTTGGCTCAAGCTCTCAACATTTTAACTTGGAACTATAAGTTCTAGTGAGCCTTCAAGTTTTGGTACTTTTCTAGTATTTCGATTTTGTGGAAAGTCTTACCTCAAAAAAAAAAAAAGCAATTGTTTTGCACTTTAGAAATGTTCAATTTGCACTTTAAGTGGAAGTGAGATTTTGGTTATCCATGGCAAAAGCAAGGCAACTCCTTATTGAAGTAACTTATTCATGTGAGCTTTTGTAGAATTCTGGGCCATGATAGCATTGTTATACTTTATAAAGGTATTACTGCTTTACATAGACAGTGGGCGTCCTACCGTATTTTCCGGACTATAAGTTGCTATTTTGGCTAGGGGGGGTGAGTGACTTATACTCCAGAGCAACTTATGTGTGACATTTTTACACATAATAATTGTATTCGTTATAATAATAAGTAAACATACGGCAATTAATAATATAACAAAATAATGATAAAGTAAAATTTTGCATCACTTAGTTTGAAAATTCAATGACTACGTGTCCCACAATGACTGACTTCTGGTGTGTCACGTAAGTGGTCAAGTCCCATCATGCCGCTCGTCTTTATTCTCATCTTTATTTACCTGAGCTAGCCCTAATTCAACTTACACTCTGGAGTTACTTGTAATCCGGAAACTACGGGGATAATATTTAATTTTGAAGGATTGCAATTCTGTCTGAGTTAATTGTGGATTGTGTTTTCTTACATGGTTATGGTATATTATTGAGTCCTATAAGGCATAAAATGGGATCAAAACACAGCATTATCATAGTTGTCATTTTTGTATTATTCTGAAAAAATATTGGCAACATAAGTTTACAATAATAACACAAAAAAAAGGACGAAAAAGTTCTTTTTGGGATCCATGAACTTCTAGTTCATAATTTGGAAGAATGAACGATGCACTGAACTAATTCATATTGAGTAACTTGAACTGAACTGTGAACTAGTTCCTAATCAAGGTGAACTTTCCCAACACTGCATGTAGGGTTTTGTCCACTGGGTGTTTTGTCCTCCTGTCACTGATGCTTTGTCACACCCCTGTTAATTACCATCATTTGTGTCAGGTGTGTGGTGTGGTTAAATACGGTTCCTCCAATCTGTCCCAGTTGTGAGTCTCTTTGCTTTCCTCATGCATCTGAGAAGCGGTATGCTTACTGTCCTGTTGTCCCCGGTGTATGACCCTGTCTGGGTTACTGGTTTCTATCTGTTGTTTGACTCTGAGCCTGCTTGATCCCTACTGGACCTGCACCTCCATCTGGACGGCTGGTTTAACCTTTTTCTGTTTTTTTGGTAATGTATTTTGGATTGCTCTTGAAAGGCTCTGTTGGGCACCTGGTTTGTGCTCTGATCTGCCCTTTGCCCTACTTCTCAGTTGCTGTTACCCAGTGTGCTGCCACACATCAGAGCAGCAGCTAATCATCTCACAATTTATCACTTGTGCACCAATAAACTGTTTGTTATTCAATTCCTGTCTTGGAGTCCTGCATTTGGGTCCAATTATTCTTTGACATTGTGTCAGAAACAAAGCACTCCGGACATTTTTTTCTTTTTAAATAGAACCAACACACAATGTATTCAAAAACGATGACCCTCTGACGAAGGCGGAAGTAACACACCGAAACCTGTTACGTGAGAAATACCTACACGTATGTCTGAGATAAATGAAAGACTAATTTAACTTAACAGTAAGACATAATGAACATTCTACAGCTGTGACCTGTGTTCACATCATGTATTTTTGTCCTAATCTTGTTTTATCTTTGTTCTGAACCTTGTTACACTCACCAGATGCTGTGGCCATGATCCAACTCTTCCAAACGTGGACAGATTCAACTGTTGCAGCATCTGACTGAACCAACACAAAACAAGTCATAAAATGACATGACAAACTGGGAGAACCAGTTATAATGTAATTTTAGAACATCCACTGTTATTATCATTCACTAACTGTTCATAAACTATCAGAGCCATCCTGATCAGGAGTTCATCACTTTTATTCTGTTTATTACAGACATTAGGTCCAATTGTAGATCTCTTACTACAGTCAAAAGACATATAATAGTAGAGTTGAGGCATTTAATATTCTACAGGAACATGTTCTATTCTTTTATTTCCTGTTTGACCGGTTAATGCAGGGTGTGGCAGTGAAGTATTTATCTGTGACGGTAAACATGGTGTGCTCCTCCTCCTGCATCCACGGTAGATCTTATCAACTCAACACATTGCTGTGAAAGTTCCTGAATATCTGAGTTAGGGCATTAACAGTTTTTTTCAAGTCGACTTATCTGTCAATAAAGTCTAAATTGAGTCGACTTGTCGTGATAACGTCATCTCATTGTCAACGGAGAAACAACACAGATACATGGTGAAAAAAACTAAACAAAAAAAACATGGACACCCGTCTGTCCAGCAATGAGCAACTTGTATTAAAGTTCACTGCATCGTAACAATGTCCACTGACAAGACACAAGCAAATCAAAACAAAGGCTAACGTTAGCAAAGAGTTTTCTGTTAAATTTAACTGCACATAAGTAGGTGAACATATGTCCACATGTTCTCTGGACCCATGGCTCTAAAACTGGACTGTCCACACGTCTGTCACACATCCTCACTTTTTATATTAAGTGTAAAAGGTTTAAGGCAGCGGCCAAAAAGATGAGCCCCACACTGTCCACATCATGTTTGGGGGGAAAAAGAGTGAAAATTAAGTATTTATTAAAAGGCAACTACAGCTCATTTTTGCCACGGAAGTCAGTATATGAGTTCAGTGTGTTTTCAAGGGCACTTCAGACATGTTCATATATTATAGAAATGGCACATTACATAGCCTTAAAATAGACCAAATGTACAAATAATATTTAAAAAAGAAGTCTTGTGGCATGTGAGGAATACTTGTCTTTATTTTATAAAGAAGGTTTGACATAAGTAAGTCACATGGTCAAAGAGAATAATAACTTTATTTCGAATATCAAAAGTGAATGTCCAATATAAAACTAACTAACAGGCGGGTAAACCAAAACATTTTTATTGTGAAATAAATACATTTTACTAATTGAAACTGTATTTACAGTGATTTATAAACTTTTACACTCCAAAACGTTTAATGTACATTATAATAATCAGACAGAAAAACAATTCTGATGTAAATTTAGAAGTTATTAACCGTGAACTTACCTGTTGAGCAGCTTCTGTGTCAAAGTGAAGAAAGTGAAAGTAAGTGCTATCTTCAGATGCTATGGGAAATACTAGGTTCACACCCTCACATGTTATTTCCTTTGAAGAACTGGGGGAAAAAATTGATCCACGAACTACAAAGATTAAATAACCTTTGACTTTTTCGACATGGAAGAGAGCAACGACAGATTAATCACAACTGATGAAGAATGTTTTTTTATGGCTGTTCTGCTGCTGTTCACTGGTGGTGTTTTACATTTAATACACATTTACATAATGTATAAGAGAACATCTAACAGAAGATATAGCAGCAGATGAGAAGCAGGTCACCATCAGACACTTTTATTTCACTGAAACAGAATCACCTGAACACAACACACTTGCAACTGGTTCAAAATGCAGCAGCAAGATTATTAACAGGATCAAATAGAAGAGAACACATCACCCCTGTGCTCCAAACCCTTCATTGGCTACCAGTTGAGTCTAGAATTGAATTTAAAATCCTCCTCCTTACATATAAAGCCATTAATGGTATGGGCCCGTCTTATCTTAAAGATGATCTGGTTCCGTACCAACCCAATAGAACCCTTCGTTCTCAGAATGCAGGTTTATTGAAAGTTCCTAGGGTTTCTAAAAGTACAGTAGGAGCTAGAGCCTTTAGTTATCAGGCCCCTGTCTTTTGAAATCAGCTTCCCTTTAATATTAAAGACGCCGACACAGTCTCTACATTTAAAATTAGGCTTAAAACATTCCTGCATGAGAAAGCCTATGGTCAGGTTAGTTAAAAAATTATGTGATGTATGAGTCACAGTTTAGCTTAGACTGCCCGAGGAGTTAGAATGCTGGGGGAAGTACAGTACACTGAGTTCCTTCTTTCTTCTCTTTCTCTCCCTCATATCTGTTTCTGTAACTTTTACAACCTATCTTTCATACCAAGTCTGTTCATGACTAGTCACCTGGTGTACCCTTCCCCACTATTGATCAGCGCTGATCACCAGACAAAAGTCTAATGTCCATTTCTTTACACTAAATCCAGTATTATGTTGTCTCATAGTCTGCTTCCCCACCCACAGGTGGAGCTTGAACTACTCCTGTTCCTGGTCAGTTCCAATTGGTTCCCTTTCTTTCTGCTGTTTACACATTTTAACCCAAACAATCATGGTCTATCGTGGTCTATTATGGTCTGGCTCCTGGACTGTGTCGTCGTCTCATGGCTACAGATCCATTTGTTCCTAATCGTTTTGTTTTTGTTCTACTAGTTTTTGGCCTTGCTCTTGGCTACAGCTGACCAATTGAGACATCTAACAACACCCCCCTTTTAGGTGCCTTAATCACGCCAAACCCAATTAAACCTTAATAGTAATAATATAACCTGCAAGAATGAGTACAGCATAGCGTATCATGAAAGATTGATACCAAATCAACATAAATCAATTGTCTATGAAGCAATAACTTTTAATCTACACCCACTACCATTCTGAAATCCTTACATTTTGATCTAGTGAAATCAAATGAGAAACTGCTGATAACACATTCATTAAAGAAATAGTACACATATAATCACACTTAGTGCCAAGTTGTCTCAAAAAAATCTTTATTTTCTTATGTGGGACAGTCCTTTCCCAAATGTGGGACACTCAAATAATATCCAATTAATTCATGGAATAAGAACTCTGAGCTAAATTTTCAATCCCATCAGTAAAATGACAACTCAGAATCTTAGGTAAACTATGTTTCTGTAACTTGAACCAAAAAGAGAACCGTACAGATAACAATTCACGCCTTTGTCATTCAAACACACTCATGCACACACCCACACAAACTTAACCTGTGTGACAACATTCACAGAATGTTTTCATTTCAGGAGTCAAGCTTCAACTGTTAAACTGATTTCATTTCATCATCTGAACCCACTTTATCCTCACTAGGGTCATGGGGGTTACTGGGGGCCTAATCCAGCTACATAACATGGTGAAACCATGACAAAACTTGTAAATGTGAACACATGGGAGGTTTATTGCCAGATGGCTAATTTGCAACCACAGTCTGTGGTCAGGCTACCTATTCTAATAAAGGTATCACATAAAACATAAAATATACAAATACATTTGGTCTAAAAACATACTTCCTATAGCTCAAAACCTTTATGTAAAAAGAAAAATAATACATGTGTTTGTGGGATATGTATATATATTGTGTGGGCATGTTGTCTATTGCATTTTTTCATTGTTGCATTTTTGGTTTTACTTTTCTATTAAATGTTTTAGACTCAGTTTGTGTTTTTATTTCACTTGGTAAGTTGTTCCAAAAATGAATCCCAGTTACTGAAAAACTTGACTGGCCAAAACTGGTTTTACGCCCCTCTGCTATACAGTTTCCATACACTACTCCCCTGGTGGACACTTTTCTGGTGCTCATTTTAGTTACAAAAAGACATAGTACAGCAGGATATAAATTATTTGCGCATTTAAAAATTCATTTAAGAAAAGTTGTTCTTCCAGTTTGTCATGTCATTTTGTTGTTTTGTGTTTGTTCCATCAGACACTGCACTGGGTGAATCTGTCCACTCCTGGAACTGTTGAATCATGGCCACGTCATCTGGTGAGTCTAACAGAGTTTAAAACAAAGATAAAACAATATTAGGACAGAAATACTTGATGTGAAGGCAAGGCAAGTGTATTTGTGCAGCATTATTCTAGAAGTGTTTTACAACGTAGACCTGGAGCGGCACATCGACCATACACTGTCGTCCAAAACAAACAGTTTACAATTTGCAGAATGGAAACTGAATTCCTCACAAGAGCCAAAAAAAAACCTGCAGCAGTGCATTCTGGGTGAATGCATTATAAAAGATAAATACACTATACTGTGTACTGTAGAAAATTAAATCAGTGAGGGATGGGAGAGAGAAAAAGAGATGAGTCTGTCACCCCACATGTTCCTGCAATGATTGACAGCAGCAGCATCTGACCAGTCAGTGATATATTTGGATGAGGAGGAGAAATGGTTCCTAATGACAGAATTAATCTGGAGAAAGGAAAGAAAAAATCAAAAGGAGGGGTGTGCTTCACTTGAAGGCAGGTGCATTGTGGACGTAAAAAAATGGAAAAACTTTGTGGCCCAAGGTCCATGTGGCATCGTACCCAGGTCCAGCTCTGTGTTCTCTGTTGGTCAATGCTAACTCTATCCATTCCCAGTCTGTCTGTTCCATATCCCATTCCTTGTGGGTCCTGGTCCTTGTGGGGTCCTGGGATCCTATGTCCATTGGTGTCAGTTGACTTTATTAACGTCCAATTAGTTGGTAGATTAGTCAATTAATCGTTAAAATAATCACCTGATTAATCATTTTAAAAATAATCATTTACCTCAATCCCTATTAAAGGTATAATAAAAAAAATATCACGGAATTAAAGGCATAAATCACAAAAGGTTAAAAGACATGGAAATCATGTGGGTTTTAAACTGCATTCAGAGAGAAATAATTACATTAACTATATTAAAATTACACTGAAATTACAACAGAGTAATGTATGACATTAAAATCAAAAAGGGCATTTAAAAGACAAGATTGAAGAGTTTATTCATCAACACATAAAAAGAGTTTTTTTAACCTGGATTTAAAAATGTTCACATTTGTGGCTGATTTCAGGTCAGTTGGTGGCTTGTTCCATTTGTGTGCAACAGAACCAGGTTTAGTCTGAGCTCTGGACTGGACTATGGTATCTGGGTCAGCTGACTTCAGAGTCCTCTTTATATTCTATTAACATAACATTCATTTATGGACTGAAACCATTCAGTGACTTGTAAACCAGTAACAGAACTTTAAAATCTGTTCTGTATCTGACTGGGAGCCAGTAGACAGAGAAACCAGGCAGTTGGAGCCATGTCCACTAGGGGGCACCGTAGAGCTGCCAAAATGTTCAGCAACAACAAAAATGGACAATTTACAATGACAGCCTGTACCTGCACAGTGTGAAAAAGTCTTGTCTCATCGCCGGAACCCACTTTATCCTCAGTAGGGTCACTGGGGGTCTAATCCAGCTACAGTGGGTGAAGGCGGGGTCAGAGGTCACCCTGTATGAGTCTCCAGTTCATCTCAGGGCTGAACATAGACAAACAATCACTCTCACATTCACACCTATGGACAATTTAGATTAACCAATTAACCTATCATTGTGTTTGGATGGTGGGAGGAAACTGGAGAAAACCCACACAGACAAAGGGAGAACATGTAAACTCCACACAGAAAGGTCTGGTGTTTGAATCGAACCAGGGTCCTTCTTGCATGAGTGCTAACCACTGCACCCTCTATAAATACTGATGACTCCAATTTTTTTCTCTTTGTAAATGTTAATATTTTCACATATTTACACTAAAACAAAGTATAATTTTGTCAAAAATGTACATAACCTAAACAAATATGAAGAATCTCAAATATCTTAAGAGAAGTCAGTGCAATTTTAACAATATTCTGCCTGATATGAAATGTTTTGTGGATTTTAGACTCATTGAGATCTGTAAGTTATAATGAAAATGTAGAAATGATAAACAAAAGCATAATATTGTTGAAATTCTGCTTTTTCGTTTACTTTATTCACATTATTCACATTGTTTGAAAGGATCATTTGTCAATATAAACATTTTCATTGTTTAATTAAAAAAAATTTCAGTCTAAAATATAGAGAAAATTTGGAGTTCACATTTATCTATTTTTATTTTACTGGATTTCCCTTCAGATCAAATTTAGCTGAACATGTCCCCTGAATTAACCTAACAGTGGATGTCTTTGGATGGTGGGAGGAAACCGGAGTACCCTGAGAAAACCCACACAGACATATTTTCTTTAAAAAATTTGAGTTTATTTGTTTTATTATAAAAACAACGCAAAAAAGTTTTCGTGTGATATATTGTCCATTGTTTACATATTTCTTCTCATTTGTATTTTTTACATTTGAAGTTCTAATTTGCCATGCACTTTTGGAAGAAAGAAAAGTTTGTTTTATATATTAGTGTTAGTGTCAAATTATTTAACAGTCCTGGGCTTTCAGGAACGTTTGTTGAACCTCACTTTGAGGATTTAACACATTAAAAAAAAAACAGTTTTCGCAGCATGCACAGGTGGGGTGAGGGCCCCAGGGATTGTTGATTGGATCCCCAAGAGAACCTAGCAACACCCCTGTGTAGAACTGCACTGGTATGTTCTGATCTGTTAGTTCTGGTCCAAACTGGAGCTGCAGTTTTTTAAGGCTCTTGTGGGGGAGTCCAGTCAGAAGCCTGTAACAGTAGTCTAGTCCAGTGCAGGTGAAAGCATCACTGAGGTTCTGTTGGTCTGTTTGGGACATCAAACCTTTTGCTGTAGATATATTCTTTATGTGATAGAAGGATGTTTTTATAATTGAGGTGATATGACTGTGAAGGTCAGATCTGAGTCCCATCAGAACACCAAGATTTTAGACTTGGTCTTCAGTTTTTAGAAACAGTGATTTGAGGTAATGTCATTGAACTTAAATCTAACTGTGATGTTACTGAACTCTACATCTGACCTCACACTCCACCTACTGGACAAAAACAGAAATGACAACTGAACACATTCATTCATCCAGTAGGACTTACTGTAGACCTTAGAAACCTACTGGTGTATGAGTGTGTGTATGAATGGGTGAATGAGAGGCTAATGTAAAGCGCTTTGAGC
This sequence comes from Siphamia tubifer, assembly GCA_020466265.1. Classification (NCBI taxonomy): domain Eukaryota; kingdom Metazoa; phylum Chordata; class Actinopteri; order Kurtiformes; family Apogonidae; genus Siphamia; species Siphamia tubifer. The sequence continues at coordinate 14,135,959 of CM035795.1, forward strand.
ACCATGAAGGTGGAAAAGCGCTATATAAATGCAGTCCATTTACCATTTACCATTCATGAGAAGATGAAGAAAATGAACAGAACACAAACATAACCAGTGTTTGGAAAATTACTTAAAAAAATCTATAGTGACTAGTTACTTTGCCAAAAAGGTAACTGAATCAGTAATGGAATTACTGAAGCAATTTACCAATTGTGGGATCAATAAACTTCTATTCTAAATTCCATTAATTATCAGGGAAAATACTCCAAATGTTATATGTAACCATTTACTACCAGAGTGGATACACATATCTTCATCCATGTGTTTATATCTATATATATTTACATGCATATAGGTATATATATTACCTTCAATACACAAATAAATCTGTGTGTGTGTGTGTGTGTCTTTATAGATTTTCAACTGAAGCACAGCAGCAGCTTTGAACTGTTACCACGTTTCAGTAAGTTAATACTTTAATAAGACTTATATTTCCAGGATCAGACCCAACTGACATGTTTAAAGGCTTTTAAAGTTTAATGATTATTGATCTAGTGCAACTTTGTTCCTGATTCTAAACCAGAATATAACTAATATGAACAGAACTGAATATAAAAGCAGGATGTGAATGTATGTGGTTAATGAGACACATGAGTCTGACCTACAGGACTCATTAGTGATGTTAAAATGAGGCTTCATGAAGCATTAGTTGTTTGTTTTTAATCGTTTAGATGGAGCTCTCTGTTCAACAAAGAGTTGAAGATTTCAACAATGTCAACTCTTTGTTGAACAGAGAGCTCCATCTAGAGGACTAAAAAGAAACAACTAATGCTTCATGAAGCCTCATTTTAACATCACTAGAAGTCCATGACACTGAAGCATTAAACAGATGAAGTCATGAAACAAGGCTTTGAATCAATCAAATCAATGAAAAATAATAGTTTTTCAACATTTATGAGTTGTAATCAAATTGCCCTGTGTCATATCATGATAAATATAATAATCAATGTATTGGCACTTCCCCAGTGGTGGTGTACATTCGGGGCGGGGAGTGTGGGGGGTTGGACCAATTTCTGTCATAATTATAATACTAAGGGTGGGGGGAAAATTTAATGTTAATGCTCATTTCTGTTTTCCCTACCACCTGAATCTTTAAAACATTCACATCAGAGGGCAGGATGCTTGTTCCAACCTATTATATATTCAGAAAATTATATATTTTTTATGTTTAAAATTATATATATATATATATATATATATATATATATATATATATATATATATATATATATATATATATATATGCTTTCATTCCAGACGTGTTTTTGTAATGTAAATGTTTTCGTAAATAGTCGCATTTTACAAGTAAAAGGCCTAATTCGTTCCAAGGCCCCCAATTGTTTAATTCAGTTTAAAAAAAAAATTAGGTACTTATTTACATTTTTAATTAACTTTATAAGACATGCTTGAACCTGGGAACTCCCTGCACATTTTGTAAATGTTTTTTTTTTAACAGAAATGTCTATTGTCTAAGATTAACATATTACAAATATGAAAATATGATATATGCCTAAAGGCATTTAATGTTTAAATGAAGTTAAGTTTTGGACTTTTTATAAATAAAGATTTTCATTCCAATATTTTCATTTTATTGCCAATGAATATCAGCTCTTAATAACGGTTATTGGCCACGTTGACTACTAATAATCCGTATCAGCTCTGAAAAAAATATATTAGTTGATACCTAGTTCTTCATGACTTTGGAAATGTGCTTTATTATTATTGTGATTAATCTGATTAGAACAAAGTGCTGCTACTAACATTTAATGTGTTGGAATGACCATTTCACAGTCAATCCACCAGAAGCCACTGCTCTTAATTAACTGGAAAAATACTGAAAAGAAGAGTAAAGTTTTATGAGAAGAAGAAGAAAGACAATAATAACAAACACAGTGGATGACAGAGGATGTTTTACCAAAGTTGATGCTAATGTTGATGTTGATGAGGGTATTTGTCATAAATATGTTGGTAGTTTTTGACTAAGTCATACAGATCCTCTACTTCCAGTGGTACTGCTTCTCCATTGGGGTTCACACAGAACCTTACAGTATAATACAATATGATGATCTTTATATGGCTCTGGGTACGTATTTGTTAGCTCCCAGAAAACAAACAAAATGATGTATGAAACACACACAGGACGGACAACAAACTCCGTCTGTATCTTTAATGTCAGTGTTACTTTTGTCAATGTTGTTTGTTTAGTCAAATCTCCACTGTTAAAACTACTCCTCTACCGTGTACCTGCTGCACTATGAGGTGAACGTCATGTTGCTACTGAGTGGTATTGGTGTGTTGGTATTGCAGTACTTTTTCTAGTACGACTATTGTTGCACACACTTAGTATTGGACACATTTCTGTATCATTTGTTCATTCGTTTTTCAAAATAAAACAAGAACAGCACAAACAACAGAGATGACAGACCTCCGCCAAGGCTTGATTTTTCAGTAATTTTTTATGAAACTTGTGAAATATTATTAAAATTACTTATGACATCACAGTGATGTCATGCAATGCCGCGTAGCAATCATGTTATATATTTTTGATCTAATATCTAATATGAAGCACAGCCTATTGTTGGATTTGATAAAATGTGTTGATAAGCATGATTTAAGGTCAAGGTCACAAAGTTTGCAAATACACCATTGGCTTGACGTCATATGACGTCAAAATGTGACATGATGGAGCCATAGGTGTTGACCCATCTGATGTCTGAGGGTGAGACGATGAGAATGAAAAAAACCCTGCAAGATTCTATCTTGTCTGAATCCAGAGATATTACCATTGATGTGCAATGTTCCCTCTAAGCTGCGCTCAGTGCACAATTGTGCACTTCTCTCGTGTCCTCCGCGCACAGCAAACATATGCAGCGCACAAAATGACATGCAACCTGAATTGTAAGTAAAATAAACACATTACAAATCATAATGTGTTTTTTTGTGTGTGCGCTGCATATGTTTACAGTGTGTGGAAAACATGAGAGTAATACGCAATTGCGCACAACTTAGAGGGATCATTGCTGATGTGTCTTAAATGTTGACCTTTAGTGTGACCTTGACCTTCGACCTTCATTGCTCAAAATGTAATTGGTTCTTCCTTGACCCATTATCTATCAAAATATGTTCATAACTTTTTGCGTAATCCTGCTGACAGACAGACAGACAAAGAAACCGACTTAATACTTTAATACCTCGTTGGTGCAGGTAAAAATTAAGACAATGAAACAAGTTGTTTCTTCATTATTTGTTTCCAAAACCAAAATTTAAAAAAATGGAGAGGGATGCCGTTTTTCAGTTTTCCTTTATGTGTTTAAATGAATAATAGAAAAAAACAATAATAGCCGTTTCCCATTTTATCCAATTTTGACCTGAAGTAAAATCCTGAAGCAAGTTGAGTAAACCGGAAATGACCGTGATCCACAGTAAAAAAGATGGAAACCTACGTCCTATTTCGGCAAACTAAGAGGGTCACCCTAAGACCTGAAGATATGACAATGGAGAAAAGTGATGTCATATCATACCATAATGATCTTCAAGTCCGGTAGCCATGTTTCTTTCCATTGTTAAAGGTGTCATTTCATTGTTATTTCATTAATATTACTTCTCCATTGTTATTGAATACATCATGTGTTGAATCTATTTAAAAGAAAAATGTCCAGCTTGCTTTGTTTCCAGCAGTTCCAGAAAAATGACTTGAGGTCAAACAACAGTTTATCTGTACTTCCTCATACATGTGCATGATGCGATGATGAGGCATCTCTGATTGGCTTAGAATGCATGTAGGAACACTCCCACCTCCCCTCTGGCTCTGTGTGTGTTTACCATCCCACAGTAGCATCCAGGTGGTTTTGTGCCGTTACTGGTTTTGAAAACATGCAGGAAAAAAACTTTATTTCCACAGAGAACACATGAACCAGTTTGAGCCGCCATTTTTTTCAAGTTTGTGCAGCAGCTACTGTGGCGCCGTCTTGTCTTGTAGATGCTAATGCTAATGCTACTTCAGATTTCAGTGTAATGGGGAACGGGCTTAACCCCACGTGGGTGACGCTAATGTCCTTGTGACGTGTAGTGGACAGACTTTTCTGAGTGGCTCGTTTCTGTGTTGTTTTCTATGAATGTTAAATACAGCCAGTGGAGGTGACACACCACGCAGCAAATGCAGCACATGTTGGTAACTCGGGGTGACCCATCAGATTGCAAAAGGAATGTGGAAAAGTGGTTTTCAGTGGAATGACACCTAAGGTTAATTTCCGGTTTACTCAATTTGCTTCAGGTCAAAATTGGATAAAATGGGAAATGGCCGTTATCTGTTTTTTTCTATTATTCATTTAAAAACAAAAAGGAAAACTGAAAAAAATCACTAATCCATTTTTTCATTTTGGTTTTGGAAACAAACAAGGAAGAAACAAGTTGATTTTTTGTTGTCTTATTTTTGGTTTTATTCTGAAAAAGGAATGAACAAATGATATGCAGATTTGGACCGGTACTAGATAACTGGTATCAGTGCATCCATAGTGTTTATAACATGTTTGGTGGAACAATAGTCTGTCATTCAGCCTTTAAGTAACTGGAACTTTGATCATGTTACAGATGACTGAGTTAAATGGAGTCCAAATCGTGGTTGGATCCAGGGAATGCCTCCAAAAACCAACAATGGAAAGAATGCCACAGCAAACACCATCATGGGAAGAAATGAGTTCAAAGCTGGAGGAAGTCAGAATTGGATACATTCTCTACTGTAACAGAGGTGAAAACCCCACACAGGTCACTTAGCTGATGAAGAAAATCGAGTCCATGGTAAAAGAGAAAGCAGGAAGATGCTTCATTAATTTTGTTAATGTTAATGTTAATGTTAATGTTGTTAAGTTTGTTAGTGTTGGGCGAGATTATTGTAATCACTGTGTGTGTGTGTGTGTGTGTGTGTGTGTGTGTGTGCACAGACATATCATTCTATAAGTCAATGAATACTTCAGATATCACCATAAACTTACTTGGGCATATACATATAGCTAAGGTGCAACACATGCAATGATCCATTTGAGTAAAGGTCAAAGGTCATGGTTAAAATTAACTAAAAGGTCAAAATCACATTATCAATTATAGGAGGAAGGTCACAGAACTTTCAGATTGGTACCAAACAATGCAGAATGAATATTTCTCACATACGACCAATAGTTTTTGAGATCTCTGGAGGTCAAAGGTGACACTGTGTGTGTCAATCATTGACATATCACGCTATAACTCAATCAATACTGGATATGTTATCATTATATTACACACACTGATGCGTATATACATATAACGAAATTATCAATATTTCAAAAGGTCAAAGGTCAATGTCGCATTTAGCAGAAAGGTCAAAATCACATTATTGGCTTTAATTCAAGAACAGGTTGTCATAGAAACTTGATATTGGCACAAAATAGGGGCGAGATTAGTCATTCTCTTACTACCTGTTCCATAGATGTTCAATTTCAATTTGTGGTACGACACCTACATCTACTTGGCCCCCCCACCCCCCCTAGCCTCATTCTCTCTCTTTTCTCCTTTATCCTCAAGGTAGACATCCATCCTCCAGGCGTCAGGCTCTGCTCCAGGTTTCTTCTGTTAAAAGCAAGTTTTTCCTTCCACTGTCAACATCACCATTGTTTGCTCCTGGAGGATTCTGTTTGGGTTTCTCTAAATTAGAGTTTGGTTTTGAAAATAAAAAAAGTTTACAGTAAAGAAATATGTGAAATGGCAAGACTGCGAAAGGTGAAACCACCACTGTATATCCATTTAATCGTTTATTTTTTCAAAGTAATACATGTTTTCCTTTAAAGCATAATATATTTTCCCACTTTCTAACTTTTAACAAACATAACTATTACTCCATGATTTAATGACGATAGATAAAAAAAATAAAATAAAATCCTGATCATGTAACTAAACAAACATGTATTATTCACGTAAAATTTCAAAATAAAAAATTTAAAGTACTTTATATGATTCTGATGAATGTGTGTCTGTTGGTTAAATTAACAGTTTAAAAAAATGTTTTTGACAGTTCTTTGGTTTACATTTTCTGTATCAGCAGCTGTCCGCTCAGGCTTACCCCAGTTGAGCAGCTTCAGTAGCGGACACCGACTTCCTTGCTGCCGGGGAGTTTAGGAACCATCACAAAAAAATTTTTACTGGCAAGACTAAAAAAATAAATTAATAAAAATGCATTAAATCACTTGTATATTCATCTCAAGTGAATACATAAATACAAATACATAGACATTTTTTACTCATAAATTACAAGAAGTTGTTCAATAGTTTGTGGGTCATGTGACATCCAAAAGGTCTTTAATTTATAGCCGTGGTTTGGGTACACAAGACGCACCCGTTACATTTCAATTATTTGACTTTATTAATTTTATATACTTTTTTACTTGTTAATTACATGTTTAATTTTAATACTGTGTGGATCATGTGACCTCTGGATTCCAAAAGGCTTTGAATTTGTAGCCTTGGTCTGGGCACACATGACAAACCTCTTATTACTTTTGCCAAGGATGTATTAAATTCAGCTTCGTTTGTTTTTCTGTCTTTCAGCAGGATTACGCAAAATGTTCTGAACGGATTTTGATTTCAGGAATGATAGATAATGGGTCAAGGAAGAATCCATTTGATTTTGACCAATGACGGTCATAGGTCAAGGTCAGACTAAAGGTCAACGGCTAAAACACAAGTGGTAATGGACCTTTTTCACAACTTCCGCATTTCACACTGGAAATACATAAGCGGAGCATAACCCTACTTCCACAAATGGCAAAGATGACACAGCAACGACCAAAAGTTATTGTAACATTAATGTTAGCCTAATGCTATCATAATCCATTAACATTTTTCTCTGGCAGTGTGTGTTTATGTTGGTGTTTGTTTGTCATAATATCAAATGTAGTAGACGGGCAGGTTTTTGTGAGAACTAGATGCTACCCATCGCAAAGAAAAAAACAGGAGCCTCACAAACTATAGGTTTGATCACTGCATACATTTACTGTGACTTACTACTTTTGCATTAACTACTGTTCACTGGCTGCAAACTACGGGTCCTAACTACAGTTTAAGTCGAACATTACTTATTTGTGTTCACCATAACTTTCAAAACCATGGCGATTTTTTTTATCTCAATTCATACCGATGTTAACAGCTGTTGTTTTTGACATCATTCATATACTGGCTCCATTTTTCCTGTAGGAGTGTAATTCCAAGGAAAAATGCTACGGACAGACTCTGGTTTCAACCGGCAAACAGTCATACCCAAGATATAGTTGTAGATGTAGATGTTGTTGTGATGCCCAGAAGCAGTCATATATTTTGTTCCTGTTAACGGCGAAGCTAGACGTGAATGTGCCCAGGCTATTTGGCAGGATGAAGGGCCGAGTTTTCTAGTTAAAAAAAATGGAGCACTTACATCTGCAGTAGACACTTCACATCAGAACACTATATCTTGGGGATGACTGTTTGCCGGTTAAAACCAGAGTCTGTCCATAGCATTTTTCCTTGGAGTTAAAATCCTACAGGAAAAATGGAGCCAGCCTTTATCAAGTTTTTTTTCATTAGTGAATTTTTCTCCACGATTCTTCCAATATCCACAAATGTTAAATGTGGCAAAAATCTTCAGGAGCTTGAAAATACTCTCAATAATACCTGCTTTCTACTGTCTTCATGTTTAACAGGAAGTTCGGTTACACTCCTCTGACGTATGTCCACTTTGTGTGACAAAGGTCCACATCTCAGGATTCAGACAAGATAGAATCTGGTGTTTTTTTTCATCCTCATCTCACCTTCACACAGCAGATGGGTCAACACCTATGGCTCGATCACTTCACATGTGAATGAAGAATCAAGCCTTGGTGGAGGTCTGCTGCCTCTGACTGCCTTATTACTTTGAATAGGATGATGAGCAATATAAAATATATGAAAAAAATAAAATTAATACTAAAACTAAGCATTCAGAAATAAAAGTTAACTAATGAAACTAGCAAACCTGCTCAAAAAAATTAATTAAAACTAACTGAATCATAGAAAAAAAAGTCCAAACTAACTCAAAGAAAACTATAATAAACTAGGAAAGCATTTTGAGAGTGCAGATCTCTGCCAAGTTAACCCCCCACCACCAAAATGTAATCATTTCCAGATCTCCTCATTACCAACCTACCCTGAAAATTTCATCAAAATCCGTTCATAACTTTTTGAGTTATCTTGCTAACAACAGACAAACTCTGGCAAAAACATAACCTCATTGGTGGAGGTAAAAATCCTGGACCATTATAACCCTGATATGAATGTAAATAAAAACAGAATTAAATGATTTTCAAATAATTTGAAACATACTTTCAATTGAACACAGTACGATGACAAGGTATTTAATGTTTAAACTGAAACTTTATTGATTTTTGCAAATACAAACCATAGCCTGAAAAATGTTTCAAAAGAACTGGTTCAGAAACAAAAGACTGTGAAGGATGAGGAATAAAAAACATAGTTTAAAACATTCCACAGATGAACTGGATAATTAGGAATGAATGAGAATAATTTGTCATGGAATTTTCAATCATATGTTAAAGTAAAAATACTCATATATTAAGACAATCAGAACTTTCCAGGACTGCCAACAGTCAGAACAAACACAAAACGAGCTGTTTTAGAATGTTCTCACAATACAGGAAGAAAAGACACTTTTATAACCCCCTGTTATCTGTCCCTCAGAACCAGTTTGTTCCACTTCATGCTTCTCTTGTGATTTACGTACATACATGAAATTAACAGAATAATCCCATCCCAGGGGCCATGCTTTTACTAACGTCTCTACACTGTAGATTTTGCAGTGTTAATTTGGAGACAATGGGACCAAATACACTCTAGAAGAAGTTAAATAAACTCTCTAAGTGTTGATTTAACACTGCAAAATTTACTGTGTATCTAACATACGCCCCTGGAGGACAAAGCTTTTCCCTCCACTTCTACTTCAGTAAAAAGACATACACTGGTTAAACAATTACAATAAGATCATATACTGTTGATTATTAATATATTCATAAGTCATTCATAAGTAAAGATAGAGCAGAGTTCAACACTGAACAACAGAGGTGGCAAATAACTAAATATAAGCAGTTCATTACTGTACTTAAGTATATTTTTTTTAGATATCTTTTCTTGAATATGCATTTTTCTGGCAACTTTTTACTTTTATTCCCCACATTTTTGCATAAATGCCAGTATTTTATACTCTGTACATTCTCAGAATAAACTTTTTAAACTAAACAGATGGCTTCAGAGGAAAAAAATCAGTGGAGAGAAATTAAATTCTTTCTCATAATTATGTTTTTTTTAATCTCATAATGATGACTTTTTAAAATCCCAATTGTGAATTTTTCTTAATTTTTACAAAGATGTCCTGTCGATACCCATAACACTGAGTAACTGTGACCTGATCAAACACATTATCTACACAGTAACTCACTTTGAAAGGCTTCATTTTTGGATACTTTTGGATTTTTCCAAATAAATATTATTTCATCCATGTCAAATATGCAGTTCTATTTTTTTGTCTTTATTAAAATTAAGAAGTTGTACTTTTTTGTTTTACTTTTACTTTAGTGAAGGAGTTTAATCAGTACTTTACCAGAGTATTTTTTCCCAAACAAGTAGCTGTACTTGTACTTAAGTATAGATTGTGAGTACTTTTACCACCTCTGCTGAACAACAACATGAGTAGGAGGTCCTCATTTAAGAATAAGATTTCTCAATGTACAGTTGTACAGATTTTATGGATTTCATCATTTAAAGTTAATATAATCAAAAGATTTACAGAAAATCTATGCATGTAAGCAACAAGACTGAAAACCCACACTGACAGAACATGACTGGACTTGAACCTTCCCACCTACTGCATTAAAAACAGACATTATTCTGTAAAGGACTGGACCTCATGGGTTAAAATTAACACACAAAACAAAAAACAGTATATGAACAACACCCAGCAACACTGCTATCTGAGCTGATCTGAGATGGACTGAGGAGGTGGAAGTGTGTGCTGAGGTCTGATGAGTCCACATTTAATATTGTTCTTGAAAATGATGTTTTCCAAGTTAAAGAGAAGAAGGACCATCCAGATTATTATCAGAATATGAGGATTTTTGTGTTTGTTGATTGGAAGCTCCAAAGATAAGTTCAGGATGGACTTGGTTTCAGCTCAAGAATGTATTTTGGGAACATGTGAAATATAAAAGGTCAGCACTTCCGCAGAAACTCAAACCCCCAATTTCAGGTGTGGTTGACGATTCTCTTCTTGGGTGGCTCCACCCCAAACAAATGAGTTGGACTTCCCAACATCATCTAACTCCGTCTTCTGATCGGACCTCACCTATTGACGTGACTTGCCAACAATCGGTCTACGTGTTGCTGCCGGGATGTGGTATGCACATGATCTGATAAGGTAGATGCTAGATTGGAATGGGCGGACGGATGGGGGGCGGGACTAAGGTCCGGACACTCTGTGCAGCTGTAGATTGTGTTGCTATGGCTTGAAATGAGACTCAGATGCAGCGCAGTCAAAAAGCTGAATCAGGTGCATTTCATTGGACATGTTTCTTCATGGCGTGCTTTTATTTATTTCTTTCATGTGGAGTGTTTTGGCAAATCTAAGCAATATGGAATATATTTATTTATTATATTTGTCTGAACCCGATTAGAGTACTGACTCATTCAATAGTGTTTTTTTTGGGTTTTTTTTTACTAAAGGTTTCCTGTACACCACTGAAACTAGACAGAGAAGAAGGCCATGGTGATGCAAAGTGACATTAAAATAATAAAATGCAAGTGAAATAAGGCTTCAATAACTTGCAGCAGGTTTATTTTTAACAAGTCATGTATGTTTGATAATGTTCAGTCATTTATATTTAAGAACCTCTGTTGAATTATATTATACAGTCATTTATACACTAATAAATGAATGGTAAATGCTTTTGATACCATGAACATTGCACACACTGTTTTTGTATATTACATTCATCTTTACCCTTGTCATACGTTCTACTGAAAAAATAATAAACTTAGACCTAGAGTCGTCCTCGGTGGTCTGGATAGATTTTGTGAGATCTTCTTTCAACAGTGCTGTCATCTTTCAAAAATGTAAAATTACTTTAACAATATACGATGTTACATTCCTCTTTGAACTATCTCAGAGTGTTGAAATTGTGTCTTAACATCCTGAGCAACCCCATCCGTCCAGCCGTTCCAGTCTAGCATCTACCATCTGACCTGGACTGTGTGCTGAGGTCTGATGAGTCCACATTTCATATTGTTTTCCAGGCTAAAGACAAGAAGGACAATCCAGATTCTTATCAGAAAATAAATCTACAAAGGTCAAGTAACAGCATCTGTGATGGTATGGGGGGGGGGGGGGTAATATTGCTTATGATGTGTGTAACTTTCAAATCTGTGACATGAGTCCATCTCCATGTAGAACTAGAGGAAAATAATCATCCTGTTTAAACGATAAAAGGTTAAAGGTCAGCAGATGCATCCAAATGACCTGGATACTAATGGTTTGATTGACAGTTGAACATGTGGTGATGAGTTGTTTGGAGGATCATCAGAGGATAGAACATTTTTTCTGATGTTTCTGCTTCAGGTCCTTCATCTCCTGCTCTTGCTTCGTCTTCAGCTCAACTATTTTTTGTTGCAGTTTAGCTTTTTCAGCACTTGCAGTCTCCAGCTCGTCTTCCTTTTGCCTCAGTTCTGTTTTCAGTTCGCTTTTAGTGTGACTCGACAACATTTTCAACAGATCATAGTCTCGACTGTGCGCCTTCTGTTTATCTTGGATTTCCTCCATGTGCTCTTTTCTCAGATCTTTGAGTTCTTTGTCATGTTTTTCCATCAGAGCTTCTAGTTCTTGGGTGTATTTCTGTCTGAAATCATTAAACTCCTCTGCTTGTTTTCTTGCGTCTTCTTCATATTTGTTCTTCATGTCCTCCATTTTCTTCTTGTAGTTTGCTTCTAATTGTTTTTTCTCTTCTTCTTCTTGTTCTCGTCTCATTTGATCTTCTTTTTGTCTTTCCATTTCATATTTTTTCTTCTCTTGCTCGTATTGTTCTCTAAGTTTTGTGATGTTTGTTTGCTCTTCCTGTCGCCTCTGTTCATCATCTTCTTGCCGTTTCTTCCACCAATCCTTCCTTTTCTCTTCCCATTCTTCCTGTTGTTGTTCCACCTCCTTTCTGCTCATGTTCAGTTTTATGTTGATGTCTTGTTTCTCCTGTGATTCAGATCTGATCTGTTCCTCCATGTCTCTGATCTTCTCCTCCCATTTTTGCCGTTCCATTTCTTCCTTGTTTCTTTCTTTTGTCTTCTTCGTCTCTCCTTTCCTGTTCTTTCCTCCTCTTCTCACACTCCTTGTTGATGTTTTCCTCCATTTCTCTGAGTTCTTTGTCTCTCTGTTTTCTCTCCTTTTCTATTTCTTCTTTTTGTTCTTCCATTCGTCTTTTCATTTCTTCCATTTTCTCCTCATAGTTTCTTTTCAGCTCTTCCTCCTTCTTCTTCATCTCATCTTCTTTCTCCTTCAACAGTCTCTTTGTCTCCTTCTTTATCACTGCTTCGGCTTCTTCCAACATCTTGTTGGTGTAGCAGCTGCCTCCATTTTCTTTCACCATGATGTCGATCTTGTTGATCAGTTCAATGATCTGAGTGTGATTCTTCTTGAAGTTACAGAACACATGGTACCTTTTTCCACAGTCAGAGACCAGCTTTTTTAATGAATCATCACATTCTGTTTCGATGTAATCCTCAATGGACTGCTCCTCATATTCCAGTTTATCTCCACCAGTGAAAAGGATGATGGTGAATCTTTCTGCATTCTTTCCAAATCCTTCTTTGATTAGTTTCAGTGTGTCCTTTTCTTCAGGCGTGAATCGACCGATCTGAAGTGTCAACAGAAAGACATGTGGTCCTGGAGCCAGAAGACTGATGCATTTCACCATCTCCTCCTGAACCTCCTCATTGGTCATGGTGCTATCATAAAGGCCTGGAGTGTCGACTACAGTGACAGGACGACCGTTCACCTGACTCATTGATTTCTGACAAACTTTGGTAACTGATTTTTGACTGAATTTGGATTCAAATATTTTTTGGCCCAGGATGGTGTTTCCTGAGGAGCTCTTTCCACTGCCAGTTTTTCCAATCAACACAATCCTCAGACAATCTGTACTCTGTTCATCTTCATCAGCTGCGACAGACGGTTGTTTCTTTTTCAGATTTTCAATTTCAGACTGTTGTTGGATGATCTTCTCTGTTTGGATTTCTACAAATGCTTTTGATGTGAAGCCGATTGGATTGTTTTTGTGGTGAATCATTTCTTTGATGGTGTCCAACACCTCAGAGACCTGCTGTTTGTCTCTGACGTTGAGAATGACAGATCTTCCTTCATATCTCTGACACAGCTCCTGGATGTTATTACTCTTTTTAACAAAGTTCACCACAGCTGGAGCTCTAGGATCTGACTCCACTGTGAACAGAATCACAGTTAAGTCCCTGATTCGGGAGCTGAATGTGTTGTGGATGGTCTCTAACTCTGCCTTGTCTTCATTGGTGAGTGCATCTACTGGTAGGACCAGGATGAAGGTATGGACTCCCTCAGGTTCACAGAGAGAGATGGACTGGAATAAATCTTTCATCACTTCTTTCTGAGGTCTTCCATTCAGGACAGGCAGCTCCACCAGCGAAAACTGACGTTCACAGATCTCCGTCTGATGTTTAACTAACTGTGAAGAACCTGAACGAAGCTCAGTCAGACCTAGAAGGGCTCTGGCTGCTGAAGTTTTCTCTGATATTCTGTTCCCACACAGAACCAGGTTTAAAGGTGGTTTGATGTCTGTGCATTGTTCTATCTGCTCCATTAAATCCCTGCGGTTTTCTTCATACATGTTGTAGTGTCTTCCTCCACAGTCTACCAGGAGCTCATTGACAGAGACACTCATTTCCCTCAGATCATGTGTGAAGACGACCATTGAGTGTTTAAAGGCATCTGGTCCAAACAAACTCAGGACGAACCTCAGTGTTTGACTGTCTTCCTCTGTGAAATCTGACGGCTTCACCAACAGCAGAAAAACATTTGCTCCAGGTGTCATGTATTTCACTAGTTTTCTCATTGATTCCACCGTCATATTGGAAAAGTCTGGAGTTTTTATCACTGTTAGTAATTTTCCTTTCCACTCTCCTTCAATGGACATGTGTTCTTTGGTTGGGTCAGCATTTGGGACAGATGAACTTTGTTTCCCAAGGATTAAATTCTTTACTTCATTCTTCTTGTATCCACTTTTCCCAAACAGAACAATCCTCAGATTAGATTCTGTGAAGACAAAGACAATATAATGGAGAGTTTCAGTAAAATGTAATGGATCATTAATACACTATATCAATATCAAACTACATTAATAACAGTTAAACTGTATAAACATGGAGGAAAGATTTAGATAATTGAATAAAGTTGTTGAAGTACATGGAGCTACAATGAGTCATCATCTTAAATTTAACTGTACTTTTTACCATGATTGAATTATACAACAAGAAAAAAGAAATCAAGTTTCTGTTTTCTGAAATTATATGTTTTCACATCTCATAGGAAGTAAGCACTATTCTCTGTTGTAATATGCTGGTGGGGTGAAATTAAAACAGGTGAGGGCAACGTGCTCAATAAGCTGGGGGGACTGGACCTGGACACTGGTTTAGAGGAGGTTTAAGGACACAATCTGTGCAATCTGGTGTATAGTATAGAGCAGCAGGGAGAAGACAATTGCTCACTGCTGTCCTAGATCATGTGGCCATTGGTGGTTCTACAGGGTGGCATGGTGGGGCAACTGCCCTGGTAAAAGTATATCTGGCCATATTATTACATTTCATAATTTGTTTTTCCCATTATTATTATTATTTTTATTATGTAATATATCCACAGAAAGTCAGCAAATCTAATTTCTAATTATCATTGTCTACTTTTAAAAATGCCATTATATTTCTTTGGAATTTAAAAATAATTTCACCCTGCCCGAGGGAAATACATACATTCCCTACTCACATTTCTATTGCATTCTTCTCTTATGTGCCACTGATGTGAGAATAAAGAAGAACAAGTGGGCAAAATTGTAAAAAGCCTGATCATAAATTAAAATAAGATAGTCCCATCCTTTCTATATTAAACCATGTATTTTGGTATCCTATTATTCCTTTTACCTCAGCTATCTTGACCTTATTAGCAATAGGCTTGAATGCTAGTCATGCACAACTGGCATAGCTATCTATCCTGATCTTGTTACATTGGAATTGGAACATACTGGTAGATTGCATAGGGGACTATTCATCAAATAATTCTTGAGTACTCAGGGAGTAAATCCCTGTAGGATCGCTATTGCATCCACCCTTTGGACCTCATGTTCTATGGAGCCATTTCGCTGCCATTAACCTGTGGCATTGAAAAAACAACTGGGCATTGTAGAAAACATTGCATTGGCATTGTAACAGGTATTGGCATTGTAAAATGTTGAATGGAAAGATAAAATAACACACACCTGCCACTGGCAGGTGTGTGTTTTTGTTTGACTCGTCAAAAGAATGATTTACCTCCCATTGGTACTTGGCATGTTAATTTTACACCCTCAGTGTGCGTAACACATTTCTCTCCATTAGTAGATTCAAGAAAACTAGATGTTTGGAGCACCATAATGATATCCTTATAGGTCAGAAAAATATAATAAAGATGAATATATTTTCCAGTTTTCTGTAACTTTTTCAATCTGTACCCATTTTTTTTTTTTTACAAAATTGTTTTTTCACTTATATGGAACAGAAAAAAATATGTGCATATCGAAGAAAATTCCACAGAGGAACAAAAAACATGGTAAACTATCATGACCTAACTTTCAATATTACTACTTGGTAGCCAATATATACACATTTCTATACTGGCTTAAGGGTGTTATTCCATCGTTCTTTCCATTGTTATTGAATACATTGTGTGTTGGTTCTATTTAACAAAATGTCTGAATTGCTTTGTTTCAAGCTGTTTTTGCATGGTAGAAAAATGACTTTAGCTCGACCAACAGAGTTTACCGGTACTTCCTCATACATGTCCATGACACGATGATGAAGTGTCTCTGATTGGCTCAGAATGCGTGAAGAAAATTCCCCCCTCCCCTCTCAGTATGTTTTTACCTTTACCAGAGTAGCATCCAGCTAGATTTCGTACTGCTGCTTGTTCTGAAAACATGCAGCGACAAAAATGAGGTTTTATTTCTACAGAGAGCACATGAACCAGTTTGATCTGCCTTTTTTTTTTTCAAGTTTGTGCAACAGCTACTGTAGCGCCACATGGGTGACGGATCCATCTGATGTCAGACAGACCAGCTCTCGTTCCTCTCGTTGTTTTCTGTGAATCCGGTATGCAGCCAGTGGAGGTGACAAACCACTTTCAAAAGCAGCATGTGTTTTAAGTCGGGGTGACCCATCAGATTCCAAAAGATGCGTGGAAAAGCGGTTTTCAGTGGAATTACATCTTTAAGGTTCCTCTTAACAGTTACCCTTAATATTTATCCTTGAGGATCTATCATGCCAATCCAGTTCTTTATGCTTTGTGTTATTCTTGAAATTACTTCTGTCTTAACCTATGTCTAATAGTCTTTAAACTCAGTGGTCAAACATTCATTGAAAATATGTAATGCAATTTAAAAGAAGTTTATCACTGAACAATCTATTTGTTTACTCTATTACTGTTAATGATCATTATTTTGATATTTGGGAATACTAAAGGACATGTATGTTGCCAAATTTTTGCAACATTCCAGCAAGTAAAAGAGGAGTTTCAAACTCTAGATTAATTTGTTTTTGTGCAATGCTTTCATTTCTGTGTAAACTAAAATAATGTAATAATAATACAATTGTAAATAAATATCTCAGTGGCAAAGTTTGCACCCAGCCTGAAAGCACCGGATCTTTCTAGGGTTTTTGTAGAAAGGTTCCAAGGCTCTTTTGTCAAATTCTGCCAGACCTGGCCTATTGATACTGAGCAGCATCTAGAACATTCCTATAGGGACAGAGTAACATTCAATAAATTTTATTTAAAATAAATAATGGCATGTTGCTATATTAAGCAAAGTAATAATGGAAAAAAGTTCAACACTCTCCATTGTATGTATGGTGAATGTTTTTTCACCCATTTATGGTTCCAGCCTGTGTTTTTCACCCCTTCTTCCATCACTTCTCCGTGACTAACATTACTTTTCTCATATGATTACATAAAACATTAACATTAGATAATTTACACTTGTGTTTAATTACAAATGTGAACATAACTTATGATAATCTATGACTTAGTAAAAGGTTAATGATACCTGTTTAGGCTCATCCCGTCAATATTTTTCTCTTTTTTTAGAAATACTTCCATAAACTCATCTGAGGTCAGAATTAGCTCGTGTAGATATTAGCTTAATGCTATATTATAAATTAGTTGGCACCATGCAAAATTAGGTTAAGCTGTTACGTTATGTAACATTAACTGGCTTTCAATATTCGGGGAATATCTATTTAACTTTTAAAAATGATGAATTATCTCAAACTACCGTAATAAGTCGACCTTTTCGTTGCCCGAATAGAATTAAGGCACTCCTCCTCTGATTGTCTGATCTTCTGATCACTTCCAAGCTATGCTCTCACAAAGAGTATATGATTCAAGATATTTATCTGTAGTTCGGGCTACTTTTGTTTTTGTATTTGCAACAAACATTTGATAGAAATGTGAAGAAGCGATAGGGGAGAATTAGTAGCGGCATCGGGCCCGGATCTAGGCATAGGCAAGGGGGGGCAATGCCCCCCTAAATTTTGCGCCTGCCCCCCCAAACGCGATGCCGCGCTTGCCCCTATCAAACCTACCAAACGCGATGACAAGGAAAAAATCCCACATGTTTACATACAGCAGCCAAAGATATTTGCGCTGTTCTCTCCTGAATCTCTTCTGATTGGTAGATGCAAAGGGAGGGCGTGGCCTCTCTCTGACTCCCTTGGCTTCAGTTCTGTCACTTTCTCACACCAGTTTGACCTGACCGTCATAGAGACACTCACACTGTACTCATTCACCGCAGCGATTTGGCTTTATTTCTTCCACTTATCTCTCCTCTACCGATCACGATGCGCAGATTTCTGGTTGCTAAAGCTAAAGCTAACACTAGTACTTGTGACAATGCTACGGTATTAGCAACGGAAGCTCCGACCTTCCGTTCCCGCCGCTCAGCCCGCTCCTCCTGCAGCAGTAGTGACACATTCACTCACTACCCAGCAGCAACTCGTCCCACTCGCTACAGGCACAAACACCATAGCCGCCGCCATTTGCCAATATCTACAAGGGCACAATGAAGGCTTTCCTCAGCTCCATCGCATGTATGTGGCATCCATTGTGATTGGGATATCCTCTGCTTCATGCGAGACCTCTTTCTCTACTTTGTCTCGTGTCCTTACCAGAGGTGTGAAGTAACTAAGTAAAAGAACTTTATTACTGTACTTAAGTAGATATTTTAGGTATCTTTACTTTACTTGAGTATTTATTTTTCTGGCAACTTTTTACTTTTACTCCCTATATTTTTGCATAAATATCTGTACTTTATACTCTTTACATACTCAGAATAGACTTGTTAGTTTTTTAAACAAAACGGACGTGACAGTATGAAAAATAAGTGGCTTCAGATGGAAAATCAGTGGAGGAGAGAAACTGTGGTTAATAGTTATATGACTATTATCTCACAATTTGGAATTTTTATCTCATAATTTTTGTACTTTTAATTTCACAATTTTAACATTTTATCTAAAATTCTGACTTTTTCTCTTAAAATAATGCATTTTTTGTTTAAATGTCATATTTCTATAACTTTTTAAAAAATGTCATGATGACTTTTTACTAGTACTTTGACCACCTCTTGTCCTTACCCCCTTTCGCCACACTATGCTTCACAAGAGAAAAAGAGATTTAGTCATTCTGGCTCACGAGAAGGCTATAACAAAAGGCCTAAACATGGATACATTTGTTAGGGTGTTTGCACAGAAAAACAGACGGCTGATGCTAAAGTGATAGAAATAAGCTATGAACAACAACACAAACAGACTGTAACTAAAGAAAATGACAAAGAAATACATGAAAGGATAAAAAGTAAAAACAATTAGACAAAAATAATAAGAAAAATCCTAAAAGTTGCTATAAGATATATGAAAATGACATAAAAGATAAAAAAAAATACACAGACATTTAAAAGATATGTCCTTTAAATAAATAAATGATAAAGAATGCATAAAAGGAGAAAAAGAACAAAACATGAAAAGAAAAAATACAAAAAAATAAAATTAAAAATACAAAAATTAAAAACATCCTAAAAGTTGCTATAAGCTGTGAAAACAACAAAAAAGACAAAAAATATTCAGAAAATGTTAAAATAAAATATGTTCTGTCAATAAATGAATGACAAAGGAATACACAAAATAGGAAAAAATAAAAAAAACAAAACTACAAATACATACACAAAAATAAAATAAACCAAACAAAAAACAAAACAAAACCAAAAAAAAAGAGGAATGCAGCTACAAATGGGACACAAGCCAGTGTCGCATTTGTGCCAGTCCCAAGCCCGGGTAAATGCAGAGGGTAGTGCCAGGCATGGCATCCAAATCCAATATAAAACGTATAATACAAATCAAATTGATATAGATATGGATTGATTAACTGATGATGGCATAGTTAGCATTGTTTTCTGTGCTTTTAAGGGTTTGGGTGGGATTTGACACCCCCCAGTTCATGCCCCTCCTGCCAAACCACATGCCCCTCCAAGTGGGCAGAGCTAGATCCGGCCCTGAGCGGCATGGAAGTTGAGGTGTGAATGTATTTGTCAGCGTTGTGTGGTTTGGTGTTTTCTTCGCAGGTGCAGTTGCTGCTTTTAGTACTGAGCTGTGGTGGTGCTGGAAATGTCTCTGCATTGTGCTCATATTAGCCGAGCTGTACACCATTGTTTGCATACAGTCTCTGCATATTTTCCGTGTCTTATCAGTCACTCTCTTGCCATTTAATATTTCTGCCTGGAACCCAAAATACTGCCAAACAAATAATTTGAAAGTAGAGGGGACATCTTCAATAGTAATATCTAGATTTTCAGACGTCATTCTTGCTGCTTGCTGGATAACAAATCTCATGAGACAGAATTTTAACGCGAGGATGAATCTTGCCAAATTACATCTCACTCATATGGCTTTATAGGCGGCACAGTGGTGCAGTGGTTAGCACTTGTGCCTCACAGCAAGAAGGACCCTGGTTTGATTCCCATACCAGACCTTTCTGTGTAGAGTTTGCATGTTTTCCGGGTTGTTTGTCTATATATGTTCAGCCCTGAGATGAACTGGAGACTCATACAGGGTGTACGCCGCCTTCACCCATTGTAGCTGGATTAGGCCCCCAGTGCCCCGGGTTCAGATGACGAGATGAGATATATGGCTGGAGAAGTGAGTATATGGCAAAAATAACTGTGCTCAGTCTGGACAAGACAAACAGTACAGGGGTGATTTTACTCACTGTGAGATGAAGGGTTTGTCCCAGACACAGGGAGGTGTGACTGGACATAGCTAACTGCATTCAGCCCTGTAACAAAATAACATGATTAACATCAGCAGAGTTGTATAATAAGAGATTATCTCATGAAATGGCATTGTATGTTACAACAGTTCTTATGGCATTTGGCGTGTTATACATATGCATTTTGGACCTTTTGCATCTTATTCAGTGCCATGTGATCATGTGTCAATTTATGCCAAGATCTCTGGTTCACATAATTCAGTTTGTGGTATTTGATATATCAATAGAGGTTGGACTTGGGGCACTATCAGAGCGAATGGGGGAGGCGGGGGGGGGGGGCTGGTCGCCCTGGGCCCACATGGACTTAAGCCACAACTATCCGATTTATTTAAAAAATATATTATATCTATAAATGCTTATTTCCTGATTGCATGGGGAAAATAAAACAACTGTAAATGTGCCCTGGTTTGTTGAGTTTGTAAAGTTAATCTTGCATGCTTCATTTTTGCTACAAAGTATCCATCACCACCTGTACCCTGGCTAATTCGTGAACGCACTTTGCCTCACGCACGCTGTAACTGACATGTTTGTAAACTAACAGAATGCTGCTAGGATGCACACACAGCCAGGACTGTCCGTAGACTGGTATTGTGAGCTTTCAGACTATGATACATCTGTGTCTTTTCAAGATCTGGAATGCTAAATAAATAAATTGTCACTTAAAAGTGAGCATCACCTACCGGATCCTTACTTGATAAAAGAGTGGATGGACGATGTAGGTAAGTTTCCAAGTATACAATAGTCTGACAATATAGGTACTTATTTGACAAGTTTATGTACACTGATGAAAAACTTTGCGCCGACAAGTGTGCATGTTTCAAACGTGTTTTACACATGCTCATAAACTAGAGGTGGTGTTAATAACAGAAGAGGCTGGAGTCATTATTCTCTTAACTCAAGAAAGCTAGCAGGCTAATGTGTTAGCAGGTTTATCACTTCCTCTGGTTTAATTTACCAGGTTAATTACTTAACCACCTATTTGGATATCTCCCATATCTTTCTGTTCTGTCATTCAAGTACAATGTGTTCTTTGTGCATCTTCTCCTTTTCCTTATTGAAGGTAGCGTTGTACATGGCTGCATGACCCGATCAGCCTGGGAGGTGTTGGTCCAACTGAAATTTCATTTCGTGTTCCTTGGATATGCAAAATGACAAATAAAGGTTGTTGATTCATTTTATTTTCAGTATGTACTTCATGGTAGGTTTGGGTCATGCTGCAGCAGTTTTATTCAAACTCCAGATTCTGGTTAGAATAGGAAAGACAGAGAACCGGATATTCCTGATCGTGCTTAGCCTAGGATCTAGACTGTCCCCAGTGGCCGCAAATGGTATTTGCTACGGGGGAGAGTCTAGAAAGTCTCGGCAAATTTGTGGGCGGGATAACAGCTGTCTGTCAAATTTTCTCTTTACACAACGCCATGCTATTGGATGGGTAACCAGTCAGAGCCAACCAGTCAGAGCCAACCAATCAGAGCGATGAACATGGAGCAGGTCTAACCATTCCCGGTTCAGCCAGGATTCCGGACTCCCGTACACTATTTGGCACCGGCCGCTTCGGATCTCCTCCGGGTCGCCTTTGCCGAGTTGTGCTGCTCGTATTCCCAGTTTTTCGGCCTCTTGCAACTGGTCATCCATTAGGACTAAAAGGGGTGACACAACGATCACCAGTGGGTTGTGCAGACCCATGCGTCGTCCCACTAGCGGAGCCAGCTGATAAATCAAACTTTTGCCATACCCGGTGGGCAAAACTCCGACAACGTCCCTTTTTTCTAAAAACAGCTTAAGTGCCGTTTTCTGCTCCTCTCGCAGGGAAAACTGTAATTTTAAATCCCCTAGCGTTGCTGCCAAAGCCAGCTGGAATGGTTGTTCCTGGTGATGAGCCATGTTGTCTAGCAGCTAGCAACTGGTGTTTCTATGTGTGCTAGCTGCTACGTCTCTGCGACTACAACATTACGTATCGTATTTGTGTCGTCATGAGGCAGGGCGGGCTCCAATCCCGCCCCTCGCGATTTGATTGGCCCGGTACATTTTGGATTTTCAGATCCGAGGCTGTCTAGTCCGTCTCCCATAGCAAATACCATTTTCAGCCACTGGGGACAGACTAGATCCTAGGCTAGATCGTGCTCTCATCCCAGTCCAGACGCTGGACCTTTGTAACCACAGATGTTGTCGATGTTTGTTTTTTTTGAATGGGTGAGATCCAGATGGAATTCTATACAGTTTAACTCTGTCCTTGTAACGATTCTGACAACTGACAACACAACAACTAGAAATTTCTTGCTCTGCTTTAGGTCTGTCATCTATATAAACAACAGCGTTTCCATGCAGTTTTTTTAGTCCGGTCTGCGCTCACAACTTCCCCTTATGTTTGAATGACGTTGACTATGAAGGGGTCTATAGTCTACTTTTATAGAAAAACAATCTGAAAACAAACACACAAGACATAAAAGACAAAAAAATAAAATGCCTATGCCTTGAGGAAGATCAACACGAGGAAGACTAATTAAAACCATGGTGTTGTAATGAACACTAACATTACCTATACTAGACCTAGTACATAAAAGGCCCACTACAGGTCATCACCCCCCCGACAGTGAAAGAAACGCTCCGCCCCTGACTTGGGGTTAATAACAGCATGAACCTACATGCAGAGAGCTTATAATGTATACAGATAACCAGTGCTGGGAATAACGCCGTTAGAGTATAACGGCATTACTAACGCAGCCACATTTCGAGTAACGGAGTAATTACTTTATCCATAACTGTATCGCTGTTACCGTTACTCAGGAAGTAATGGTACAAATAACAACTTGGAGTTTTGGCAACATCGTTAGTGCTGCATATGTTTGAACCAAGCTCACATTTAGCTCACTGTAGAACTCCACTAACATGCATGAAAACTAATCGACCATGATTTGCTAAGAAGTTGGAGAGGCGGGGTGTTACGTGTCAGCGGAAGGGTGGATCCTGGGGCGCACATTGCGCATGCTTGCGCTCCTGCGTGTGTGTGTGCGTGTGTGTCTTGTTCCTGCCACATCTCTTGTCACAGGTGGAGCATCACCTGACAGTAATCAAGGCTCAAGACCTGTCAGCTATGTGAAGTGGCCGATCAGCTGTGAGGAGAGAGGTGTCCTAGCCACAGCTTCGTCAGCCTATATATATATAAGGGAAGATATATATAAAATATATAATAATATATATATATATATATATATATATATATATGTATATATATATACATATATATATATATATATATATATATATATATATATATATATATATATATATATACAAAAAAATTAGGGCTGGGACAATATGCTTTTATGCCGACTCGATTCTTTTAGGTGCCGATTTAATTTAAATTGCAATTCTTCGATATTCTTGAATTTCGCTTGCCTTTTTAACAGCAGACCACGTGAAAAAGCTGAATGATGATGCCTACAGATCATATCAGGAACCATATTTCCCCAAAAAATGCACATCATATGTGAGTAAGTTCAGATTTATTCAGCAGTAATATATTTGAACCAGACTTTGGGAAGTAAACTGTTACATTTACACACAAAACAAATTGGAGCCTTTAAATTAACATACTTCATAGTAAAGTGTTAACTTCCCTTCTGTTAGAAAGACCACACGGTTTAATTGTTGTCGATTGTTTAACTATATTTATTCAGGAACAACTCATTTTGTCAAAGTTTTCAGATATCCTGTGCCATTGAACACACCAGAGGTGTTACGATGGTCCTAAACGCACCACCTCCGTGCTTAGAATTAGCCGTTGTCTTGTTGCAAAGCAATTATGCTGCTATCGCCATCTCAACCTCTTTTTTCCAACTCTAATTCCAACTCCTGGTTTATTACTGTGTGTAAATGACACAATGTGAGATTAATAACACAATACAGTTGGATTAGATATTAACATAGTGTATTGTTTATGTGTGAATAAGTTAATGGTGTTTAATGCTGGTGTGTTGTTGAAGCTAATATGATAAAAAGCTAGCTGTCATCTGTGTGCCTTCCATGAGGTGATTTCTGTGTGTTCCATGATGCGTATTATACAAACTACATCTGAGTGACTCATACAGTCATCTACGGTCTTTACAAGCTCTATTTTTTTTCACCTTAAAACGAATAATTTGAATATGGGAAAAAAGTGATTTTTGAACCAAAAAATGGATTTAAAAATTGTAAAACAAAAAACCTGATACATATTTATCAATTACTGAACTGTACAATGAAACCGAAACCAAACTTGTGGAATCACTGAACATGTAGGATAACTGATGTCATGTCATGTCATGTGATGCATGCTTTGACTAGAAATAGAAATATATCGTTTGTTGGATTTCTGCTGTTCACTGAGGTTTTTTTCACGTTTAATTTATTATGACTGAATAAAGTCGTGCTGGTGTTGGTTCAGACTGAATCAGCTGTTTTCTATGGAAACATACAGTATGTGTGGATGGTCTGGCAGTTGGAGTGGGTTCATGGGGTAACTTGATCTCCTATCAGTCGCAGATTTTAAAAAAAGAAAAAAAAAGGCATGTGTGTCAAAATGCTGAATATCGACACATAATTTGTCAATCCCAAGCGTACTGGTATTATTAATTTCTCATATCAGCAAGTAATCAAGTGTAAGTTCTTCTTAGTTTGGGAAAATGTAGTATCGATGCATGTCGATTCAATTTCACTGAGGGGATGAATAAAGTGTCTGTCTGTCTGTCTACCTCGAATAATCACATTTAAATACTTACTGGGGTTTTGGCATTTGTCTTTCAGATCTTCATTTTTAGCTTGTAGCTCAGTGACCTTCTCTATTTGGACTTGTCCAAAAGTTTCTGCTGTGTAGGACGGTTTGTCATTGGACATTCTCATTCTGTCCACAGTGTCTAACACCTCAGAGACCTGCTGTTTGTCTCTGACATTGACAATGACAAAGCTTCTTCCATATTTCTGACACAGCTCCTGGATACCTCTAGTCTTTGTTACAAAGTTCACCACAGCTGGAGCTGTAGGGTCTGACTCCACTGTGAACAGAATCACAGTGAACTCCTTGATTCGGGAGCTGAATGTGTTGTGGATGGTCTCTATCTCTGCCTTGTCTTCGTCGATGAGTGGATCTACTGGTAGGACCAGGATGAAGGCGTGGACCCCCTCAGGTTCACAGAGGGAGATGGATTGGTGTGAATGTTTCATCACTTCTTTCTGAGGTCTTCCATTCAGGACAGGCAGCTCCACCAGCGAAAGCTGACGTCCACAGACCTTAGTCTGATGTTTAACTAACTCTGAAGAACCTGAATGAAGCTCAGTCAGACCTAGAAGGGCCCTGGCTGCTGAAGTTTTCTCTGATATTCTGTTCCCACACAGAACCAGGTTTAAAGGTGGTTTGATCCCTGTGGACAGAGGAATTAAACTGCATAAACATACTGTATATGACATATTGTGTATATAAACTGTTTTAACATGGAAAAAAGAGTTAGTTTAATAAAGTCAAGGTTTCTTTTTTGTTTTTGTTTTTTTGTTTTTCAAGATTTATTTACTTTTTTTTTAAATCTGGTGTTTTCTTTTTATTCATTTATTTTGAAAAGAAGATGTATTTACTTTGTGTGTGTGTGTGTATGTGTGTGTGTGTGTGTGTTAGTTATTGTGGATATGGGGTCATGAACATAGGACCCTTTTGTCAGAAAAAAGGTCAGATGTTCCCTGCTTTCCCCAAAAATGGTTCTATGTTCCCCAGTATTTATGTGACTGGGGATTTTGTATCATCTACTCACCTTAGGTTATGCTAACACACAGACATGTGGGGGTTTTTTTTGTCTGCACTTGTTCTCATTGTTTAACACCACAGAGAGGGTGTTAACATTGTTTGAAATCAATGCATTTTTTAGTCTTGCAGCCAAATATTTTAATATTTTAATATTTAGTGCATGTGTGTGACCATCACCGGTCCTCCCTGAAAGCTGAGCAGACATCCTTTATTAGAACTCTCTATTATAAGCCAGGGAGGGCAGTGCTACACCTCAGTGATGTGTGGGGGAAACAAAGACTGGACAGGACGGACAGGATGAACAGGGAAAGAAATTAATAGGCGGTGCTATTGCAGTTAAAGATTGTAAGGTGGTGTGTTATTCCCAACTATTAACTGTCCATCAATAAGAATAAATAAATACATCGAAAAAAGAGAAGAAAACCAAAACAGTCACAAAAGAAAAAGAGATTCGATAAATAAATAATTAAACAAAAATGGTAGTGAGCACCATAGTTGTGGATGACTTGATAGTGTAAAATAGAATGCAATAGAATAGAATAGAATAGAATAGGCCAGAACGGGACACTAGTGCAAGAAGAGAATGAGTTTAGGGTAGAAATTCTGGAGCCCTCTGCATCAGTACCAGTGGTCTCACTAATTGTCTCCCTCGCTGCTCTGTCCTAATGGGCTGGACCCACACCAGACTGTCTCTTACTGTGCACTTCACACAACTTCACACCTCACTGTATATAGCTACTCTTAGGCACATATAGGGACACAACAGTTAGGGCCTCGAGAGCAGGTGTGGGCAGGAGGGATGTGGCAGTGGTGGGGCAGATGGCAGGGCTCTACGGCCTTGTCTCTTCCCCATCATCCCCCCGCTTGTCGCCCCTGCTCTCTAATTTCTTTTTAATGCACCACACACATTCACACTTTGGGAGTAGATCTGGGATGGCTCTGGGAACTTGTGCCAGGGCAAGCTGCAGAGTAGCCATCCTCTGTGGCCCTCTGGCCTGCCCCCTGGATGCCTCGCCCAGCCTCTCCACTTTTAATGCACCACATGACACTCAGGGTTACACTATCACGGTGCAGGGATAATGTCTCCAGTCAGGGATCTGGAGACATATTAATAGGGAGTAATGGGGGGAGGGGATTTCGATAATATGGCCTTACTGGTGGGACCCAGCCCCCTTGTGGCTATGGGGTAGCGGGGGTGGACTACCATCCGTGTTGCTGTGGCTGGGGGTCCCCGGGACCTAGGGGCTGTGGTCGGGGGGTTCTCCTACTTCCCCGTCGGGTCCAAGCTGGTGCGAGGGCTCTTGGGGGGCTGCTGGGGCTGGATTGGCCGTTCTGGTGGCTGCTGTGGCTGTATTGCGGGCTGGTGGCGTGTGGTGGCTCTGTCCTGGTGGGGTGTTGGGGCGCATTGTGGGGGGGCGGGGACCCTGGGTGTACTGTTCCCGGCCCCATTGTCCTCTGACCGGCTCCCAGTGGCGGCCTGCCTTGTGATGGATCAATGCACCAAACCCACAAAACACCACAGCGGACAGGACAACATTAAATTAAACCGCAGCTTACCGGTGGCGCTTCTCTCCTGACGAACATATGACAACCGGTGTCTCTATGTAGTTTGTGCCCATATGCTACTGGAGGATAAACCATGCAGCTCTTTTAAGCCTTTAGTCTCCCTTCACCAGGTAAGTGAACCTCCCACTTTCACCTGTGTCTCATAACCGCTAATTACCAGTGCCTCTCCCACTGATTCACTCATGAAATAAACACAACAGTTTGTTTCTTTGTTGGATTCTGTACAAGATAACTCAAAAACTTATGGATGGATCTTGATGAAATTCCCAGGGTAGGTTGATAATGGGGAGATCTAGAAAGGTTTAGATTTTGGTGGTGATCGTGGGGGTATCTACCTTGGTGTAGATACCCCTGTGCTCTCAGAGTGGTTTTCTAGTTGGAAATGTCATTCTACCATAATTCATTAAGGAGGTGACATAAATAACAAGAAAATCACTCAAGCGCAAATCTCCGTCAAGGCAGACCTGCCCCCTCCGAATGAAGAGAGGTCCGCCAAGAAGGTTATGTTTTTGCCGGAGTTATGGACAGATCTTGATGAAAATTCATGACGTGTTGGAGGTGTCACAAAGAACAAATAATGACATTTTAGTGGTGATCAGGAAGAGATCCTGGATTCTGGATCACTTTGAAATTTTATATTGCCATAAATGGAGAATACATTTCAAAGTGATCCAGAATCCAGGATCTCTTCCGGATCATCACCAAAATCTACTAATTTGTTCCTTGTGACACTGAGTGACTTCCTTGTGAAATTTTCATCAAGATCCATCCATAACTTTTTGAGTTATCTTGCCAACTAACTAACTAACAGACAGACAGACAAACAAAGTGTGGCAAAAACATTACCTCCTTGTGGGAGGTAATAAAAATTGTAATATCTATGTCATACTAAGATTTTTTAATGTGGAGTCTCTTGTACTATCTTAAATTCTCAAATAAAAATGTGATTTTGTTTAATAAATTGCCCTGAAGTTACTTTATGTTCAATTTAGTTGTTTCCAAGAGGAGATATGTGTTAAATGTGCTGACTTTGTATGACACTGAATTTGCATCAATGTCAGCTCCTAATAGGTTAGATAATTTAAAGGGATAGTTCTTTTTTTTTCACATAAAACTGTATGGGATCACCGTCTTTACTCTGGTGTACCCACAGTGACTTAGCCTCGACAGTGTATGGTAAAGTATGAGTGATTTATGGGCATAACAAATCCACCACGGAACCAAAACTCACACCTCATAATTGCTTGCAGCTACTTTCTCTCAAAAGTGATCAATGCACGTTGTCACTGCTAACAGCTGTGCGCCATAGCAAACTACTTTCATCAGTTGTTCAGCAGTACTGCGGCTGCTACGTGCAGCCATACATAGCAGCCGCAATTTTTTAAAAATTGCAGTTAAAAAAAATAGGCTGAGCACCATTCCAATTTTTTTTCCTGACAAGTTGACACCTATAGCCATCTATGGTCAAATTTTGAAGAATGTAATAAATTGTGCACATGGTGAACCATGAACTTCAAAATTATTATTTTTTTAACCCCTAAAGCCCGGCCGAGAAAATTGGGTAATTTTTCATTAATTATTAACATATAATAAATCTGGATAATGGAAATTTGTTTCAACCTTTGCTCAAAGTTAAGACCCTAATGTTCATAAAAAGTGTATTTTAGTGATAAAAGTCACCTTTAAACATGATCTTTAATGTGTGTGTGGTGAAATATAAGTTATTTTTAATCGCCGATATGTGCAATTAATTCATCTATATCTCGTTCTGGCGAGCGATAAGGCAGCCATGTTTGTAGGCGTTTGAAAGAGGAGATTCTCCTGAATCCATTGACACCTCACATTCCATGAACTACATTTCCTTCTAGACAGGAAATGCATGCATAAAAGGTGAAAGGTTTGCATCGTTGCATTTCGGGCGCATGCACGGGACCGGCCTGGGGCACACACGCTGCGGCAGAGTAGTGAGAAGAGTACTAGACATCGCTGTGCTGGTTATAATTATATTTACCGACTTTACTCTTAGTTTTAAGTGATTTTAGAGAGTTTTAGTGAGTAACAGTGAGTGACAGTGTATTTTCCTGAATGTTACGGACTGTGGTAAGCTTTGTGAAGCTAGCATGTTAGCCGCGTGCTAACATGTAAACAACAGAGACACTACAGAGAAGCAGCTGAATGTTCAACATCTGACTGAGATCTGACTGTGGATATGAACTCAAAACAGGATGAACATCTACCCAGTAAGTTGTTGTATCTTACTGATATCTGTTTTTACAAACTAATAGTAATAATAGTAACAATAATACTACATTTTATACTATACACATGCAAACACTGTTGACTATAGTAGTATTTTTTCAGTCTCATTTCTCATTTTATTGTTATTTCTACACATAAGTAGATAAGTTTATAATTAATCAATGATTGAGGATTTATTCACTTTCTCTGTCAAAAATAAATAACATTCTAACATTTCACGAGAAGGAAAAATAACGTTATTAGGAATAGTATTATTCAACACTACTGAAAAGTATTTTACATACATGAAGTACATTTATTTATTTATTTTGGCCAAATGTACATATTTTATTATGTATTCAGTCTCAAATCATGATTGTCTTCATTTTTCCTAGGTTTATTTAACACAAATAAAACTGCATTTTGCAGAAACACATGGACCAGTTCAGTCTGCTGCCAGCCCCCCCAACCTAATGATAAACCAGCCCCCACCTGATGATAACACATGGACATTTTTGGACTTTATTGCAATTGTTTGTGTTTTGAATGTTTGTATTAGTTATTTTGTTTAGTAAATTTGCACAAATTTTGATATTTATATTCTTTCTAATTGAATTTATCATATATTTTTGCACATTTGTTCAACTTTATATTTGATTTTTACTAAAGTGTATTATTATTATTATTGATATATTATTATATTGTTTGGAGTCAGTTCTTAATAAAACTACTCCATTTAGAGACAAAATAATCCATGTTTATATGGTTTTATTCATTTTAGTTGTGCACAAAGGTAGAAGTTGATGAAACACAACGTAAATTTCATTTCTAAAAGCTCCAGTAGACAGTAATAGACTTCTGTAATGGATATGAGTTGTATTTTCCAGACAGATTTTACTGGAAAATTAAAATAATGTATTTGGAACAGTTTGGCACAACAGTGTGCCAAACTGTTCCAAATGCACTGTCCGCCTGGTGTTATCTGGACTTAAACCTTTCTGGAGGCTTTGTCCTTTGCTCTAATTCTATCAACTTTTGTACCTGTGTTGGAAAGGAGTTACTGAAGGTGATCAATAGTGTCTATATTCATGGAATCATTGTTAGCAGGGTGTTTTCGTTTGTCAAAAAAATAATACATTCAGGCGAGACCAAAAAATTCTATTTTATCTTTTAGTTTATTCCAGTTTATTCAGTCATAGTAGTAGCTACACTATTTTAGACAATGGGAATATATTCTGTGAAGCCTGTAGATGTCCATAGATACAAAGAACATCCATATAAACCTTAGGATTGTGGAGCAATTCTTCATTTACTTTGGGTATGTTTTTTTAGGCATTTTTCTCTGAAAATAGGCTCAGGGTGGAAGAGGTTAATTATACTTATTTCATTTCCTGTATTTATTCATTTTTTGTCTGTATGTCTTTTGTTTGTTTTTTTTTAGTTCTTAGTAGGTGGGTAGGGATAGGGGTTAGGGATAGGGATAAGGGTAGGCCATTGCCTACCCAAGATCATTGCCGCTTTCCATATACATTGTGTAATCGTCTGAGTATCTCCTCTTGATAAGACAATTGCATACACTGTATGAGTGAATTGATGTGTGCTAAGGGAAAAATCAATAAAAAGATATTAAAAAAAAAGAAAAATGAAAAACTGAACAAAAGAAAATGTATCTTATGCCTCATTCCTTCCAAGATACAAATAAAATTAAAGTGGAATGTCAAAGAGATGCATCAGGAATAGTCACAAAAAGTTTAAAGCTTCTATTCCTTAAACTTTATGATCTATAGTATTTAATCGGTATCACCATTTGTCATTTTTGCAAAATTTGGAGCAATATTGTAGAGCAACCAAGGTAGATAGAGCTAATCTGGGCAAAGATTTTGATTCTAGGGGAAAAGTTAACCATGGAGCTCAAAAATCTAATGTGTAAGTCAAAAGATAGAGGAGCAGCGGAAGCTGGAATTTGGAGAAAACACAACTTTCTCAAAATAATACAAAAAAACCCACATTTTGGAATACCTTTACTTCAAAACTATAAAGGATATCAGTCTAAAACTCATCCATGAAAAGAACCTATGCAATTGTTTTTTTATTCTCTGTCCATCTGGACAAGACAAAAGGTACAGGAAGTATTTTACTCACTGTGAGGTGAAGGTTTTGTCCTAGACACACGGAGC
Organism: Siphamia tubifer; assembly: GCA_020466265.1. Lineage (NCBI taxonomy): Eukaryota > Metazoa > Chordata > Actinopteri > Kurtiformes > Apogonidae > Siphamia > Siphamia tubifer. The sequence continues at coordinate 14,168,432 of CM035795.1, forward strand.
TCTGATGGTTTTACCACAGTCAGCCCTGTAACAAAATAACATTATTAACATCAGCATAATTAGACAATAAAATCACAATTGATCCTCCTCTTACCAGCATCTTTAACAGCACCCATGAGACCTGAACCTTTTTGGATCAGTGTGAGGTCCTCATGATCATCTGTTGAAGAAGATGGTGTTTCCTTAAATTCTTCATAGCTCAGATGTTCTCCGTCGTTCTCTTTTACTATTTGATCCAGTTGTGTTACCAGTTCATGATGATCAAGGTTCTCCATCTGTACACTTCTGTATCTGCATCTTCTGATCATTTCTTTTACAGGTGGACGTTGTCTTTGTTTTTCTGTGAGTCTTAGACTCTGTTTTCTTGGTGGTAAAAGCAGAACCAGTGTTTGATTAAATGACTGATCACTGAAGTTTTTAAGGAATGATTCTATTCTCCATTTGTGTTCTTCAGTGAAGTCTTCAGGCTGTAGAACCAGCAGGAACACATGAGGTCCAGGACGTGAAGCAGCTGAACAGTCTTTTATTAACTTCATCAGCTCATGGTGTTTGATGTCAGACAGTAGATGATCTGGGGTGGTGATGATGGTGACTTTTTTATCTTTTATTGTTCTACTGATTCTCATACTGGAGGTGGGTTTAATGTTTAAAATGTCCTGATCCAGGATCATGTTTCCTACTGAATTGTTCTCAGACCAGTTGTTCCCCAGAAGAACAACCCTCAGCTCAGACACTGAAATGACAAATAATATAAATGCTGAATAATTAGTAGATGTTAAAGGAATGTGTTTGAGTTGATCCAAAGCCTTGTCTCCTGACTTCAACTGTTTGATGCTTCAGTGTCATGGACTGATGAGTGGAAATAATGAGTCCTGTAGGTCAGACTCATGTGTCTCATTAACAACATACATTCACATCCTGTCTTTATATTCAGTTCTGTTCATGTTAGTTATATTCTGGTTTAGAATCCTTCCACTGGACAATTACTGCACAGATGAGGTTTCAGCTTCTACAGGTTCTTTAACTGATGTGAGTACCTTCTCATTTACTCCACAACCATGTCAGAAGAACAGATGTAAATGTGTTTCAGAAGAGTCACATTGACCTGAATCTAATAAAACAACTGAAGACAAGAAACGACTAAAACTGGGTCCAACACATTAAAACTTGAAAAATACAGAGATCCTTTTCGACACATTCTGCTTTTATAGCGGCATTTTGAGAGACTTGTGTAATTTGTGCAGATCCAAAGAGGTTTTTTTTGTATTATTATTTATTGGGGGGGGGGGGGGGGGGTCCACTCTGGTAGTAAATGGTCTGTAATGTGCAGACTGTGACCATACAACGTTTGGCTCCCCCTGGTGGATATATGATGGAACCAATGGCTGGTCAATTTGATTGCCAAAGAAAGAGTGATATAGTGTGGCAGCACTACCTCACTCTTTTCTGACCATGTTTCTAGTTTTTTATCATTTCATTTATTGATGGAGACAATACACTGCTACAGGAGACATCTTACAATTATAAAAGAAAGTTTCCAGTTTTTAAAAAACATAAAACCTTGACAACACCACAATTCATAAAGAAATCAAAACAATAGTTGAGGAACAACATGAACCATATATCTAAATTTAAAAAGATATATGAGATATGTTCAATAGAACATGATAAGGACACCTACAGTATACTCCATGAAAAGACTGAAGTCTGACAGATATTAGATTTTTGGGCCAATGAATTGACCATGTCTTGGGCGATAATGATTTAATTAGTGAAACCTAATAATCGGCCCAATCAGTCGGTCGGCCACTTAGTCAGTTGGACTCAAGGAAAGACTATTAAAAATTAAATTCAAGCTATGTGAGATCAGTCTTCAATTCCTTAATATTATTGAAGTAAGTAATAATAGTTTGCCATCTGAAATAAAAGTTATTCATCGATCCTGTAAGGGTAAATTTTATCTTTTCTAATTTAAGAAAGTGCATGATATCCTCCAGCCATCGGGATAGGGAAGGAGGTGTGGAAGACTTCCATCCTAAGAGAATCCATGCGAGCAGTGAAATATAAGCAAAAATGTCAGACTGTGTTTTTGTAACTGTATCTACATTTACAGGCACACCAAAAATTGCTGTAACGAGGTTTGGTTATATGAGTATGTTCAATGCTTCTGATAAGGTTTTGAACACTCCAGACCAGGATGTTTCAAGGGCAGGACAGGACCAAAAACTATGTGTAAGATTGGCAGGAGAAAATGAACACCTGCTACAGCTTGCCTCCATTCCTGGGTATATTTCAGCCAATTTGGCTTCACTATAATGCACCCTTTAAACTGAGTAAGAGACAGACTATGGTTGTGTTTGCGTCCCTGAAAATAACAGTGACGGATCATGTACCGGAAGATAAAGGTTTGGTCTAATCTGATCTTAAATGATGTGACACTGTATAAAAAAACATGAAAAAATCAACAACTCAAATTACTGAAATGACTATATTTGTGACCCACCACCACGAAACCAGGCATAAGTGTCTGGAAATCAAAACTGAGTTATCTGTGTAGATTGATAGAGTGGAAACTAAGGTTTAAGATGGTGAAAAAATTATGTTTCTATCATAAGTAGAACCAAAGTTATGGTCATTTTAATATTCACAGTTGGACCTATTATGCAATTTGCATATTTTTAGATATTGTCCGTTAAAGTTTTGGATTGTTTTGGGGTAGGAAGTCCTTAGCAACGCATAATAATTCGTATCCGATTGACAAAAAATATTCACAGATGTTAAAGGACACTCTGATGGACATGTCACAGAAGTTCTATATATTATAATAATAGGACAGAATTGCAACGTATTATAATCATTTGGCTTACGCCATTGGACAGAGCATTCAATATAAGCTTTTACCTCGTACCGAACACTTGGATGTTTACGCACGGAACGGAGATCGGTTTGTTCGGTGAAAAGAGGTGGAAGTCGTCTTTGTCTTTGCTCCGCAATCCTTAAACTTTTGTCACCGCTTAAATAATTGACCCAATAAACACCTTTATTGATTGGATTTCAATGTAATGACCACAGGAACTGAACATAGAGGTGTTACGGTACCGTTTTTTGATAAGGTGTAAACACAAATAACAAATCACCTTCCAGCCTAAATTTGGCTGTAGCTCTGAACGGCTCAGCGCGACTTATGCCTGGTTTCGTGGTGGCGGGTCACATTTATCAAAGATGTTGAAGTCATGTTCAGTGTTGGGAATGACAGTGTTGCAAAAAAAATGGCATTGGTAAAGTAGTTATTTTATTCCCATGACAGCTAATCTAATTAATTACTATTTGAAATGTTACAATGTTGTTACTGTTACTGGCAGTGAAATGTGATGTGTTACTATGCACTGATCTAACAGCTGTTATCCATCCTGACTCTGAGCCAAGCATGAGAGACGTGACATTCAGACGAGTGAGTCTTTTGAGCGGTTCTTTAAAATGAACAACTCTTATATTGAAATTACCCACAATGCCTTCATGCTTGACCTGTGTGTGCCAGTTTGAATTGTCCACAGTACACCTCATGCACTTGATTGCAGCTTTACGTGCAGTTAAGTTAGTGGAGGAGTTATCACTGAGTCACACTGAATGGACTGAAGATATGAGAGGAAAGACTGAATATAGAGGAGGTGTAGAGTTAACTGGAGGAGCATCTTCTATAAACACACATCCCCTTATCTGGTGGAAATGTTTCAGTTTATCCTGTTTTATTCTAATAGAACCTGTCTATACTGTTCTACTCTATACAGAACCTGTCTATACTGTTCTACTCTATACAGAACCTGTCTATACTGTTCTACTCTATACAGAACCTGTCTATACTGTTCTACTCTATACAGAACCTGCCTATACTGTTCTACTCTATACAACTGCAACAATGAAACATGTTCAAAAATGTGTTTCTTTTACATATTTAAAGGTTTTCCAAAAAGTAACATAAGTATTTTCACAGATAATTAATGGAATTTAGAATAGAATAGAATAGAAGTACTTTATTGATTCCACGATTGGTAAATTGCTTCAGTAATTCCATTACTGATTCAGTTACTTTTTTGGCAAAGTAACTAGTAAAGTAAAATAGCAAAAGTAACTAGTAACTATACTGAATGGATAGAGTTAGCATTGACCAACAGAGAACACAGAGCTGGACCTGGGTACGACGCCACATGGACCTTGGGCCACAAAGTTATTTTTCCTATTTTTACATCTACAATGCACCTGCCTTCAAGTGAAGCACACCCCTCCTTTTGATTTTTTCTTTCCTTTCTCCAGATTAATTCTGTCATTAGGAACCATTTCTCCTCCTCATCCAAACATATCACTGACTGGTCAGATGCTGCTGCTGTCAATCATTGCAGGAACATGTGGGGTGACAGACTCGTCTCTTTTTCTCTCTCCCACCCCTCACTGATTTAATTATCTACAGTACACAGTATAGTGTATTTATCTTTTGTAATGCATTCACCCAGAATGCACTGCTATAGGTTTTTTTGGCTCTTGTGAGGAATTCAGTTTCTGTTCTGCAAAATGTAAACTGTTTGTTTTGGACGACAGTGTATGGTCGATGTGTCGCTCCAGGTCTACTTTGTAAAACACTTCTAGAATAATGCTGCACAAATAAACTTGCCTTGACTTCACATCAAGTATTTCTGTCTTAATCTTGTTTTATCTTTGTTTTAAACTCTGTTAGACTCACCAGATGATGTGGCCATGATTCAACAGTTCCAGGAGTGGACAGATTCACCCAGTGCAGTGTCTGTTGAAACCAACACAAAACCACAAAATGATATGACAAACTGGAAGAACAACTTTTCTTAAATACATTTTTAAATGCGCAAATAATTTACCTCCTGCTGTACTGTGTTTTTATGTAACAAAAATGAGCATAAGAAGGGTGTTCACCAGGGGAGTAGTGAATGGAAACTGTATAGCAGAGGCTAAAACCAGTTTTGGCCAGTCAAGTTTTTCAGTAACTGGGATTCATTTTTGGAACAACTTACCAATTGAAATAAAAACACAAACTGAGTCTAAAACATTTAATAGAAAAGGAAAACACTCGCTGAAAGAAAAACCAAAAATGCAACCATGTAATCTTTTTACATAAAAGTTTTAAGCTATAGGAAGTATGTTTTTAGACCAAATGTATTTGTATATTTTATGTTTTATGTGATATTTTTATCACAATAGGTAGCTTGACCACAGACTGTTGTTTGGAAATTAGCCATCTGGCAATAAACCTCCCATGTATTTAACATCTACATCTACAAGTTTTGTCATGGTTTCACCATGTTATGTTTGTAATAATGTGCACTGCATTGTCCCTGCTAAATAAACAACAAATAAATAAAATAAAAGAACCAGTTACTGTAATGGTAGAACATCAGCTGTTCCAATTTTGCAGCGTTTCCACTAGTATCAGCTCTGCCCGATTCTATATATAAACACTTAAATATATCACATATATACATTATTGTCTTAGTGATGTATATAAACCACTATTTAGGACATAGAAGGCATTTGGCCTGGTTTGGATGGTGTTTGTTTCTACTTATTCCCTCGAGAACATCCCGTTCGCTTTGAATGACGTCAGCGGGCGGATTTTTTTCGACCGCCAGCTGCCCATGGCAACGGGTTTTGTCACTTCAGATTCACTGTACCATATCACTCCGCAGGTAGTTCGGCCACTTTTAAAGTAAATATTAGCTTCGTTGTAACTGCTAGCTTATTCAGTGTTAACCTATCCTGATGGTATCCTGACCGTAGTCAGGAAATCAGGGGAAATTGCCGTCCTCATGTCGTACTGAATCTCCAGGGCCGTAGTCAGTATTTAACCCCTCAGTTAACTCCTCTATGCTGGTTTTTATAAAACAAGGAGCGGTTTCAGTGAGCTTCGTTTTCAGTATTTATTTGCAAGAACGGGACACCTGCCCCGTCGGGGAATATTTTTCTGATAGTAACTCGTGTTCCATGTATTATCCCTTGCTAATGTGACTAATCAAGCAGGCTGTCAGCTGGTCTGTTGTAAAAAAAAAAAAAAAAGCCAACTCGATTGGTCCAGAACGGTCACGTGATGCCCCTATAGATGTCATTTTCTGACTCCACTCTGAGGAAAATATTTTGCCACAAAAATCGCTGTGTGAAGAATTAACAGAATTTTAATGTGATGACTTTTCCCACTACACTTAAGAGTACTCATTCTCAATTTTAAAGGATATATTTTTATAGTTCAGAGACGTCAAAGCGAGATGAAATGAAAACGGGGTTCACGACAATACTCTGTAAACTCATAAAATACTCTTTAGTCAAATATAAAGTGTGTGAGTCTTAAAAACAGTGTTCAGGTAAAGTAACCCACACACTTTACTGTGAAATAAAGACATTTTCCTCGTTGAACCTGTATTTATTGTGAATTGATATCCTATTACAGCTCAGCTTGAAACTATTAATGTATCATAATGTACTATTAACTATGGATGCGGTCATAATAATCAGTAACAAAAACAAAGCTGATCTAACTTTAGAAGAATTATTAACAGGATTTACCTCAGTAGTTTCTGCGTCAGTTGGTGTTAAAGTGAAAGCAAGGTTGAAAGGGAGGTGCCTTCAAATGCTGTGTGAAATAATACTTTCGTCCCCTCACGTCTTATTTTCACTGGATAAAAAAATAAATCCACAGACTACAGAGATGAAATAACATTTGACCTTTTTCATCATGAAAGAGAGAAACTATATATTAACCACAACACATGAAGAATGGTTTTAGGACCGTTCTGCCGCTGTTCACTGGTGGTGTTTCTACATGTATGCAGTTTACACCAAGTAAAAGAGAACATCCAAAAAAAGATGTCGAAGCAGATGAGTAGCAGGTCACTACCAGACACTTTATTTTACTGAAACAAAAGCACCCGAACAAAACACACTCGTAATTTAGAATTTACAAGAGGAAACAGTCATCTTCCTGATGGCACATGAAGGCATCATTTCTCTTCCTGTTGCTCAGTAACACCGTTCTGTAGTAACACGTTCAACAGTAGAGGGGGGAGGTTCTGATGGATACAGAGCGTGACTTTAGTCTGGCATTTCGGTGTGTTGGCATAAACCGATTTGTGACTGAGTCTGGGCTAAGACATGGAGAAGGATGTAGAAGAGGACTATTTGTCCTCAGAAGTATGGAATATTAGACAGAACTTACCCAGTGAAATAGTGGAGGTAGGGGTAGAGGAAAAGGAGGTACACTGTAGATTTTGCAGTGTTAATTTGGAGACAATGGGACCAAATACACTCTAGAAGAAGTTAAATAAACTCTCTAAGTGTTGATTTAACACTGCAAAATTTACTGTGTAGACGGAGCTCTCGGTGGGATGGTGGGGCTGGTAGCAAGGAGGAAAATAAGAGGAAGGAGGGTGATGAGAACTTAGGAGAAAGAAATATGTATGTTAGAAGGAGAGTTACACAGGATCATACAGCTGACTTGAAGTTGGTAGTAAAGTTTAAGGAAGGACATAAGATTTGGGAAGTTATTTATTAGCTTGGTTCGCTTAACAGCGGGTTTGAAGAAAACATAGGGAGATATTGTACATGCGAGTGTGAGACAAGATGGGAACTTAATGGTAACAGTGTATGGATAAATCTTTGTAAAAATTTAAGTGTATGGATATATGTGCATACGTCCGAGTGTATGTGTGTGTATGAATGTTCTTTTATATATCTATATATATATATATATATATATATATATATATATATATATATATATATAAAGAACATTACATATATATATATATATATATATATATATATATGTATGTATGTATGTGTGTGTGTGTGTGTGTGATATAATGTAGCGTGTCCTTTGTGTCTACATAACACACACACACACACTATTTCGAGTGTGCAAATGATGCAAATGACTGGCATTTCAGAAGTTTTTGGCGTGTTGGCATGAACCATTTTGTGACCGAGTCTGGGCTAGACTAGGGCTGGGGCATGGAGAAAGATATAGAGATGGCCAGTTTGCTGAAAATCTGGAGGAAATGAAAAAGAATATTAAAGGAGGAACTGTGTTAACTACCAACAGACTGGTGGATAACTTCTCTGTTATTGGGGTTTAAAGAACGAGACATTCCAGAGAAAGTGATGATTGGTTAAATGAGGTTTAATGTCCGTGAATTCATCCCTCCTCCAATTAGGTGTTTTAAATGTCAGCGTTACTTATGGTCATATTGCTGCTGTTTGTAATGAGAGGCAGAGATGTGGAAAGTGCAGGAGTAGCCACTAGCAAGGGCATAGGTTTGGCCTAAACTTTAGTAGGGACATAAATAAATAAAATTCTCAGCAGAGCAGTTAAAGAACAAGAACACTTTACTTTTTCCAATGTGCAAATTCAGCATACACATACATATTGCTTTTTGTCAAAATATTCAAGACAAGAACTAAATAAATAACTATTATTGGATCTTCTGTATTATGCAGCAAACAAAGAAATAAAAAAATAATAATTCTGCACTTCAGGTAAATAGTGCAATTTTTACATTATTAGGATATACTGTGCATTTAAGAGTTAAAGTCTTGCCTGTTGGCTACCGAAGACAGGTAAAACTACAGCACTGTGTTTTGTGTGTGTGTGGGTGGGGGGGTGGGGGGGTATCACACTTAGCTAAACCTCGCAATCTCAATGCGATTAATTTTGTTAGGTGATTCTGTGCACACTATACTTACAGTCACGGTGGTGAAATATGTTCTAATGTCCCGTTTCTTTTTTGGTGGCATTGTCTCCGGAGCTTACAGCATTGAAATTCGGACAATTACAAGTCCCACAAGCGGGAGTCCCGCTTGACGGATGCGGGGCGTTTCCAGCACATGGACATCTGTTCTTCTGACTCACATGTGCAGTTGATCTGTGGGCGGTGCGGATCAACCGCACCTGACAAATGATCGTTTCAAACAATGTGAATAAAGTCAAAGAATAAGCAGAATTTTAACAATATTAAGCTTTTGTTTATCATTTCTACATTTTCATTATAACTTACAGGTCTCAATGGGTCTAAAATACACAAAAAATTGATATCAGGCAGAATATTAACATTCCACTGACTTCTCTTAAGAGATTCTTCATATTTGTTCAGGTTATATACGTTTTTTGACAAAATTATACTTTGTTTTAGTGTAAATATGTAAAAATATTAACATTTACAAAAAGAAAAAAGAGTTGTCAGTATTTATAGAGGGTGCAGTGGTTAGCACTCGTGCAAGAAGGACCCTGGTTCTATTCCCACACCAGATCTTTCTGTGTGGAGTTTACATGTTCTCCTCATGTCCATGTGGGTTTTCTCCAGTTTCCTCCCACCATCCAAACACATGCACTGATAGGTTAATTAGTTAATCTAAATTGTCTGTAGATGTGAATGTGAGAGTGATTGTTTGTCTATATATGTTCAGCCCTGAGATGAACTGGGGACTCATACAGGATGTTCCCCGCCTTCACCCTTTAGCCCCCATGATCCTAGTGAGGATAAAATTGGTTCAGATGATGAGACAAGACTTTTTTGGACTGTGCAGGTACATTTGGCAGCTCTACGGTGCCCCCTAGTGGACAGGGCTCCAACTGCCTGGTTTCTCTGTCTACTGGCTCCCAGTCAGATACAGAACAGATTTTAAAGTTCTGTTACTGGTTTACAAGTCACTGAATTGTTTCAGTCCATAAATGAATGTCATGTTAATAGAATATAAACCCAGGAGGACTCTGAAGTCAGCTGACCTAGATACCATAGTCCAGTCCAGAGCAGACTAAACCTGGTTCTGTTGCACACAAACGGAACCAGGGATGGACCTGGCCTGATTTGCACCCTGGGCGAGACATGTCTTCGGCGACCCCCCCCCCCCCCCAACACACACACACACCCGGAACCATATCCTTTCAAAGACAGATTATACGACAAACACCAATGTACATATCAATGCTTACTTTTAATTACAATTTAAAAAATACAAAGTAAAAATTGAGATAAAAATAAATAAATAAAACTGAGAAATTTGTAAATATAAATATTCTAAAATTGCACACAATAATAACATTGCAAATTGCACAAACCTATTCAAAAAGCAAAACCAATGTTAACTATAATTAAGTAATAATAAAATGAGTGCAAATGACTTTGCTTTTCCTGTTGGCTTTTCCCTTAGGGTTCACCACAACAAACAAAAAAACTAGCAGTAAAAGTAAAAGTGCAGCAGCAGCAGCTGTAAAGATGCCATCTAAAACTGGACCTTTCTTGCCTTCTTTGATGCAAAATCCTCAATTACATCCCTGTAATAAATACCGCATTTTCACGACCATAAGGCGCACATAAAAGTCTTAGATTTTCTTCAAAATGTGCGGCGCACCCTATGGTGCAGTACGCCCTATGTGTTGTTGTAAGGCGGACGTAGTAGAGGACACCATGAGAATGGTAAAGAAGACCCAGCTGAGTTTCCGCGGACATAAGGCCAGGTGGCCCGAGTTGGAGTAAAGACTCGAGCAGTGGATCACCGAGCAACGCACACCGAACGAGTGGGAGAAACGTTTCGACGGTCACCATTCGACTAAAAGCAATAACACTAGGAGAAGAAATGAACATTGAACATTTCCAAGGAGGTCCGTCTTGGTGCTTTCGTTTCATGAAACGGTGCCATTTTTCAATCCGGACAAAGACTACGGTAGCGCAGCAATTCCAGCGGATTATAAAAAAGCTGGCCATCTTCCAGTCCTACTGCAGCAAACAGATTTCCGACAAACACATCCAGCCCAGCCACATCACAAACATGGACGAGGTGCCACTCACTTTTGACATCCCGGTGAGTCAAAAACGCAAACTACTATGCTTGTTTCAGCGCCCTATGATCAGGTGCGCCGTATGTATGTGTTAAATATATTAATGGCACAAATAACTGAGACTGCGCCTTTTCATACGGTGCGCCATATGGTCGTGAAAATACGATATATCAGTAAATATATATGAAGGAATATGGAGATTTAAAAAAAGTAAACACATTTAACAGCACACATCCCATTTATTTATTTACTTTTTAGTTAATCACTTTATAAACTTTCTTAAACCATGGACTCACTGTCTCATTTCCTTAGCCTATTTGTGGACTCACCAACTGACCAAAGATAGCACCAAATCCCCATATGGGCTCATTATGATCAATTCATTTGGGCTTATTAGCAATCCTGTGAAACACAGAAGTATCCCTACAGCCCACTAACCAGCAATGGAAAAATGCATAAAAGATGGGGAAAAAATCCTTAAATGGTAATAGTGGTTTTATTTATATTATTAATCTGGCACAGCTCCCCTGTGCCAGTGTGCACAATGGCATGCGCAATGGCACGCGTCCTAGCACACGTTATGGAACGCACTGGCGCACTTTCACGCGTTACAGGGCGTGTACTGGCACGTGCCATTGCGCGCACCAGTGCGCGTGCCAAAACGCAATCTGTAACGCGTGATATAATAAACACAACGCGTGGCTATGTGAACGCTTTGGCTTGCCATAGGGGCGCTGCCTGGGCCGAAGCAAGCAAGCCGGGAAAAAAAGGATGGTCACATGCTGGCGCCCCATAGAGGAACAACTGACCTGAAATCAGTCACAAATGTGAACATTTTTAAATCCAGGTTAAAAACTTTACTGTTTTTATGAGCTTATAAATAAACTCTTCAATCTTGTCTTTTAAATGCCCTTTTTGATTTTAATGTCTTACATTACTCTGTTGTAATTTCAGCGTAGTTTTAATATAGTTAATGTAATTATTTCTCTCTGAATGCAGTTTAAAACCCACATGATTATTTCTATGTCTTTTAACCTTTCGTGATTTATCCTTTTTCTGCCGTGATATTTTTTATCATGACTTTGTGATAGGGACTGAGGTAAATTATTATTTTTAAAATGATTAACCAGGTGATTATTTTAACGATTAATTGACTAATCTACCAACTGATTGGACGTTAATGAAGTCAACTGACACCAATAGACATAGGATCCCAGGACCCCACAAGGACCAGGACCCATAAGGAACGGGATATGGAACAGACAGACTGGGAATGGATAGAGTTAACATTGACCAATAGAGAACACAGAGCTGGACCTGGGTACGACGCCACATGGACCTTGGGCCACAAAGTTATTTTTCCTATTTTTACATCTACAATGCACCTGCCTTCAAGTGAAGCACACCCCTCCTTTTGATTTTTTTCTTTCCTTTCTCCAGATTAATTCTGTCATTAGGAACCATTTCTCCTCCTCATCCAAACATATCACTGACTGGTCAGATGCTGCTGCTGTCAATCATTGCAGGAACATGTGGGGTGACAGACTCGTCTCTTTTTCTCTCTCCCATCCCTCACTGATTTAATTATCTACAGTACACAGTATAGTGTATTTATCTTTTATAATGCATTCACCCAGAATGCACTGCTGCAGGGGTTTTTTGGCTCTTGTGAGGAATTCAGTTTCTGTTCTGCAAAATGTAAACTGTTTGTTTTGGACGACAGTGTATGGTCGATGTGCCGCTCCAGATCTACTTTGGAAAACACTTCTAGAATAATGCTGCACAAATAAACTTTCCTTGCCTTCACATCAAGTATTTATGTCCTAATCTTGTTTTATCTTTGTTTTAAACTCTGTTAGACTCACCAGATAATGTGGCCATGATTCAACAGTTCCAGGAGTGGACAGATTCACCCAGTGCAGTGTCTGATGGAACAAACACAAAACCACAAAATGACATGACAAACTGGAAGAACAACTTTTCTTAAATACATTTTTAAATGCGCAAATAATTTACCTCCTGCTGTACTGTGTTTTTTTGGAACAAAAATTAGCATAAGAAGGGTGTCCACCAGGGGAGTAGTGAATGGAAACTGTATAGCAGAGGCTAAAACCAGTTTTGGCCAGTCAAGTTTTTCAGTAACTGGGATTGATTTTTGGAACAACTTACCAATTGAAATAAAAACACAAACTGAGTCTAAAACATTTAATAGAAAAGGAAAACACTCGCTGAAGGAAAAAACAAAAATGCAACTATGAAAATGTTTTACATAAAAGTTTTAAAGTAGTTCTAGATTTTGATGCTGAACATATCATTTTCCAACACCTAAGTGTAGTCAATTAATGGTATTAAAATAAAAAATTCTCACAATTTTAAAACAAAGCCAGAATAATCAGATTTATCGTTTTCAAAAATGCCACCGCGAGTCACGTGACCCAGTGACATCAGGGGTTGACAAGCCGACCCCGAAAGTTGTTTTGACGTGAATTATTTCTTCGAATACGATGGTAAAAACGTGTATTGCATATGGATGTTCAAATACCCACAAAGATGGAGTTTTGCTCCATAAATTTCCGCACCCAGACCAGGATAAAGGGAGGTACAAAGAATGGATCAGACAACTTCAACTTCATGTGTATTATCAGTCGTGTATTATGCACTGATCATTTCTCGAAAGACTTGTTCACTACTACAAATCAGATAGCAACATCAGTGAATTACCAAAAACAATTGAGATTGAAATCGGATGCTATTCCAACTGTTTTCAAGCGAAGACCAGAGGTTGAGGACATACAAAAAAATTAAGCAACCCCAAGCACAACGAGTTAATAATTTTTATTACATAATTTACATGTACATTCCAACCTGTATATTGTAGATCCTAGATTTTATATTTAAATGCATAGGTTGACACATGTCAAGACTGTGATGAATGATTTGATTTTTCAATTTTACACTGTACATGTATTTCCTCCTTCGATGCTAGACTTTAGATAAAATCAAAGAAGTGTAATTTCCTGTTGACCAATTTTTTTAATATCAAAAATAAACATTTACAAAATGTGTGGAAGTCCATATTTATTGAAGGGTCGGTATCTTGTATTCATGATAAGTCCCAGATCCATCGGGGTATGTTTCTCTGATTATTTTGACAACACATGAAGGAACTGGAACTCTATTCTTTTTTCCAAGAATCCCATAGCACCATTGTATGAACCTATGATAAGCTGTGTATCTATTTCCTGTAAGAACGAAAATGTAGTAAATTTGAAAATATTCATTGTCTAAAGCCAATATTCCAACAACAAAAAAGATTCTTCTGTATTACGTATATACATGTATTTGAGGTTTGGCAACCTCAAAAAACTTGTAATAAAAAGTGTCTGTGAAGCATCATAATTAATTTATTCTAAATGATTAGAATATTATTATCATAACATAACACATGTATTATTACTAATGTAAACCAATACATTAGGCCTATCATTTTATCCAACACATAAACTTGTGAAACTAGTGATAAGTCGCTTTGGGCATGTTGGGTCGTGAATAAATCAGAATTACAAACTTTGGAATTGAAATTGATTTAAATCGATTTAGTTTCTACTTTCACTGTCAAATATCAGCGTAATTATCAAAATGCATGAACACTAAGAGTTTTGAAAGATCATTTAGTATGTCAGCGATGAAAGTAAACTAAAGTACCTGCATCGGACGATATACATCCATCAGAATCGAACTGTCTCTGATGCCGAGCTGTCATTCTTGCTGGTCGCATCCATATTGTTAATACCCTCTGACGTCACGGGATCCTCTGGTGTGAAGTATCTACTGCAGACGTAAGGGCTCCTTTTTTTAATTATAAAACTCGGCCCTTCATCCTGCCAAACAGCATGGACCCATTTTCTTCTAGCTTCACCGTTAACAGGAAAGGAATGGAATGAAAGATATGACTGCTTCTGTGCATTACAAGAACATCCTGGCACACTACAATAACTGTGGTTTTTGCTTGGGCCATCTTTGTCATTTAACTAGGGGTATACTCCTCTGACGTATTTGTGGTGTGAAATGTGGAAGTTGTGATAAAGGTCCATTATGCTACTATCACCATCTCACCCTCTTTTTCCCAACTTTAATTGATATACTCCTGGTTTATTACTGTGTGTAAATAACACAAGGTAAGATTAATAACACAATACTGCATAGCATAGTGTATTGTTTATCTGCACATAAGTTAATGCTGTTGTTGAAGCTAATATGATAATAAGCTAGCTGTCATCTGTGTGCCTTCTGTGAGATGATTTCTGTGTATTCCATGACGCATATTATACATCTGAGTGACTCATATGGTCTTTACAAGCGGAAATTTTTTCCGCTTGTATTATTCCAATGAATAATTTAAATATGGGAAAAATCGATTTTTGAACAAAAAAATGTATTTAAAAATCGTAAAACAATAAATCCCGATGTGAATCAATTTTTTTCTCCCACCTCTAGTATATACGTGTAAAATTTTATTTTATAAATGTATAATTTCATATATGATCAAGGCCACATTGTGGAGAACTTTGCTGTTGGAACTAATTTTTAAAAAATGCAAAAAAGTCAAAAAACTGTCCCTGTCAAAAGGGCACTTTGGATGTCAATCAGCAAAGGGGCATGTGCCAGAGCCCCTGTAGCACCCCTTATCTGCATGTTCAGGGTGTGAAGTTTTTTCATTTAGTTTATTCATATCACACATACACCACAATCACTGTGCAGCTTCATGTCACTGAGCTGTATCGGGCCACATCACCTCATCCACATCTCAGGCTATATTCTCTCTTGCCAGGCAGTGCGGGGAAAATGCCCTGGAATGGTGATTCTATAGGATTCAGGAAAGGGGAGTAGGGTGGCAAACAGACATTTAAAAACCGGTTACTGTTGGTGGTGAACCACTGTCTGATTTTGTCTGTTCTGTGGAAGCGGACATTGTCCCAAATGATGACATAAATGGGACATGTCGACCTAGGATGGTGTTGTTGGCGGTCAAGGAGGATGTCTTTTGGCTCCTCTAGGAAGGTGAGGAGACGTTGGGTGTTGTAAGACCCAAGGACAGCATGACAGTGGACAAGCCCCTCTGAACCCATGGCTGCACAAACAGTAATATTACTCCCCGTTGGCCAGGAACCTCAGTGATGGCTCTTTGGCCAATGATGTTACAGCCTCTTTGCCTTTGCTTCTGTAGGATGAAGCCAGCCTCATTGGCCAGCTCCTCTCCCTCTGACTCGAATTCCTCTTCCTGACTCTGCCTTCATCCATTGTGTTTGTTTGGAATCTTCAGCAAACTGTGCACTCTGGACTTGCTCATATACATGTGGTCACAGCATTAGCAACAAGTGTCTTCAATTTTGAGTAATTGTCTGTAATGAATGACACCAAGTGTGTTCATTCTGTTCCGATAATGCTGACTGTACCAAAAAATTTGCATCACGTGAGCTTTCATTTGCAACTTGTGTTGTAGCAAAGATAAATGTGTTTAGATTTATAAGAATGGAGGATTGTGTTTTGACAATTGTGTCTTCATGTGAAATGTGTTTATAATATTGGCAAATGATGGCTCGATTTAGTAAATGTGTTTAAACAACTGGTCATTTGGTTCAGAGGACTGACTTTTGTGTTTTAGCATTTGAGAAAAACTAATCTTGTGTGAATATGAAGCTAATATTAAAGTGATCCATAAACTAAACTGCAGTTCCAGCTGAACACAAACAACCATCCAATAACTTTACACCAGTCTCATATTGACATGTTTCAGCGACACCCAGTTGCACTAGTGTCTAAATCAAAAACAGGACATGAGCAACAGGAAGAGAAATGATGCCTTCACGTGCCATCAGGAAGATGAATGTTTACTCTTGTAAATATTAAATTATGAGTGTGTTGTGTTCAGGTGATTCTGTTTCAGTGAAATAAAAGTATCTGATGGTGACCTGCTCCTCATCTGCTGCTACATCTTCTGTTAGATGTTCTCTTATACATTATGTAAATGTGTATTAAATGTAAAACACCACCAGTGAACAGCAGCAGAACAGCCATAAAAAACATTCTTCATCAGTTGTGATTAATCTGTCGTTGCTCTCTTCCATGTCGAAAATGTCAAAGGTTATTTAATCTTTGTAGTTCGTGGATTATTTTCCCCCCAGTTCTTCAAAGGAAATAACATGTGAGGGTGTGAACCTAGTATTTCCCATAGCATCTGAAGATAGCACTTACTTTCACTTTCTTCACTTTGACACAGAAACTGCTCAATACGTAAGTTCACAGTAAATCCTGTTAATAATTCTTCTAAATTTACACCAGCATTGTTTTTCTGTCTGATTATTATTATGTACATTAAAAGTTTTAGAGTGTAAAAGGTTATAAACCGCTATGAATACAGTTTCAATGAGGAAAATATCTTTATTTCACAGTAAAAATGTGTGTGTGTTACTTTACCTGAGCATTGTCTTTCAGGACCGACACACTTTATATTTGACTAAAGAGTATTTTATGAGTTTAGAGTGTTTGTATTTTATGGTATAAATATAAATGTTTCGTTCCTAGTGTGTGACTCAAACAGGAAATCCCTTTCTGTATCTGTACTTACATGTATTTTACTCCAGAATGAGACTGATTGAACAGTAGATTAATTCAAATACACTGTCCTATTCCTTTATATGACTCTATAAACTATAGCAGCCTTCAGTCCTTTATTCAAAGATACTTTGATGGACTTTACCGTCGTTTGAAGAAGTAAATATTTCAAGTCTTCAGTAACAGGGAGTGAGTGTGATTTGTGCTGAGTTGTACTTGTAGACTCAGATATTCATGAACTTTGGATTCACAGCAATGTGTTGAGTTGATAAGATCTACTGTGGATGCAGAAGGAGGAGCACACCATGTTGACCATTACAGATAAATACTTCACTGCCACACCCTGCATTCATTTGTCAGACAGTAAATAAAAGTATAGAATCTGTTCCTGCAGAATATTAAATGCCTCAACTCTACTATTATATGTCTTTTGACTGTAGTAAGAGATTTACAATTGGACCTAATGTCTGTAATGAACAGAATAAAAGTGATGAACTCCTGATCAGGGTGGCTCTGATAGTTTATGAACAGTTAGTGAATGATAATAACAGTGGATGTTGCACCGTTACTTTAACTTAACTTTAACTTTTTAACTTTAACTTTAACTTCCAGTTTGTCATGTCAGTTTGTGACTTGTTTTGTGTTGGTTCAGTCAGACGCTGCAACAGTTGAATCTGTCCACGTTTGGAAGAGTTGGATCATGGCCACAGCATCTGGTGAGTGTAACAAGGTTCAGAACAAAGATAAAACAAGATTAGGACAAAAATACATGATGTGAACACAGGTCAATCTGTGTAATAATATGGACGTTGGTGGAATCTAGAGCTGAACAATTTGAAGAAAAAAGTGAATTGTGATTTTTCTGGCATCTATTGCAATTTCCATTTTATTCACAATTTTCTTCAAATCCAAATCACCTTTCAGCCCTTCAGCAACATTTTGAAACATCACAAAGATTTACATAATAGCATTGAAACAATAAATACCATAACTACTGCAAGAACGAAAACTAAAGTCAGGAATTATTTCAAATGTGGTTTTATACTCTTTGAGTCTTCTCATTGTCTTTTCATTAATTTAATATTACAATGATAGTTTACAATCTGTGACAGTATTACAAAATATTTCAACATAACATTACTTTTAAGATTACATAGTCACTTGTCCCATAGTCCAATTTGAGTCTTTGAGCAACCATGACCCAAGAGGGGTCATGAGACACTAAAGAGGGGGAGGTCAGACACACAGTTTTAACACCTTCCCATCAACTCCTCCTTCTTCAGATGTTATCTCTCTTTAGCTCCTGAAGGATCGTTGGTCAGATTCCTGAAGAGTTGTAGGGTGTCGGTTCCCCTGGAGGCTGGTATGCGGTGGGGGTTTTCCCTTCCCCCGCAATTGTCACCTGCATTCCTGACATGTAAAGTCATGCAGTGTGATCACTTTTACAGTCACCTTTAAACTCTAAAAAGTACATTTATGCATAAACATTTATATCTCTGATGTGATTGTAATTTTCCAACACAAACCCATTTCTGATTTTCTTCCCAGCAGTTAATTTGCTGATGAATGTGAATTGGGGGAAAATAAAAAACAGGTGCAGTTTGTCATCACTGATTTTGCTGCCCGTGTGCGGGATCCCACCTCAATCGGCATGCACCGGCCCTCACTTTCATTGCACTGTGGGGTTTCTGGGGGACACTGACTCGTGTGTGTGTTAGACTCCTTGGTCCATGTTTCAAGTCATCCCTCCCAAGGCTTCACTGTCAGGGGAGAGAAGGTGCAGTGAGCACTAAGTCCACAGCCCCTGGGAAGTGACAAGGTCCAGGCAGAGGGCGCTGTAAAGCTCGCCACCGGAGCCACGAGCCAACTTTACTACCTGACCTGTTCCTGGCCGACCCAGAGCCAGTCACAGCTTGCGTTGGCTGAGGTGGGATCCTGGCTCTGCGGGTACATGGGCAGCAAAATCAATGATGAAAAACTGCAGCAAAATCAATGATGAAAAACTGCCTGTTTTTTTTATTTTCCCCAATTCCCACAGGACCCATTTTGAAATGAAAAATGTTTTCGTTCCTCATTTCCCATTATTTTCCACTTCCTGATTTGAACCCCCCCCCTCCCTCAGCAAATCACACCCAGCTCACTACCTTTGGCGGCATTTTGATGAGGTCACATCCGGACCAGATCTGGACTCGAGGCTTTGCCAGGATTTTCACTGATGAGCTCCATCTCATCACCCCTAAGCCCAAGGTTCCCATGCATCTTGTAAAACCTGAAAATTTACAGCATACTTTTCTAGTCATGGAAATGATCTAGAAATGTATTAAAATGGCTAAATGTCCTGGAAATAATCTTTCTTTTCCTGGAATTGTATTTCTCTGTTTTTGACTTTTTCTGTTTGAAACCGCTCGCTGTTTGTAAGTTGAGGACAAATAAGTTCAGTCATGACTTCAGCTGCACATTTTCACCTACTGCATCTAATCATATAAGGCAGTTTGGTTTGGGATCTTATATATATATATATATATATATATATATATATATATATATATATATATATATATATATATATATATATATATATATATATATATATATATATATATATATATATATATATATATATATATATATATATATATATATATATATATATATATATATATACACATGTGTGTGAAATACCTGAATTCAACTGAACTCTACATCTACCCTCACACTCCACCTACTGGACAAAAACACAAACTACAACTGGGCAGATGCAGAAAATGAACAAAACACAAACATGACTTCAATATCTCTGATAAATATTCTCATTTAATTTCAGCAATTTGTTTTACTCATTTGTAAATTATGTTTTATCCAATGTCACATTATTTAGGATGTGATTGGACCAAACCTTTATATTCTGGTAGATGATGGTTCACATTTATTTGTCTGGTTTTAATGTGTTGGATAGTTTTGAACTGTCCAACCCACTTTAAGTCATGATGTGACTCTTCTGAAACACATTTACATCTTTTCTTCTAACATGATTGTGGAGTAAATGAGAAGGTAGCCACATCAGTTAATTAAAGAACCAGTAGAAGCTGAAACCTCTTCATCTGTGCAGTAATTGTCCAGTGGAAGGATCTGATCTTCATCGTCCACAGGACACATTTCCACAGTGGACGTCTGCAGACATACTGTCCTGTCAGAAGAACAGACACAAATACCTGAATAAACCTCTGTGTTTGTGTGTTTACAGATGATCATCCTCTGAAGCGCAACAACAGCTATGACATGCTCCCACCTGACAGTAAGTTCATACTTTAAAAACACTTACATTTCCAGGATCCAACAAACATGTTTAAAGACTTTTAAAGTGGAATGATTATTGATCTAGTGCAGCTTTTCTACTGATTCTAAACCAGAATATAACTAACATGAACAGAACTGAATATAAAGACAAGATGTGAATGTATGTGGTGAATGAGACACAGGGTTCTCACCATCACATTTCAGCTTAATGTTACGCAGTGATTAGGGCCACTACACTGCCTTTCCAGTTGTGGGATTGTGTTTTGAGCACATTTGCTTGCGTAATATTTCCATATTTATCTAGAAAACATCTTTATTGGGGCACTTGTCGCTGTGAGAGTTATTTTGACAGATAACACCATTGACTGGGTGCTTATCTACGTTAATTTATGTCTCCCCGCCTCACCCATCCTTTCCTGTCGATCTACCCGTTCCCGTCTAAAATTAAGAGTCACTTCCAATCTTGGGGTTACAATTAGCATGTCTGGGTGTGTTTCTGTATTTCTGTAGGTTGTGACGGGGTTCTTCTTTGTAAAAAAAAATCACTAAATAAGTGATGGCATAGTCGAAAAAGGATTTTTCAGGTGCTTTATTGTGCTCGTCTTTTAAGTGCAAAAAATTTGGTTTTAGTGTCCAAAAAGAAGTATTTACAGCGTTCCCAAATAAAGTCCATTCTTAATACACACACACACACACACACACACACACACAAATACACAATTAAAGAAACAAGTCCTTTTAGTTAATTCTTTCACTTCTTTGTACCTTCTTCTTCTTCTGGTCTTTTCCCTCTACTGGCTTCCACAACCCATGATGGAGAGAGGCCCTCATTTAAAACCCTGAGGCTCCTCCCCCCAGGTAATTAAGAGGCAAAATTGCTCACTACTGACCAAGCATTTCAAGTTTCAGTTAAACACTATTAATATAAATTGCCAAAAATTAAAACACACCGAGTACAATCACTGATGAGCCTCTACGACAGTCCAGAAAAATTATAAAATTGTTTATAAAAAAAAAAAAAAAAAACTCGGTTCCTTTTGGTGACGTCACCAGGGCGTCAGACGGTTTCCTACCGGCGTATAACCGAAAGTTGCGCCAGCGCTCGGTTTGACAGGCGGGAATTGTGAATGTGAGGGATGGGTTAGGGTTAGGGTTAGGGTTAGGGATGTTTGACGAACGACAAAACTATGGATGAAGATGTTTAAAGAGTGGTCTAGTGTGGACCCGAGACTACTGTGATGACTGTCTGAGAAACAATGACGGGAATGGAGCGGACAGACGGCAGACAGTGAATGGAGCAGGTAAGTTGAATGAATGCTGCACTATGCGTGTGTGTATGAGCGCGCATTGCTAAACTCGGGACCAGTTCAACGCGGGACATGACGGAGCTCTTCCGTCACAAGGGTTTAAAGCAGGGTTCCCCAATAGGCGGCCCGCGGGCCACTTCCGGCCCGCGAGAGGACGCAGACTGGCCCACACCAACTTGTGAGAAAAAGATTCTTATTTTGAAATATTGTGACGGTGTGACATTCGCGCGCCATCATCTCTGCCCCGTGTGTGTTTTTCCTTTTTCTCGTCTTTTTTTTTCTTTCTCTCGTCTTTTTTGGAGTGTGTGAAATGCGGCTCTCCTGCGACATATGTTTAAACTGAACATTGTCATCTGGACCTTGCCTCACTACTCCGCCTTTTCTCTATGTGGTGCACGTCTGGAGGTGCGCACCCATACGCGCGCGCGCGCACGCACACACACACCTGCTGCAGAACCGGACCACTGTTATATACTCATAATTCACGCTTCATAGAACACGTGATAATTGACTACAGAACACAGATTCATTCATTCATTGTTTTGGGTTTTTCTTCTGTTTGTGTTTTAAGTATGGAGGATAATTGGTGCCATTGTTTATATCAAACATATAAATATGAATAAAATTGAATTGAATATGAGTTAATATGATTTCAGTTTGATGTATGTTCCATGTAAACATTGTAGATTGTGTGTTAATTAAATAATGTGGTAATTGGTATAGCCATGGGTGGAGCTTAGGGATAATATAAAGGGGGGTGTTTCCCAGTAGTGTGGGGGGTGTAGTTGAGATTTAGAGAGATTTGAATTTGAAGTTAAAGTAAGAGTGTGGCTGAAATCAGTTTTTTTAGTGCTGAATGGTAAAAGAGACCAACTTTATTTTATTGTGTTTTCAGATCTCTTGCAACTATTTTTTCTTTTTCCTGTGTTTTTTTTGGTATTTTTACACTGGAAAAACTGTGCACTCCTCATCACTGCTAAATGAAAAACCATTGAAGTCAAACGAACCCTTGACAAATATATATTAGTATTTATTATTTACTAACTGGCTGTTGTTACAGCTGTATTACTGTTGATTTGTTCCAGCAGACAAGCAAAGTATATATTTTTTTATTTTATTTTGAGTTAACTAGCTGCTGTCATAAATTTTTCAACTTTCCAAGCAGACTGTAATAACCAAATATTTATTTTGAGTAAATGGTTGGTTCTCAACTTTTGTTTCCAGAGTGAAATTTGTCTTTGTGTGACCCTCACCAATAGTATTCCTGAATCCCAGGCACAACTAATAATGTTATAATTCACTGGAAGTGCAGATTCAACAGTGTTGTCACTGGAGTGAGGCTGTTGTTGCGCCCCCCTCCCTGCCACCGTGTGCCCCACAGGTGGCTTGGTGCCCAGGTCAGAATTTGGCCCTTGATGAAATCTAATTGGGGAATCCTGGTTTAAAGAAAAGCCAATTTGAATTGGCTATCGGTCTGTGTCGCATGAGATTGGAGTAAATCGGTCTATGGATCCCTGAAACAGTGAAACTACAATTGACTACGACCGGTCCAATGGCCCGGATTTACGGCCGTGAATCAGCCTCTGAGACGCTAACTAAACAAAATATGATTTTGAAATCATATTTGTGTTTCTCTTTTTCTTCTCAGTAACAAAGTAAAACAAATCCTTGCAGTTAAATTGTCAATTTGTATTGAATGATATTAGTTTGAATCGAAATATACTAATTTTTATGAATTGCCCTGAATTGGATCGTAGTCTGTGAATCAAGATTTGAATCAGATCGTTGTGTGAGTGAAAGACTCACACCCCTAGTGAATAGTGACCTAAATGACGAGCATTTGGAGCATCTGTGTGATGCTCATTGGCTGTGCCGGCTGCTCGCGAGATTTAATGAAGACTATTGCACATGTGCATACTGTCGGGCCTTCCTGGTTAACGTTACGCTGTTCTGGTGAGAACCCTGACACACATGAGTCTGACCTACAGGACTCATTATTTACACTCATCAGTCCACGTTACTGAAGCATCAAACAGGAGACAAGGCTTTGGATCAACTCAAACACATTCCTTTAACATCTACTAATTATTCAGCATTTATTTTATTTTATTTTTATTTTATTTTATATATCATTTCAGTGTCTGAGCTGAGGGTCGTTCTTCTGGGGAACAACTGGTCTGAGAACAATTCAGTAAGAAACATGATCCTGGATCAGGACATTTTAAGCATTAAACCCACCTCCAGTATGAGAATCAGTAGAACAATAAAAGATAAAAAAGTTGCCATCATCACCACCCCAGATCATCTACTGTCTGACATCAAACACCATGAGCTGATGAAGTTAATAAAAGACTGTTCAGCTGCTTCACGTCCTGGACCTCATGTGTTCCTGCTGGTTCTACAGCCTGAAGACTTCACTGAAGAACACAAATGGAGAATAGAATCATTCCTTAAAAACTTCAGTGATCAGTCATTTAATCAAACACTGGTTCTCCTTTTACCACAAAGAAAACAGAGTCTAAGACTCACAGAAAAACAAAGACAACATCCACCTGTAAAAGAAATGATCAAAAGATGCAGATACAGAAGTGTACAGATGGAGAACCTTGATCATCATGAACTGTTAACACAACTGGATCAAATAGTAAAAGAGAACGACGGAGAACATCTGAGCTATGAAGAATTTAAGGAAACACCATCTTCTTCAACAGATGATCATGAGGACCTCACACTGATCCAAAAAGGTTTTGGTCTCATGGGTGCTGTTAAAGCTGGTAAGAGGAGGATCAGTTGTGATTTTATTGTCTAATTATGCTGCTGTTAATAATGTTATTTTGTTACAGGGCCATGATACGCAATGTGATATGACTTGTGTAAATATACATGCCACTTTTAATTGGTGTGTTATCTGTATACATTATAAACTCTCTGCATGCAGGTTGATGCCTCAAGTCCAATCTGCATTAATATATCAAATACCACAAACTGAATTATGTGAACCAGAGATCTTGGCTTAAATTGACTCATGATCACATACATTGAATTAGATGTAAAAGATCCAAAATGCATATGTATAACACGCCAAATGCCATAAGAACTGGTGTAACATACAATGCCATTTCATGAGATAATCTCTTATTATACAACTCTGCTGATGTTAATAATATTATTTTGTTACAGGGCTGAATGCAGTTAGCTTTGTCCAGTCACACTTCCCCCTGTCTGGGACAAACCCTTCATCTCACAGTGAGTAAAATCATCCCTGTACTATTTGTCTTGTCCAGACTGAGCACTGTTAATTTTGCAATATACTCACTTCTCCAGCCATATATTTCATCTCATCATCTGAATCCACTTTATCCTCACTAGGGTCACAGGGGTCACCTGGGGGCCTCATCCAGCTATAATGGGCCAATTGTACACCCTGTATGAGTCTCCAGTTCATCTCAGGACTGAACATATATGGACACAAAATCACTCTCACATTCACACCTATGGAAAATCTAGATTAACCAGTTAACCTATCAGTGCATGTGTTTGGATGGTGGGAGGAAACTGGAGTACCTGGAAAAAACCCACGCAGACACGGGGAGAACATGCAAACTCCACATAGAAAGGTCTGGTGTGGGAATCAAACCAGGATCTGTGAGGCATGAGTGCTAACCACTGCACCACTGTGCCGCCTATCCATCTTTGAGTGTTGGCATTGTCTTTTCATTATTTTAATATCCCAATCATAGTTGACAATCAATTACAGTATTACACACAATTTCAGCATAAGATTAGTTTTAAAATTACAGTCAGTACTCAGAAAAGTCCAGTCTTAGTCGTTGAGCATCCATGACCCATGAGGCCATGCGACACTAAAGCTCCCCACTCAGACACACAGTTTATAACACCTTCCTGTTGACCCCTCCTTCTTCAGGATGTCCTCCGTCCTCTGTCCTGAAGGGCTGGGCGTCGTATCTTCTGGAAGCTTCGTTGCAGTGGGGGTTGAATTTAATTTGCATACAGATTGGTCAGGCCATTCTGTATCGAAATTATTCTGACCTAGAGACATCTCTTTCCAAGGCAATTTAACAGAATAAAATAATAAGACATTACTTTAACATTTATATCTCTCGTCCCCAGTGTTGTACCTGAACGAGTCCATTGAACGATCGTTCACGAACGATATATTTTTGACGAACGTGAACGACTCGTTCACTTTTGCCAAATGAACGGGAAGTTGTGAACGCGGTTATTCTGTCATTTATTGAACTGCGCTCTTATATAGTTCACATTTTGTTCTTATCACATTGGAATTATTGAGTCCTATAAAGTATAAAATGGGATCAAAACACAACATTATCATAGATGTCATTTTTGTATTATTCTGAACAAATGTTGGCAACATAATGTTGTGGAATAGCCAATGAGAAGTGTTTTGGGCGAGGCAGAGAGAGAGAGAAAGGCGGGTTCAGAGAGTTTTTGGGAGCGGAGAAAAAGAGTTAAATGTACAGAGTGTGACCGGAGCAGGTGTTGTCCCGTTCTTGGAAATAAGCATTGAAAACGAAGCTCACTGAAACAGCTCCTTGTGTTCTAAGAACCTGCAGAGGGAAGTTCAACTGGGGTAAGGTACTTACTTCGGCCCTGGAGGAGCGGCACTTTCCCCTAATTTCCTGACTACGGTCAGGATAACGTCAGGAACGGTTAATAATAAGTTTACAATAATAACACAAAAAAAGAATGAAAAAGTTCATTTTGGGATCCATGAACTTCTAGTTCATAATTTGGAAGAATGAACGATGAACTGAACTAATTCATATTGAGTAACTTGAACTGAACTTTGAACTTGTTCCTAATCAAGGTGAACTTTCCCAACACTGCTGGTACCATTGTAATTTTCCCAACACAAAATCACGGTAAAGCGTCGTTCAGTGAAATTCAGGACGATGACTCAATGCAGCTCCATGTACTTAAAAAACAACTTTATTAAATTATCTAAATCTTTCCTCCATGTTTATACATTTTAACTGTTATTAATATAGTTAATGATTCATTACATTTTACTGAAACTCTCCATTATATTGTCTTTGTCTTCACAGAATCTAGTCTGAGGATTGTTCTGTTTGGTAAAAGTGGAGACAAGAAGAATAAAATTAGGAATTCAATCCTTGGAAAACCAAGTTCATATGTCTCAAAAGCAGACCCAACCAAAGAACACATGTCCACTGAAGGAGAGTGGAAAGGAAAATTGCTAACAGTGACAAAAACTCCAGACTTTTCCAATATGACGGTGGAAGAACTGAGAAAAGTAGTAAAATATGTGACACCTGGACCAAATGTTTTTCTGCTGTTGGTGAAGCCATCAGTTTTTACTGAGGAGGAC
Organism: Siphamia tubifer; assembly: GCA_020466265.1. Classification (NCBI taxonomy): domain Eukaryota; kingdom Metazoa; phylum Chordata; class Actinopteri; order Kurtiformes; family Apogonidae; genus Siphamia; species Siphamia tubifer. The sequence continues at coordinate 14,195,871 of CM035795.1, forward strand.
AGTCAAACACTGAGGTACGTCCTGAGTTTGTTTGGACCAGATACCTTCAAACACTCCATGCTCGTCTTCACACATGATCTGAGTGAAATGAGTGTCTCTGTCAATGAGCTCCTGGTAGACTGTGGAGGAAGACACTACAACATGTATGAAGAAAACCGCAGTATTTTAATGGAGCAGATAGAACAATGCACAGACATCAAACCACCTTTAAACCTGGTTCTGTGTGGGAACAGAATATCAGAGAAAACTTCAGCAGCCAGAGCCCTTCTAGGTCTGACTGAGCTTCGTTCAGGTTCTTCACAGTTAGTTAAACATCAGACGGAGATCTGTGAACGTCGGCTTTCTGTAGTGGAGCTACCTGTCCTGAATGGAAGACCTCAGAAAGAAGTGATTAAAGATTTATTTCAGTCCATCTCTCTCTGTGAACCTGAGGGCGTCCATACCTTCATCCTGGTCCTACCAGTAGATGCACTCACCAATGAAGACAAGGCAGAGTTAGAGACCATCCACAACACATTCAGCTCCCGAATCAGGGACTTAACTGTGATTCTGTTCACAGTGGAGTCAGATCCTAGAGCTCCAGCTGTGGTGAACTTTGTAAAAAAGAGTAATAACATCCAGGAGCTGTGTCAGAGATATGAAGGAAGATGTGTCATTCTCAACGTCAGAGACAAACAGCAGGTCTCTGAGGTGTTGGACACCATCGAAGAAATGATTCACCGCAAAATCAATCCAATCGGCTTCACATCAGAAGCATTTGTAGAAATCCAAACAGAGAAGATCATCCAACAACAGTCTGAAATTGAAAATCTGAAAAGGAAACAACCGTCTGTCGCAGCTGATGAAGATGAACAGAGTACAGATTGTCTGAGGATTGTGTTGATTGGAAAAACTGGCAGTGGAAAGAGCTCCTCAGGAAACACCATCCTGGGCCAAAAAATATTTGAATCCAAATCAAGTCAAAAATCACTTACTAAAGTTTGTAAGAAATCAATGAGTCAGGTGAACGGTCGTCCTGTCGCTGTAGTCGACACTCCAGGCCTTTATGATAGCACCATGACCAATGAGGAGGTTCAGGAGGAGATGGTGAAATGCATCAGTCTTCTGGCTCCAGGACCACATGTCTTCCTGTTGACACTTCAGATCAGTCGATTCACGCCTGAAGAAAAGGACACACTGAAACTAATCAAAGAAGGATTTGGAAAGAATGCAGAAAGATTCACCATCATCCTTTTCACTGGTGGAGATAAACTGGAATATGATGAGCAGTCCATTGAGGATTACATCGAAAAAGAATGTGATGATTCATTCAAGAAGTTTGTCTCTGACTGTGGAAAAAGGTACCATGTGTTCAATAACTTTAACAAGGAGACTCACACTCAGATCAGTGAACTGATCAACAAGATCGACATCATGGTGAAAGAAAATGGAGGCAGCTGCTACACCAACAAGATGTTGGAAGAAGCCGAAGCAGCGATAAAGAAGGAGACAAAGAGACTGTTGAAAGAGAAAGAAGATGAGATGAAGAAGAAGGAGGAAGAGCTGAAAAGAAACTATGAGGAGAAAATGGAAGAAATGAAAAGACGAATGGAAGAACAAAAAGAAGAAATAGAAAAGGAGAGAAAACAGAGAGACAAAGAACTCAGAGAAATGGAGGAAAACATCAACAAGGAGTGTGAGAAGAGGAGGAAAGAACAGGAAAGGAGAGACGAAGAAGACAAAAGAAAGAAACAAGAGGAAGAAATGGAACGGCAAAAATGGGAGCAGAAGATCAGAGACATGGAGGAACAGATCAGATCTGAATCACAGGAGAAACAAGACATCAACATAAAACTGAACATGAGCAGGAAGGAGGTGGAACAACAACAGGAAGAATGGGAAGAGAAAAGGAAGGATTGGTGGAAGAAACGGCAAGAAGATGATGAACAGAGGCGACAGGAAGAGCAAACAAACATCACAAAACTTAGAGAACAATACGAGCAAGAGAAGAAAAAATATGAAATGGAAAGACAAAAAGAAGATCAAATGAGACGAGAACAAGAAGAAGAAGAGAAAAAACAATTAGAAGCAAACTACAAGAAGAAAATGGAGGACATGAAGAACAAATATGAAGAAGAAGCAAGAAAACAAGCAGAGGAGTTTAATGATTTCAGACAGAAATACACCCAAGAACTAGAAGCTCTGATGGAAAAACATGACAAAGAACTCAAAGATCTGAGAAAAGAGCACACGGAGGAAATCCAAGATAAACAGAAGGCGCACAGTCGAGACTATGATCTGTTGAAAATGTTGTCGAGTCACACTAAAAGCAAATTGAAAACAGAACTGAGGCAAAAGGAAGACGAGCTGGAGACTGCAAGTGCTGAAAAAGCTAAATTGCAACAAAAAATAGTTGAGCTGAAGACGAAGCAAGAGCAGGAGATGAAGGACCTGAAGCAGAAACATCAGAAAAAATGTTCTATCCAATGATGATCCTCCAAACAACTCATCACCACATGTTCAACTGTCAATCAAACCATTAGTATCCAGGTCATTTGGATGCATCTTCTGACCTTTAACCTTTTATCGTTTAAACAGGATGATTATTTTCCTCTAGTTCTACATGGAGATGGACTCATGTCACAGATTTGAAAGTTACACACATCATAAGCAATATTACCCCCCCCCCCCCCATACCATCACAGATGCTGTTACTTGACCTTTGTAGATTTATTTTCTGATAAGAATCTGGATTGTCCTTCTGGTCTTTAGCCTGGAAAACAATATGAAATGTGGACTCATCAAACCTCAGCACACAGTCCAGGTCAGATGGTAGATGCTAGACTGGAACGGCCTGACGGACAGGGTGGGGGGTGCTCAGGATGTTAAGACACAATTTCAACACTCTGAGATAGTTCAAAGAGGAACGTAACATCGTATATTGTTAAAGTAATTTCACATTTTTGAAAGATGACAGCACTGTTGAAAGAAGATCTCACCAAATCTATCCAGACCACCGAGGACGACTCTAGGTCTAAGTTTATTATTTTTTCAGTAGAACGTATGACAAAGGTAAAGATGAATGTAATATACAAAAACAGTGTGTGCAATGTTCATGGTATCAAAAGTATTTAGCATTAATTTATTAGTGTATAAATGACTGTATAATATAATTCAACAGAGGTTCTTAAATATAAATGACTGAACATTATCAAACATACATGACTTGTTAAAAATAAACCTGCTGCAAGTTATTGAAGCCTTATTTCACTTGCATTTTATTATTTTAATGTCACTTTGCATCACCATGGCCTTCTTCTCTGTCTAGTTTCAGTGGTGTACAGGAAACCTTTAGTAAAAAAAAAAAAAAACACTATTGAATGAGTCAGTACTCTAATCGGGTTCAGACGAATATAATAAATAAATATATTCCATATTGCTTAGATTTGCCAAAACACTCCACATGAAAGAAAGAAATAAAAGCACGCCACGAAGAAACATGTCCAATGAAATGCACCTGATTCAGCTTTTTGACTGCGCTGCATCTGAGTGTCATTTCAAGCCATAGCAACACAATCTACAGCTGCACAGAGTGTCCGGACCTTAGTCCCGCCCCCCATCCGTCCGTCCATTCCAATCTAGCATCTACCTTATCAGATCATGTGCATACCACATCCCTGCAGCAACACGTAGACCGATTGTTGGCAAGTCACGTCAATAGGTGAGATCCGATCAGAAGACGGAGTTAGATGATGTTGGGAAGTCCAACTCATTTGTTTGGGGTGGAGCCACCCAAGAAGAGAATCATCAACCACACCTGAAATTGGGGGTTTGAGTTTCTGCGGAAGTGCTGACGTTTTATATTTCACATGTTCCCAAAATACATTCTTGAGCTGAAACCAAGTCCATCCTGAACTTATCTTTGGAGCTTCTAATCAACGAACACAAAAATCCTCATATTCTGATAATAATCTGGATGGTCCTTCTTCTCTTTAACTTGGAAAACATCATTTTCAAGAACAATATTAAATGTGGACTCATCAGACCTCAGCACACACTTCCACCTCCTCAGTCCATCTCAGATCAGCTCAGATAGCAGTGTTGCTGGGTGTTGTTCATATATGGTTTTTGTTTTGTGTGTTAATTTTAACCCATGAGGTCCAGTCCTTTACAGAATAATGTCTGTTTTTAATGCAGTAGGTGGGAAGGTTCAAGTCCAGTCATGTTCTGTCAGTGTGGGTTTTCAGTCTTGTTGCTTACATGCACAGATTTTCTGTAAATCTTTTGATTATATTAACTTTAAATGATGAAATCCATAAAATCTGTACAACTGTACATTAAGAAATCTTATTCTTAAATGAGGACCTCCTACTCATGTTGTCGTTCAGCAGAGGTGGTAAAAGTACTCACAATCTATACTTAAGTACAAGTACAGCTACTTGTTTGGGAAAAAATACTCTGGTAAAAGTAGAAGTACTGATTAAACTCCTTCACTAAAGTAAAAGTAAAACAAAAAAGTACAACTTCTTAATTTTAATAAAGAAAAAAATATATAACTGCATATTTGACATGGATGAAATAATACTTATTAGGAAAAATCAAAAGAGTTTCAAAAGTATCAAAAAATGAAGCTACTGAGTTACTGTGTAGATAATGTGTTTGATCAGGTCACAGTTACTCAGTGTCGTGGGTATGGACAGGACATTTTGTAAAAATTGAGAAAAAGTCACAATTAGGATTTTAAAAAGTCATCATTATGAGATTTAAAAAAACATAATTATGAGAAAGAATTTAATTTCTCTCCACTGATTTTTTCCTCTGAAGCCATCTGTTTAGTTTAAAAAGTCTATTCTGTGAATGTACAGAGTATAAAATACTGACATTTATGCAAAAATGTGGGGAATAAAAGTAAAAAGTTGTCAGAAAAATGCATATTCAAGAAAAGATATCTAAAATATATATACTTAAGTACAGTAATGAACTGCTTATATTTAGTTATTTGCCACCTCTGTTGTTCAGTGTTGAACTCTGCTCTATCTTTACTTATGAATGACTTATGAATATATTAATATTAATAATCAACAGTATATGACCTTATTGTAATTGTTTAACCAGTGTATGTCTTTTTACTGAAGTAGAAGTGGAGGGAAAAGCTTTGTCCTCCAGGGCCGTATGTTAGATAGAGACGTTAGTAAAAACATGGCCCCTGGGATGGGATTATTCTGTTAATTTCATGTATGTACGTAAATCACAAGAGAAGCATGAAGTGGAACAAACTGGTTCTGAGGGACAGATAACAGGGGGTTATAAAAGTGTCTTTTCTTCCTGTATATTGAGAACATTCTAAAACAGCTCGTTTTGTGTTTGTTCTGACTGTTGGCAGTCCTGGAAAGTTCTGATTGTCTTAATATATGAGTATTTTTACTTTAACATATTCTCTTCACACACAGCAAATTTCTAGAGTTGAAAAATCTGGAGTTAACTAAAAAGAGTGAAAGAGTTGAATTTTTGGAATTTATTTTTTAACCCTGACTACCATATGTGTTAAGGACTACTACCAGGCAGTGTCATTTTTTGGATCAACTCCAAAAGCAGAGTTATAATAACTCTCCTGTGGAGTCAATGGATGGTCACGCATGTACACTCAGATTGAGTTGATTTTAACTCACGTGGAGTTTATTCCAAAGACCAAAATTTGCTGTGCATAGTGATTGAAAATTCCATGACAAATTATTCTCATTCATTCCTAATTATCCAGTTCATCTGTGGAATGTTTTAAACTATGTTTTTTATTCCTCATCCTTCACAGTCTTTTGTTTCTGAACCAGTTCTTTTGAAACATTTTTCAGGCTATGGTTTGTATTTGCAAAAATCAATAAAGTTTCAGTTTAAACATTAAATACCTTGTCATCGTACTGTGTTCAATTGAAAGTATGTTTCAAATTATTTGAAAATCATTTCATTCTGTTTTTATTTACATTCATACCAGGGTTATAATGGTTCAGGATTTTTACCTCCACCAATGAGGTTATGTTTTTGCCAGAGATTTTGATTAAATTTTCAGGGTAGGTTGGTAATGAGGAGATCTGGAAATGATTACATTTTGGTGGTGGGGGGTTAACTTGGCAGAGATCTGCACTCTCAAAATGCTTTCCTAGTTTATTATAGTTTTCTTTGAGTTAGTTTGGACTTTTTTTCTATGATTCAGTTAGTTTTAATTAATTTTTTTGAGCAGGTTTGCTAGTTTTATTAGTTAACTTTTATTTCTGAATGCTTAGTTTTAGTATTAATTTTATTTTTTTCATATATTTTATATTCCTCACCATCCTATTCAAAGTAATAAGGCAGTCAGAGACAGCAGACCTCCACCAAGGCTTGATTCTTCATTCACATGTGAAGTGATCGAGCCATAGGTGTTGACCCATCTGCTGTGTGAAGGTGAGATGAGGATGAAAAAAAACACCAGATTCTATCTTGTCTGAATCCTGAGATGTGGACCTTTGTCACACAAAGTGGACATATGTCAGAGGAGTGTAACCGAACTTCCTGTTAAACGTGAAGACAGTAGAAAGCAGGTATTATTGAGAGTATTTTCAAGCTCCTGAAGATTTTTGCCACATTTAACATTTGTGGATATTGGAAGAATCGTGGAGAAAAATTCACTAATGAAAAAAAACTTGATAAAGGCTGGCTCCATTTTTCCTGTAGGATTTTAACTCCAAGGAAAAATGCTATGGACAGACTCTGGTTTTAACCGGCAAACAGTCATCCCCAAGATATAGTGTTCTGATGTGAAGTGTCTACTGCAGATGTAAGTGCTCCATTTTTTTTAACTAGAAAACTCGGCCCTTCATCCTGCCAAATAGCCTGGGCACATTCACGTCTAGCTTTGCCGTTAACAGGAACGAAATATATGACTGCTTCTGGGCATCACAAGAACATCTACATCTACAACTATATCTTGGCTATGACTGTTTGCCGGTTGAAACCAGAGTCTGTCCGTAGGATTTTTCCTTGAAATTACACTCCTACAGGAAAAATGGAGCCAGTATATGAATGGTGTCAAAAACAACAGCTGTTAACATCGGTATGAATTGAGATAAAATAAATCGCCATGGTTTTGAAAGTTATGGTGAACACAAATATGTAATGTTCGACTTAAACTGTAGTTAGGACCCGTAGTTAGCAGCCAGTGAACAGTAGTTACTGCAAAAGTAGTAAGTCACAGTAAATGTATGCAGTGATCAAACCTGTAGTTTGTGAGGCTCCTGTTTTTTTCTTTGCGATGGGTAGCATCTAGTTCTCACAAAAACCTGCCCGTCTACTACATTTGATATTATGACAAACAAACACCAACATAAACACACACTGCCAGAGAAAAATGTTAATGGATTATGATAGCATTAGGCTAACATTAATGTTACAATAACTTTTGGTCGTTGCTGTGTCATCTTTGCCATTTGCGGAAGTAGGGTTATGCTCCGCTTCTGTATATCCAGTGCGAAATGCGGAAGTTGTGAAAAAGGTCCATTACCACTTGTGTTTTAACTGTTGACCTTTAGTCTGACCTTGACCTATGACCGTCATTGGTCAAAATCAAATGGATTCTTCCTTGACCCATTATCTATCATTCCTGAAATCAAAATCCGTTCAGAACATTTTGCGTAATCCTGCTGAAAGACAGAAAAACAAACGAAGCTGAATTTAATACATCCTTGGCAAAAGTAATAAGAGGTTTGTCTTGTGTGCCCAGACCAAGGCTACAAATTCAAAGCCTTTTGGAATCCAGAGGTCACATGATCCACACAGTATTAAAATTAAACATGTAATTAACAAGTAAAAAAGTATATAAAATCAATAAAGTCAAATAATTGAAATGTAAGGCGTGTGTCTTTGGTACCCAGACCAGGGCTATAAATGAAAGGCTGTTTGGAATCCAGAGGTGACATGATATGACCCACAAACTATTGAATAACTACTTGTAATTTATGAATAAAACATTTTTCCAAAATTAATGAAGTTATATAATTGAAATGTAACGGGTGCGTCTTGTGTACCCAAACCACGGCTATAAATTAAAGACCTTTTGGATGTCACATGACCCACAAACTATTGAACAACTTCTTGTAATTTATGAGTAAAAAATGTATATGTATTTGTATTTATGTATTAATTTGAGATGAATATACAAGTGATTTAAGGCATTTTTATTAATTTATTTTTTTAGTCTTGCCAGTAAAACATTTTTTGTGATGGTTCCTAAACTCCCCGGCAGCAAGGAAGTCGGTGTCCGCTACTGAAGCTGCTCAACTGGGGTAAGCCTGAGCGAACAGCCGCTGATACAGAAAATGAAAACCAAAGAACTGTCAAAAACATTTTTTTAAACTGTTAATTTAACCAACAGACACACATTATTCATCAGAATCATATAAAGTGCTTTAAATTATTTATTTTGAAATTTTACGTGAATAATACATGTTTGTTTAGTTACATGATCAGGATTTATTTATTTTTTTAATCTATCGTCATTAAATCATTATGGAGTAATAATTATGTTTGTTAAATGTATATTAAAATAAAACACTCTTGTTAAACGTTAGAAAGTGGGAAAGTATATTATGCTTTAAAGGAAAACATGTATTACTTTGAAAAAATAAACGATTAAATGGATATATAGTGGTTATATAATATAATGTGGTTTCACCTTTCGCAGTCTTGCTATTTCATATATTTCTTTAGTGCAAACTTCCATGTTTTTAAAATTTTTTTATTTAACAGCACATGAACACATCATGTTCTGCATCCTGATTGGTCCTGACAGACTAAAAGGTGATGTATAAACTCTACACAGTAAATTTTGCAGTGTTAAATCAACACTTAGAGAGTTAATTTGGAGACAATGGGACCAAATACACTCTAGAAGGAGTTAAATAAACTCTCTAAGTGTTGATTTAACACTGCAAAATTTACTGTGTACAGACACTGATTGGTCAGACAGTTGTCTATGTGACTCCACCCCTTTACAAAATACAAATGTGGAAGTTGACAGTAAATATAGCGGTGCATTAATCCACATGACATCCCATAATATTACACCATGGTCGGTCCAAGAGATTCAGTCCATGGTGACCGAGGAGTACGACCACGTACTGTAAAGTCAGTACTATCACTATGACAACCAGGAACCGTAATGTCAGCATGAACATAAAAACCTACAAAAAGCACAAACACCTGGACATGGTTAATACACAGGATCAAATTACTGTCCTGGAATGGAAATAGTACTGAGACCATTTAACTTATTAAGGATGATGTTTAGAACGTAACCCCATATATATATATATATATATATATATATATATATATATATATATATATATATATATATATATATATATATATATATATATATATATATATATATATATATATATATATATATATATATATATATATATATATATATATATATATTTTTTTTTTAATTCTGATCATTTATTGAATACGTTTTTAGGAGGAAATACATCACATCTAAATAAAGTGGTGACATCAAACAGACATGAAATAAACTGGAGTTATAATTCAACACAAATACAATAAATAGCAAATAAACAATAGGAAACAGCAGTGCACCCAAGGACTACTATTGAAGCATGTGAAAAGTATTTTACATATATGCATCAATCAACAGAAAACAATAGATTATTAAAAGAAAACTTCCAACTGATATGAGCAATTCATGTAAATCATCATCTGAAAACCACACTGTCCCAAAAATAGTGAATATTTCAAGTGAAGGAACTGATTCATTGGTGAAAATAATATTTTTAAGTTTGTGGTTAAATGGCCTGATAACACTAGTACAAATCTCCAAAGATGGTTTGACTTAAATAGACTAAATTTAATCAAATCAAATGTTATTTATAGAGCGCCAAATTGTAACTGAAGTTATCTCATGACAGTTTACATATAGAACTGATCAAAACCAAACTCTAATTTAGAGAACCCAAACAGAATCCTCCAGGAGCAAACAATGGTGATGTTGACAGTGGGGGAAAAAAAACTTGCTTTTAACAGAAGAAACCTGGAGCAGAGGCTGACGCCTGGAGGATGGATGTCTCCCTTGAGGATAAAGGAGAAAAGAGAGAGAATGAGACTTGGGTGAGGTGGGGGGGACAAGTAGATGTAGGTGTCGTACCACAAATTCAAATTGAACATCTCTGGAATAAGTATTGAGAGAATGACTAATCTTGCCCCAATTTTGTGCCAATCTCAGGTTTGTATGACAACCTGTTCTTGAATTACAGCCAATAATGTGATTTTGACCTTTTGGCTAAATGTGACCTTTTGAAATATTGCTTATTTTGTTAAATGTATATATGCATCAGTGTGTGTAATATAATGATAACATATCCAGTATTGATTAAGTTATAGCATGATATGTCAATGCTTGACACACAGTGTCACCTTTGACCTCCAGAGATCTAAAAAAAACTATTGGTCGTCGGTGAAAAATATTCATTCTGCATTGTTTGGTACCAATCTGAAAGTTCAGTGACCCTCCTTTCTTGAGTTATAATTGATAATGTGATTTTGACTTTTAGTTAATTGTAACCTTGACCTTTGACCTTTACTCAAATGGATCATTGCATCTGATGCACCTTAGCTATACGTATATGCCCAAGTAAGTGTATGGTGATATCCGAAGTATTCATTGACTTATAGAATGATATGTCTGTGCACACACACACACACACACACACACACACACAGTGATTACAATAATCTTAACAAACATCGGCCATTTCTCAATACCAAGTAAGCTAAGTCCGTACTTGCGTATTTGGTAGTACGGACTAGCAAGTCCGTACTACCAAGTACTCGGGATGACGGGAGAACACTGGGCGGTTATTGTGCAATTGGGACGGCAGCGTACTTGATTACGTCACCAACTCAGCTTGTCATGACTTACCTACTGTCATGACCTCCGCTCTGGTGACCTTTCCCCCAGTCATCTCCATATCCACCTGGTCCCGCACTGCGCAGCTGCAAGCCGTTCCTCACCTGTGGCTATAAAAGCAGTGAGGCTTGCAGTTGCCAGTGCGGGACCATTCAGTAATGTCACCTCCATAACCCGGACATTCATCATCACCACGGACTCTGGTCGTTCGTTCCCAGGTTTTGGTTTAGTTTTGTCTCTGTCTTGTCTTTATGTTTCTTAGTTTTATTATTAAATTATTTTCCCTTCAGCAATGTGCATTGGAGTCCTCCTTCACCTCACCCCGATCCCTGACAGAATGGTCCCGCCAACCATCAGGACTCCGCCAGTGCTGAAGGGACCCATTTTTGTTTTAGTTTTCCCCGGTCTGTTCTGTCTAAAGTCTGTCCAGTCTTGCGTTCTGTCCCTGTTTGTGTGTTTCCTAGCGTTCTGTCTCTTCCTAGCGTTCTGTGTCTCTGGCTAGCGTTCTGTGTCTCTTCCTAGCGTTCTGTCTCTTCCTAGCGTTCTGTGTCTCTGGCTAGCATTCTGTGTCTCTGGCTAGCATTCCGTGTCTCTGGCTAGCGTTCCGTGTCTCTGGCTAGCATTCCGTGTTTCTGGCTAGCGTTCCGTGTTTCTGGCTAGCGTTCCGTGTTTCTGGCTAGCGTTCCGTGTTTCTGGCTAGCGTTCCGTGTTTCTGGCTAGCGTTCCGTGTTTCTGGCTAGCGTTCCGAGTTTCTGGCTATTGTCTTTTCGTCTGGCTATTGTCTTTTTGTTGCTGGCTTCTGTCCCCTTTCCCTGCCTGTTGCCCGTTGCTGGCTTCTGTCCCCTTTCCCTGCCTGTTGCCCGTTTATGGCTGCCTGTTGCCTGTCTCTGCCTGTTGCTTTTTTCCCCCTCGGATTTCCCCTCTCTTCCTTACCCCGGGCCTGTTCGTCGTGTCTGGCCGGGTTTCGCCCCGGACCTTTTTGCCGTGTCTGGCCGGGTTTCGCCCCGGACTTTTTTGCCGTGTCTGGCCGGGTTTCACCCCGGACCTTTTTGCCGTGTCTGGCCGGGTTTCGCCCCGGACCTTTTTGCCGTGTCTGGCCGGGTTTCGCCCCGGACCTTTTTCCCGTGTTCGACCCGGTATTGCCCCGGACCTGCTTGCGGTGTTCGGGTCGGTATTGCCCCGGACCTGTTCCCTTGTTGCCCCCGTGTCGGCCCGGTCCTTTTGTTTCCTCGTTTTGTCCTGTCTTTGTTTAGTGACTTAGGGATTCCACGCCGCCCTGCCCAGAGGGACTCTACACCGCTCTGCCCAGAGGGTACTCCGCCCAGGGGGTTTCCACGCCGCCCTGCCCAGAGGGATTCCACACCGCTCTGCCCAGAAGGTACTCCGCCCAGGGGGTTTCCACGCCACCCTGCCCAGAGGGACTCCACACCGCTCTGTCCAGAGGGTACTCCGCCCAGGGGGTTTCCACACCGCCCTGCCCAGAGGAATTCCACACCACTCTGCCCAGAAGATACTCCGACCAGGGGGCTTCCATGCTGCCCTGCCTGGAGAAATACTACTTAAATTTTTTTTTGAGCTCTGGACAATGGGGGGGGGGGGGAGTCTTAGTCTTTTGTTTTTTTTAGGGGCGTCAGGAGCCGCCCCTTAGGGGGGGGGTACTGTCATGACCTCCGCTCTGGTGACCTTTCCCCCAGTCATCTCCATATCCACCTGGTCCCGCACTGCGCAGCTGCAAGCCGTTCCTCATCTGTGGCTATAAAAGCAGTGTGGCTTGCAGTTGCCAGTGCGGGACCATTCAGTATTGTCACCTCCATAACCCGGACATTCATCATCACCACGGACTCTGGTTGTTCGTTCCCAGGTTTTGGTTTAGTTTTGTCTCTGTCTTGTCTTTATGTTTCTTAGTTTTATTATTAAATTATTTTCCCTTCAGCACTGTGCATTGGAGTCCTCCTTCACCTCACCCCGATCCCTGACACATACCTTCAGTTATTTTCTTCATTAATGTATATTTGAAATAAAACGAACTATGATATAAAACACAACCCTGTCATTATTCATGCATATTGCATTTTCAGCCAAACAAATCAAAATCAGAAAGAAGTTGATTTATATTTTGTCAGCTATAGTTTATAGTAATGTTGAAATGTACTGGGTTATATTGAGAGGTGTTTCAAATATTCATTCATATATTCTAAAAACCTTAAATAAAAAAAAAACCTAAGGTGGTACTATTACCTTACTAAGGTACCATAGAGTCAGACAATGTAATGTAAGTTGAAACCTTCTCAAGCACTTGAACAAACAGTTTATATGAGGGAAATTAAAAATAATTTAATAATGTAATTCATATCAGGCATTTTAAATTTAAAATGACAATTCATATTTACCACTCAATTTACTAATAAATATTGGATAAATATTATATAGTAAAAACACAAATTCATAACAATTAAACAACCCTAAAAAAACAAAGTTGTCTAAAAAAACAAAAACCTTTTTTTTTATTATATCAATAAACAGGACCAAGAAGTACACACTAATTAATAATAATGTGCCTATCCTTGACCACATTCTTCTCTCGGGGGGACCTGAAAGCAGCCTTCAGGTTATCCAGGAACAGCATCACCGTGCTGCTCCAGATACTGCCCCTAAAAAACGCCCATGGATGGAGCCATGAAGTTGAGGTGCTGCTCACTCTCTCCTGGCTTTGACTGTGTAATGTTCTACAGGGTCACAGCACACGTATTTGCCACTAGCCACTGTGTGTGGTGCCCACTGCATCCTACACATCATCTGCATGGCAGCATCTGACGTCCTGGAGGAGGAAGGCCCGATGAGCCAGGCAACATTGATGTTGATGAGAGGGACCTGTCAGGGAACGGTGTGTGAAGGAGGAACTGCCCAGCTCTGCTCCAGACGAACTACCTGCATGTATGACTGAACATGACCATCTAGACAGTAGATGTAGGAATGGAGTTAGTAGATGTAGGTTCACTGCAAATATTATAAATATATTACATGTTCATATATATATATATATATATATATATATATATATATATATATATATATATATATATATATACATATATATATATATATATATATATATATATATATATATATATATATATATATATATATATATATATGTATGTATATGTGTGTGTGTGTGTGTTCTGGCTAATGTAATGTCAGCTGCATTACTAATATATTGTATATTAATTTGTTGCAATGTTCTTTTTCTGGTAATTAAAATTCAACTGCACTGTTAATTATTGTATGTCACTTCCATTCCCTGGATTGAATATTACAAATATGAAAGATTTTAACAATTTCACAATAACAATATTTATAATGAAAAATGATCAACTAGTCAAACCTTCAGCTCTTGCCATTGCTACCCTCTCTTCTCCTCTCTTGCCAGTGCTTACTTTAGACTGCACGATGACACCAACTATAGTCCGTTTCTGCAGCATGGTAAATGGACAGGCAAAAGACATTTTGGCTGAAAGCACAAAGATAACACTGTGGTTAAAGTTCAAGTTAAATAAATAAAAACAAAAATGATTACCCTTAATTTCACCATAAACCAACGCAATTTGCCTGGTAATAAATAATACATTAGTTTCCCAGACCAATAACTGCCTGATACATATGTGGAAAACTAATTTATGTGTCATGTTTTAATCTTTATGACTACAGAGATATCAGAACTAGCAGCACATTTCTAAAGGTCATGCCAGAATAACATTGTTTTTTGCAGGGTAACATGAATGTGAACTGACCGGTCATCTTCCTAGCTGGGGGTCCCATTAGCAGGATGGCACAGCTCCGAAAACCTCTCAGAAAATTTTAAACTACATACTATTCTGATGAATCGCTCACATATTTAACATTTTCAAGTCCACTTTCTCACATGAAATAATCGTAAAATTGCATTTTGTGATACTAAAACAATAATATTGTCATGCCCTCTAGCTCGACCTAGTGGCAGACTCTGTTCCTTGTTTTGTCTTTTGGTTTTTTTTTTGGTTCTTTGAACAGGTGGAAGAGATTCCTGATCACTGCAGTTGAAGTGGGTTTGGCCTTAATCACCCCTCTGCTCTCAGTATTTAAAGAAGACTCATTCCACAACTCGACGCCGGACCGTGGACAACTTCTGTTGGAAATTCTCCTGGAAACTCAACTGTTGTCCAAGTCCTCACCCGCTTCTCCGCTCAGCTCCACTCTCCTCTGATGCCCTGTTTGTATATTTTGATCTTTCTGTTGTTTAAGTATCCAGTGTTTTTGGTTTAACGCAGCTTTTGTTTTGTGCAATTCATAACAGTTTTGCTGTTTTGGCTTTTTAGTTGTGTACTTCTGATTTTTTTGTGGTAAAGTATTATTCCAGCGCTCTGTATCTTGTTTTTGCTGCATCCTTAGTTACGTTTTATTCTGGTAGTTTCAGCACTTTTGCTGCTATTTCAGTTAGTGTTTGTATTTTTGTGTTTTTTTACTCTGTGAGATTTCCAGTGCCCCTACTCTCGGGTGTTTTTTGTTTGTTTCTGAGAAAAATAAGTATTTTTCACCTTACTCTACTCTTGTGTCTTCACCTGAGCCTTTGTGCCCGAATTGTGACAAATATTTAATCATTTAACTTACAGTGTGGATTGTCTCCTCCTCCATCGTTGGTGCTGAAATGCATCCTGGGATAGGAGGCTCTCCCAAGTAAGCACAAGTCACCTTCCGATGCATACTTGATAAAATGGGCATGTCAAGTACACACCCGGGATTTTCAATCG
This sequence comes from Siphamia tubifer, assembly GCA_020466265.1. Classification (NCBI taxonomy): domain Eukaryota; kingdom Metazoa; phylum Chordata; class Actinopteri; order Kurtiformes; family Apogonidae; genus Siphamia; species Siphamia tubifer. The sequence goes on from CM035795.1 coordinate 14,211,597, forward strand.
TACTTGGTGATATGCATACTTGGTTTTGGAACCGTACTTGGGCTGAAACTAATGACGTTTCAGAAGGACGCGAATACACAAGTACGGACAAGTACGCATATTGAGAAACGGCCAATGTCCAGTCCAGCCCCGGGGCTGGACTATTGCAAGCCAAATGTGTCACATTTATAACAGTGCGTAACGCATTAAAACTGATATTTTATACGTAAAAATCAAGCGTATTTCCAAACGAACGTGTGTAAAAGACGGGCGTTTTCCCAATATGATAATAACATCCATCCTTCTTTTCTTTAGCCAATGCAGTTGAAGTGTTTGCACCCAATCACTGATCAACACACTCAGACCAGGGCAGTTCAGTATAGATCAGTTTTGAAGCAAACTTCACCGAGATTGTAGTAATGTTGTCATACAGTCACAAAGCCTGTTTCTTACTTTTAGGAATTGTAATATTCTTAGGTATTGCAAATTCTGACCTGCCCTTGAAGTGTACATGATCGTGATTGGTACATGTGATGTGATGTATATTGCAAGTGTTCTAATGCTACAGAGAAATGAAGATGGGTGTTACGAGTGAATAAAATAAGTATGTTGGCAGCACGTAGTGTGGTGGCTCAACTTGTATAATAGAATACAAAACAAGACATGGTGTCAGAGTAAAAGACAATTGAAGAAATAAGATTACCTTCGTAACGAGATGGACGCTGCAGGAGTACCCTCGCCAAGTATGGACTGGGATGCTAGCAACCTGCCTGAAGCATGGCGGAAATTCAAACTCCATGTGGAATTTATGTTTTCTGGTCTGTTAAAGAGGAAAGGAGAGGACGAAAAGTGCAGCTGCCTCCTCATTTGGGTCAGCGAAAGAGACTGCGACATATAAAACACATGGACACTTACAGATGATGAACGAAAGGTACTGAAAACATATTATGAGCGCTATGAAGCACACTTCATGCCGAAGTCAAACAAAATATTTGCTCGTTATAAATTCCATGAGAAAGTCCAGGGAGCCAAAGAGCCGTTCGAACAATTTGTGACAGACCTGAGACTGCTTGTGAAGGATTGTAATTACATAAACAATGAGGAAATGGTGATAGACCGTGTCGTTTTTGGTATCCATTCACCTAAAGTGGGAGAAAAACTACTTAATATCGGCTCCCACGTGACGTTGGATAAAGCCATAGACATTGTCAGACCATGATATGGCACAAATACAGCTCAAAACTATAGCTAGCGGCAACAGCGGCCTGCACAAACAGACTGTCCATGCCGTTGGTCGCCATTACTCGAAGAAGACGTGGAAAACGCGCCAGGACAAAGCATCGGGAAACACGGAGAGTACCTACAGATCTGATGGGGACCGACCGAGAGCACACAAAACATGCAGCTACTGCGGAAACAAGCCTTCTGGAGCAAAAGACACTTGTCCAGTAAAAGGTAAACAATGTAAAATATGCAGCAAATGGAACCAATTTGCTAAAGTGTGCCACTCAAAACAAAGCAAAGGAGTGCACATTGTGAGTGAAATTGATTCACACAATAAGATGGACAATGAAGAGTGGTTTATTGACGCAGTGACACAAAGCAGTAGTAACAGAAAAGAGACTGAACAGGCATATGCAGATGTATTGGTTGGACCAGGCAAAACAGTTATCACCTTTAAGCTAGATACTGGGGCCTCAACACATGTCATTCCAACTAATGTTTCGGATAAGGGGGTGAGAAGAGGAAAATGCAATATCCGATGCCAGTATAAAGACACTCATCTGACACTAAAGGTGCCGTTGTATGTCAATGTTGTTGACATACAAGCCCCTCCAGTGCTAGGATTGAAAGCGTGTTTGGATTTTGGACTCATATTATCCATGCATGGCTCACCTGAGACATCAGTTATGGACGAGTTTGCTGATGTATTCACTGGAATAGGACTTTTTCCTGGAGAGAGCACAATTCACATTGACCCTAAGGCAGTACCTGTAGTTCACCCACCTAGGCGCGTCCCCTTAGCCCTCCGTGACTGCCTGAAGGAAGAGCTACAAAGCATGGAAATACAAAACATTATTGTAAAAGTCACTGAGCCAACTGAATGGGTTAATTCAATGGTAGCAGCAGAAAAGCCATGCACAGGGAAACTGAGAGTATGTCCCCTAAATAATGAAATCAAACACCTGCATTACCCTTTACCTACCCTTGAGGACATCACATCCTAATCAGCAGGAGCATGTTTCTTCAATGTAATGTACACAAGGTCAGGCTACTGGGCTATCAAGCTCTCTGATGAGTCCTCAAAGCTGACAACTTTCAACACTGTGTTTGGATGTTTCAGATTCCTCCGCTTGCCCTTTGGACTGATATCTGCTCAAGATGAGTTTCAGCAAAAGGTTGATGAAACTTATGAGGGTCTGCAGAGGGTTACTCCAATAGTAGATGATATCCTCATCTATGGTAAGACTAAAGAAGAACATGATAGCAACCTCCATGCCATGTTACAGCGCTCCAGGGAGCACTCCTAGACTATCTGATGTCAATGCGCCCCTTCATCACCTGTTAAAAGACTCAAGTGAATTTAGATGGGATGTACAGCAGGAGGAAGCATTCAAAGCAGTTAAAGAGCTGCTCACTTGGGAACCAGGTCCAGTGTTAAGATACTTTGACCAGATAAAGAACTCAGACTCCATGTCGATGCATCAAAATATGGATTGGGTGCAGTGCTATTACAGGATGGAAAGCCTATTGGCTATGCATCTAAATCACTGAGCGATTGTGAAGTCAATTATGCACAAATTGAAAAGGAGCTATATGCCATTCTGTTTGGATGTAAGCATTTCCAGCAGTACATTTATGGTCGCCACATCATTGTGGAAAGTGACCACAAGCCACTTGAAGCCATTTTGTGAAAACCACTTGCAGCAACACCGCCAAGGTTACAAAGAATGATGCTTCAGCTACAAAGGTATAACTTTACCATTATTCACAGACCAGGTAAAGACATTTCTTTTGCACTCTCTCCAGAAAGTCACTACCTGACCAGGACACCAGCCTTAGTGAAGGCATGGACATGCAGGTGCACACTGTTTACAGCAATCTACCTGTCAGTGACACCAGACTTGAAGAGATCAAGATGAAGACTGAAAAAGACACTCAGCTCATCTTGTTGAGAAAGAGAATTAAGTCAGGATGGCCTAAGGAGAGGAAACGATGCCCTCAGAGCACAGCAGAATATTGGAAGCACCGGGATGAACTCTCCCATATGAACAACATCCTATTCAAAGGGGAAAACATCATCATACCCACATCACTGCGCATAGTGATGTTATCCCGTGTCCATGCAGGTCACATGGGCAGAGAGAAATGCAAGCAAAGAGCACATGACATCATCTTCTGGCCTGGGATGAACAAGCAGATTGTAGATTTAATAAGAAAATGTCACATCTGTAATGAGCATAAATCATGAAACACAAAACAGCCAATGATAAGTCACAAGATCCCAGATAGGCCATAGCAAACGGTGGCTTCAGACCTGTTCACCTGGAACAACGAAGACTATTTAGTTACAGTCGACTATTACAGCAGATACTTTGAACTAGATAGACAACAGAGCACCACAGCCACTGCTGTTAAACATAAGCTGAAAGCTTCGTTTGCAAGATATGGGATACCAGAGACTGTCATTTCAGACAATGGCCCATAGGACCGATGTAGAGAGTTTGAGGGTTTTGCAATCACATGGGGTTTCGAATACATTACATCCAGCCCACCCTACCCCCAAAGTTTAGCTGAGAAGGCTGTCCACATTTCAAAGTCCCTTATGGAAAAGGCCAAAGCTGATCAGAAAGACCCCTACCTGAGTATACTTGAGTATCGAAATACCCCAGTAGACACCTTGAAGTCACCAGTTCAGCTACTCATGAGTCGCCGCACACGCTCCATTTTACCAAGTACCCATCAGCAGTTGCAACCTAAGATTATCATTCACAAAGATGTTCACATCAGGAGGACCCAAAAACAACAACAGCAGAAAAAATACTATGACAGATCAGCCAAGCAGATGTCACCTCTGCATGAAGGACAATACATTCGTTTCCAGGAAAACTGTTACTGGGGACCAGCAGTTGTGATTCGTTCAACGGACACTGAAAGATCTTACCACATTCGTGCACTCTACCAAGCTACACAGATAACTCAGTTTTGATTTCCAGACACTTATGCCTGGTTTCGTGGTGGTGGGTCATATATATATATATATATATATATATATATATATATATATATATATATGAACATGTAATATATTTATAACATTTGCAGTGAACCTACATCTACTAACTGCATTCCTACATCTACTGTCTAGATGGAGTCATGTTCAGTCATACATGCAGGTAGTTCGTCTGAAGCAGAGCTGGGCAGTTCCTCCTTCACACACCGTTCCCTGACAGGTCCCTCTCATCAACATCAATGTTGCCTGGCTCATCGGGCCTTCCTCCTCCAGGACATCAGATGCTGCCATGCAGATGATGTGTAGGATGCAGTGGGCACCACACACACAGTGGCTAGTGGCAAATACGTGTGCTGTGACCCTGTAGGACATTACACAGTCAAAGCCAGGAGAGAGTGAGCAGCACCTCAACTTCATGGCTCCATCCATGGGCTTTTTTTAGGGGCAGTATCTGGAGCAGCACGGTGATGCTGTTCCTGGATAACCTGAAGGCTGTTTTCAGGTCCCCCCGAGAGAAGAATGTGGTCAAGGATAGGCACATTATTATTAATTAGTATGTACTTCTTGGTCCTGTTTATTGATATAATAAAAAAAAGGTTTTTGTTTTTTTAGAGAACTTTGTTTTTTTAGGGTTGTTTAATTGTTATGAATTTGTGTTTTTACTATATAATATTTATCCAATATTTATTAGTAAATTGAGTGGTAAATATGAATTGTCATTTTAAATTTAAAATGCCTGATATGAATTACATTATTAAATTATTTTTAATTTCCCTCATATAAACTGTTTGTTCAAGTGCTTGAGAAGGTTTCAACTTACATTACATTGTCTGACTCTATGGTACCTTAGTAAGGTAATAGTACCACCTTAGGTTTTTTTTTTATTTAAGGTTTTTAGAATATATGAATGAATATTTGAAACACCTCTCAATATAACCCAGTACATTTCAACATTACTATAAACTATAGCTGACAAAATATAAATCAACTTCTTTCTGATTTTGATTTGTTTGGCTGAAAATGCAATACGCATGAATAATGACAGGGTTGTGTTTTCTATCATAGCTCGTTTTATTTCAAATATACCTTAATGAAGAAAATAACCAGAGGTAGGTAAGTCATGACGAGCTGAGTTGGTGACGTAATCAAGTACGCTGCCGTCCCAATTACACAATAACCGCCCAGCGTTCTCCCGTCCTCCAGAGTATGTACTTGGTAGTACGGACTTACTAGTCCGTACTACCAAATACGCAAGTACGGACTTAGCGTACTTGGTATTGAGAAATGGCCAATGTTTGTTAAGATTATTGTAATCACTGTGTGTGTGTGTGTGTGTGTGTGTGTGTGTGTGTGTGCACAGACATATTCTATAACTCAATGAATACTTCGGATATCACCATACACTTACTTGGGCATATACGTATAGCTAAGGTGCATCAGATGCAATGATCCATTTGAGTAAAGGTCAAAGGTCAAGGTTGCAATTAACTAAAAGGTCAAAATCACATTATCAATTATAACTCAAGAAAGGAGGATCACAGATCTTTCAGATTGGTACCAAACAATGCAGAATGAATATTTCTCACTGACGACCAATAGTTTTTGAGATCTCTGGAGGTCAAAGGTGACACTGTGTGTGTCAAGCATTGACATATCATGCTATAACTTAATCAATACTGGATATGTTATCATTATATTACACACACTGATGCATATATACATTTAACAAAATAAGCAATATTTCAAAAGGTCAAAGGTCAATGTCACATTTAGCCAAAAGGTCAAAATCACATTATTGGCTGTAATTCAAGAACAGGTTGTCATACAAACCTGAGATTGGTACAAAATAGGGGCAAGATTAGTCATTCTCTCAATACTTATTCCATAGATGTTCAATTTGAATTTGTGGTACGACACCTACATCTACTTGTCACCCCCACCCCACCCCCCCAAGTCTCGTTCTCTCTCTTTTCTCCTTTATCCTCAAGGCAGACATCCATCCTCCAGGCGTCAGCCTCTGCTCCAGGTTTCTTCTGTTAAAAGCAAGTTTTTTTTCCCCCACTGTAAACATCACCATTGTTTGCTCCTGGAGGATTCTGTTTGGGTTCTCTAAATTAGAGTTTGGTTTTGATCAGTTCTATATGTAAACTGTCATGAGATAACTTCAGTTACAATTTGGCGCTCTATAAATAACATTTGATTTGATTAAATTTAGTCTATTTAAGTCAAACCATCTTTGGAGATTTGTACTAGTGTTATCAGGCCATTTAACCACAAACTTAAAAATATTATTTTCACCAATGAATCAGTTCCTTCACTTGAACTATTCACTATTTTTGGGACAGTGTGGTTTTCAGATGATGATTTACATGAATTGCTCATATCAGTTGGAAGTTTTCTTTTAATAATCTATTGTTTTCTGTTGATTGATGCATATATGTAAAATACTTTTCACATGCTTCAATAGTAGTCCTTGGGTGCACTGCTGTTTCCTATTGTTTATTTGCTATTTATTGTATTTGTGTTGAATTATAACTCCAGTTTATTACATGTCTGTTTGATGTCACCACTTTATTTAGATGTGATGTATTTCCTCCTAAAAACGTATTCAATAAATGATCAGAATAAAAAAAAAAAAAAATAATAATAATAATATATATATATTTATATACATATATATATATATATATATATCTGGGGTTACGTTCTAAACATCATCCTTAATAAGTTAAATGGTCTCAGTACAGTAATTTGATCCTGTGTATTAACCATGTCCAGGTGGATGTGCTTTTTGTAGGTTTTTATGTTCATGCTGACATTACGGTTCCTGGTTTTCATAGTGATAGTACTGACTTTACAGTACGTGGGCGTACTCCTCGGTCACCATGGACTGAATCTCTTGGACCGACCATGGTGTAATATTATGGGATGTCATCATGTGGATTAATGTACTGCTATATTTACTGTCAACTTCCACATTTGTATTTTGTAAAGGGGTGGAGTCACAGAGACAACTGTCTGACCAATCAGTGTCTGCAGAGTTTATACATCACCTTTTAGTCTGTCAGAACCAATCAGGACGCAGAACACAATGTGTTCATGTGCTGTTAAATAAACATTTTTTTAAAACTTGCAAGTTTGCACGAAAGAAATATGCGAAAGGTGAAACCACATTATATTATATAACCACTGTATATCCATTTAATCGTTTATTTTTTCAAAGTAATACATGTTTTCCTTTAAAGCATAATATACTTTCCCACTTTCTAACTTTTAACAAGAGTGTTTTATTTTAATATACATTTAACAAACATAATTATTACTCCATAATGATTTAATGACGATAGATTAAAAAAAAAAATCCTGATCATGTAACTAAACAAACATGTATTATTCACGTAAAATTGCAAAATAAATAAGTTAAAGTACATTATATGATTCTGATGAATAATGTGTGTCTGTTGGTTAAATTAACAGTTTAAAAAAATTTATTTGACAGGTCTTTGGTTTTCATTTTCTGTATCAGCAGCTGTCCGCTCAGGCTTACCCCAGTTGAGCAGCTTCAGTAGCGGACACCGACTTCCTTGCTGCCGGGGAGTTTAGGAACCATCACAAAAAAATTTTTACTGGCAAGACTAAAAAAATAAATTAATAAAAATGCATTAAATCACTTGTATATTCATCTCAAGTGAATACATAAATACAAATACATAGACATTTTTTACTCATAAATTACAAGAAGTTGTTCAATAGTTTGTGGGTCATGTGACATCCAAAAGGTCTTTAATTTATAGCCGTGGTTTGGGTACACAAGACGCACCCGTTACATTTCAATTATATAACGTCATTAATTTTAGAAAAATGTTTTATTCATTAATTACAAGTAGTTATTCAATAGTTTGTGGGTCATATCATGTGACCTCTGGATTCCAAACAGCCTTTCATTTATAGCCCTGGTCTGGGTACCAAAGACACACGCCTTACATTTCAATTATTTGACTTTATTAATTTTATATACTTTTTTACTTGTTAATTACATGTTTAATTTTAATACTGTGTGGATCATGTGACCTCTGGATTCCAAAAGGCTTTGAATTTGTAGCCTTGGTCTGGGCACACATGACAAACCTCTTATTACTTTTGCCAAGGATGTATTAAATTCAGCTTCGTTTGTTTTTCTGTCTTTCAGCAGGATTACGCAAAATGTTCTGAACGGATTTTGATTTCAGGAATGATAGATAATGGGTCAAGGAAGAATCCATTTGATTTTGACCAATGACGGTCATAGGTCAAGGTCAGACTAAAGGTCAACAGCTAAAACACAAGTGGTAATGGACCTTTTTCACAACTTCCGCATTTCACACTGGATATACATAAGCGGAGCATAACCCTACTTCTGCAAATGGCAAAGATGACACAGCAACGACCAAAAGTTATTGTAACATTAATGTTAGCCTAATGCTATCATAATCCATTAACATTTTTCTCTGGCAGTGTGTGTTTATGTTGGTGTTTGTTTGTCATAATATCAAATGTAGTAGACGGGCAGGTTTTTGTGAGAACTAGATGCTACCCATCGCAAAGAAAAAAACAGGAGCCTCACAAACTACAGGTTTGATCACTGCATACATTTACTGTGACTTACTACTTTTGCAGTAACTACTGTTCACTGGCTGCAAACTACGGGTCCTAACTACAGTTTAAGTCGAACATTACATATTTGTGTTCACCATAACTTTCAAAACCATGGCGATTTATTTTATCTCAATTCATACCGATGTTAACAGCTGCTGTTTTTGACACCATTCATATACTGGCTCCATTTTTCCTGTAGGAGTGTAATTTCAAGGAAAAATGCTACGTACAGACTCTGGTTTCAACTGGCAAACAGTCATAGCCAAGATATAGTTGTAGATGTAGATGTTCTTGTAATGCCCAGAAGCAGTCATATATTTCGTTCCTGTTAACAGCGAAGCTAGAGGTGAATGTGTCCAGGCTATTTGGCAGGATGAAGGGCCGAGTTTTCTAGTTAAAAAAAATGGAGCACTTACATCTGCAGTAGACACTTCACATCAGAACACTACATCTTGGGGATGACTGTTTGCCGGTTAAAACCAGAGTCTGTCCGTAGCATTTTTCCTTGGAGTTAAAGTCCTACAGGAAAAATGGAGCCAGCCTTTATCAAGTTTTTTTTCATTAGTGAATTTTTCTCCATGATTCTTCCAATATCCACAAATGTTAAATGTGGCAAATTTCTTCAGGAGCTTGAAAATACTCTCAATAATACCTGCTTTCTACACAGTAAATTTTGTAGTGTTGAATCAACACTTAGAGAGTTTATTTAACTTCTTCTTGAGTGTATTTGGTCCCATTGTCTCCAAATTAACACTGGAAAATCTACAGTTTACTGTCTTCACGTTTAACAGGAAGTTCGGTTACACTCCTCTGACGTATGTCCACTTTGTGTGACAAAGGTCCAGATCTCAGGATTCAGACAAGATAGAATCTGGTGTTTTTTTTGCATCCTCATCTCACCTTCACACAGCAGATGGGTCAACACCTATGGCTCGATCACTTCACATGTGAATGAAGAATCAAGCCTTGGTGAAGGTCTGCTGTCTCTGACTGCCTTATTACTTTGAATAGGATGGTGAGGAATATAAAATATATGAAAAAAATAAAATTAATACTAAAACTAAGCATTCAGAAATAAAAGTTAACTAATAAAACTAGCAAACCTGCTCAAAAAATGAATTAAAACTAACTGAATCATAGAAAAAAGTCCAAACTAACTCAAAGAAAACTATAATAAACTAGGAAAGCATTTTGAGAGTGCAGATCTCTGCCAAGTTAACCCCCCACCACCAAAATGTAATCATTTCCAGATCTCCTCATTACCAACCTACCCTGAAAATTTCATCAAAATCCGTTCATAACTTTTTGAGTTATCTTACTAACAACAGACAAACAAACTCTGGCAAAAACATAACCTCATTGGTCCTGAAATCCAAATCCTGAACCATTATAACCCTGGTATGAATGTAAATAAAAACAGAATGAAATGATTTTCAAATAATTTGAAACATACTTTCAATTGAACACAGTACGATGACAAGGTATTTAATGTTTAAACTGAAACTTTATTGATTTTTGCAAATACAAACCATAGCCTGAAAAATGTTTCAAAAGAACTGGTTCAGAAACAAAAGACTGTGAAGGATGAGGAATAAAAAACATAGTTTAAAACATTCCACAGATGAACTTGATAATTAGGAATGAATGAGAATAATTTGTCATGGAATTTTCAATCATATGTTAAAGTAAAAATACTCATATATTAAGACAATCAGAACTTTCCAGGACTGCCAACAGTCAGAACAAACACAAAACGAGCTGTTTTAGAATGTTCTTACAATACAGGAAGAAAAGACACTTTTATAACCCCCTGTTATCTGTCCCTCAGAACCAGTTTGTTCCACTTCATGCTTCTCTTGTGATTTATGTACATACATGAAATTAACAGAATAATAGTTTTTACTAACGTCTCTATCTAACATACGGCCCTGGAGGACAAAGCTTTTCCCTCCACTTCTACTTCAGTAAAAAGACATACACTGGTTAAACAATTACAATAAGGTCATATACTGTTGATTATTAATATTGATTATTCATAAGTCATTCATAAGTAAAGATAGAGCAGAGTTCAACACTGAACAACAGAGGTGGCAAATAACTAAATATAAGCAGTTCATTACTGTACTTAAGTATATATATTTTAGATATCTTTTCTTGAATATGCATTTTTCTGGCAACTTTTTACTTTTATTCCCCACATTTTTGCATAAATGTCAGTATTTTATACTCTGTACATTCACAGAATAGACTTTTTAAACTAAACAGATGGCTTCAGAGGAAAAAATCAGTGGAGAGAAATTAAATTCTTTCTCATAATTATGTTTTTTTAAATCTCATAATGATGACTTTTTAAAATCCTAATTGTGACTTTTTCTCAATTTTTACAAAATGTCCTGTCCATACCCATAACACTGAGTAACTGTGACCTGATCAAACACATTATCTACACAGTAACTCACTTTGAAAGGCTTCATTTTTGGATACTTTTGGATTTTTCCAAATAAATATTATTTCATCCATGTCAAATATGCAGTTCTATTTTTTTTGTCTTTATTAAAATTAAGAAGTTGTACTTTTTTGTTTTACTTTTACTTTAGTGAAGGAGTTTAATCAGTACTTTACCAGAGTATTTTTTCCCAAACAAGTAGCTGTACTTGTACTTAAGTATAGATTTTGAGTACTTTTACCACCTCTGCTGAACAACAACATGAGTAGGAGGTCCTCATTTAAGAATAAGATTTCTTAATGTACAGTTGTACAGATTTTATGGATTTCATCATTTAAAGTTAATATAATCAAAAGATTTACAGAAAATCTGTGCATGTAAGCAACAAGACTGAAAACCCACACTGACAGAACATGACTGGACTTGAACCTTCCCACCTACTGCATTAAAAACAGACATTATTCTGTAAAGGACTGGACCTCATGGGTTAAAATTAACACACAAAACAAAAACCATATATGAACAACACCCAGCAACACTGCTATCTGAGCTGATCTGAGATGGACTGAGGAGGTGGAAGTGTGTGCTGAGGTCTGATGAGTCCACATTTAATATTGTTCTTGAAAATGATGTTTTCCAAGTTAAAGAGAAGAAGGACCATCCAGATTATTATCAGAATATGAGGATTTTTGTGTTCGTTGATTAGAAGCTCCAAAGATAAGTTCAGGATGGACTTGGTTTCAGCTCAAGAATGTATTTTGGGCACATGTGAAATATAAAACGTCAGCACTTCCGCAGAAACTCAAACCCCTAAATTCAGGTGTGGTTGATGATTCTCTTCTTGGGTGGCTCCACCCCAAACAAATGGGTTGGACTTCCCAACATCATCTAACTCCGTCTTCTGATCGGATCTCACCTATTGACGTGACTTGCCAACAATCGGTCTACGTGTTGCTGCAGGGATGTGGTATGCACATGATCTGATAAGGTAGATGCTAGATTGGAATGGACGGACGGATGGGGGGCGGGACTAAGGTCCGGACATTCTGTGCAGCTGTAGATTGTGTTGCTATGGCTTGAAATGACACTCAGATGCAGCGCAGTCAAAAAGCTGAATCAGGTGCATTTCATTGGACATGTTTCTTCGTGGCGTGCTTTTATTTATTTCTTTCATGTGGAGTGTTTTGGCAAATCTAAGCAATATGGAATATATTTATTTATTATATTCGTTTGAACCCGATTAGAGTACTGACTCATTCAATAGTGTTTTTTTTTTTTTTTACTAAAGGTTTCCTGTACACCACTGAAACTAGACAGAGAAGAAGGCCATGGTGATGCAAAGTGACATTAAAATCATAAAATGCAAGTGAAATAAGGCTTCAATAACTTGCAGCAGGTTTATTTTTAACAAGTCATGTATGTTTGATAATGTTCAGTCATTTATATTTAAGAACCTCTGTTGAATTATATTATACAGTCATTTATACACTAATAAATTAATGCTAAATACTTTTGATACCATGAACATTGCACACACTGTTTTTGTATATTACATTCATCTTTACCCTTGTCATACGTTCTACTGAAAAAATAATAAACTTAGACCTAGAGTCGTCCTCGGTGGTCTGGATAGATTTGGTGAGATCTTCTTTCAACAGTGCTGTCATCTTTCAAAAATGTAAAATTACTTTAACAATATACAATGTTACGTTCCTCTTTGAACTATCTCAGAGTGTTGAAATTGTGTCTTAACATCCTGAGCAACCCTGTCCGTCCGGCCGTTCCAGTCTAGCATCTACCATCTGACCTGGACTGTGTGCTGAGGTCTGATGAATCCACATTTCATATTGTTTTCCAGGCTAAAGACAAGAAGGACAATCCAGATTCTTATCAGAAAATAAATCTACAAAGGTCAAGTAACAGCATCTGTGATGGTATGGGGGGGGGGTAATATTGCTTATGATGTGTGTAACTTTCAAATCTGTGACATGAGTCCATCTCCATGTAGAACTAGAGGAAAATAATCATCCTGTTTAAACGATAAAAGGTTAAAGGTCAGCAGATGCATCCAAATGACCTGGATACTAATGGTTTGATTGACAGTTGAACATGTGGTGATGAGTTGTTTGGACGATCATCAGAGGATAGAACATTTTTTCTGATATTTCTGCTTCAGGTCCTTCATCTCCTGCTCTTGCTTCGTCTTCAGCTCAACTATTTTTTGTTGCAGTTTTGCTTTTTCAGCACTCTCAGTTTCCAGCTCTTTTTCCTTTTGCTTCAGTTCTGTTTTCAGTTCGCTTTTAGTGTGACTCGACAACATTTTCAACAGATCATAGTCTCGACTGTGCGCCTTCTGTTTCTCTTGGATTTCCTCCATGTGCTCTTTTCTCAGATCTTTGAGTTCTTTGTCATGTTTTTCCATCAGAGCTTCTAGTTCTTGGGTGTATTTCTGTCTGAAATCATTAAACTCCTCTGCTTGTTTTCTTGCTTCTTCTTCATATTTGTTCTTCATGTCCTCCATTTTCTTCTTGTAGTTTGCTTCTAATTGTTTTTTCTCTTCTTCTTCTTGTTCTCGTCTCATTTGATCTTCTTTTTGTCTTTCCATTTCATATTTTTTCTTCTCTTGCTCGTATTGTTCTCTAAGTTTTGTGATGTTTGTTTGCTCTTCCTGTCGCCTCTGTTCATCATCTTCTTGCCGTTTCTTCCACCAATCCTTCCTTTTCTCTTCCCATTCTTCCTGTTGTTGTTCCACCTCCTTTCTGCTCATGTTCAGTTTTATGTTGATGTCTTGTTTCTCCTGTGATTCAGATCTGATCTGTTCCTCCATGTCTCTGATCTTCTCCTCCCATTTTTGCCGTTCCATTTCTTCCTCTTGTTTCTTTCTTTTGTCTTCTTCGTCTCTCCTTTCCTGTTCTTTCCTCCTCTTCTCACACTCCTTGTTGATGTTTTCCTCCATTTCTCTGAGTTCTTTGTCTCTCTGTTTTCTCTCCTTTTCTATTTCTTCTTTTTGTTCTTCCATTCGTCTTTTCATTTCTTCCATTTTCTCCTCATAGTTTCTTTTCAGCTCTTCCTCCTTCTTCTTCATCTCATCTTCTTTCTCTTTCAACAGTCTCTTTGTCTCCTTCTTTATCGCTGCTTCGGCTTCTTCCAACATCTTGTTGGTGTAGCAGCTGCCTCCATTTTCTTTCACCATGATGTCGATCTTGTTGATCAGTTCACTGATCTGAGTGTGAGTCTCCTTGTTAAAGTTATTGAACACATGGTACCTTTTTCCACAGTCAGAGACCAGCTTTTTGAATGAATCATCACATTCTGTTTCGATGTAATCCTCGATAGACCGCTTCTCATATTCCAGTTTATCTCCACAAGTGAAAAGGATGATGGTGAATCTTTCTGCATTCTTTCCAAATCCTTCTTTGATTAGTTTCAGTGTGTCCTTTTCTTCAGGCGTGAATCGACCGATCTGAAGTGTCAACAGAAAGACATGTGGTCCTGGAGCCAGAAGACTGATGCATTTCACCATCTCCTCCTGAACCTCCTCATTGGTCAAGGTGCTATCATAAAGGCCTGGAGTGTCGACTACAGTGACAGGACGACCGTTCACCTGAGTCATTGATTTCTGACAAACCTTGGTAACTGATTTTTGACTTGATTTGGATTCAAATGTTTTTTGGCCCAGGATGGTGTTTCCTGAGGAGCTCTTTCCACTGCCAGTTTTTCCAATCAACACAATCCTCAGACAATCTGTACTCTGTTCATCTTCATCAGCTGCGACAGATGGTTGTTTCTTTTTCAGATTTTCAATTTCAGACTGTTGTTGGATGATCTTCTCTGTTTGGATTTCTACAAATGCTTTTGATGTGAAGCCGATTGGATTATTTTTGTGGTGAATCATTTCTTCGATGGTGTCCAACACCTCAGAGACCTGCTGTTTGTCTCTGACGTTGAGAATGACAGATCTTCCTTCATATCTCTGACACAGCTCCTGGATGTTATTACTCTTTTTAACAAAGTTCACCACAGCTGGAGCTCTAGGATCTGACTCCACTGTGAACAGAATCACAGTTAAGTCCCTGATTCGGGAGCTGAATGTGTTGTGGATGGTCTCTAACTCTGCATTGTCTTCATTGGTGAGTGCATCTACTGGTAGGACCAGGATGAAGGTATGGACGCCCTCAGGTTCACAGAGAGAGATGGACTGGAATAAATCTTTCATCACTTCTTTCTGAGGTCTTCCATTCAGGACAGGTAGCTCCACCAGCGAAAACTGACGTTCACAGATCTCCGTCTGATGTTTAACTAACTGTGAAGAACCTGAACGAAGCTCAGTCAGACCTAGAAGGGCCCTGGCTGCTGAAGTTTTCTCTGATATTCTGTTCCCACACAGAACCAGGTTTAAAGGTGGTTTGATGTCTGTGGATTGTTCTATCTGCTCCATTAAAATACTGCGGTTTTCTTCATACATGTTGTAGTGTCTTCCTCCACAGTCTACCAGGAGCTCATTGACAGAGACACTCATTTCACTCAGATCATGTGTGAAGACGAGCATGGAGTGTTTGAAGGTATCTGGTCCAAACAAACTCAGGACGAACCTCAGTGTTTGACTGTCCTCCTCAGTAAAAACTGATGGCTTCACCAACAGCAGAAAAACATTTGGTCCAGGTGTCACATATTTCACTAGTTTTCTCAGTGATTCCACCGTCATATTGGAAAAGTCTGGAGTTTTTGTCACTGTTAGTAATTTTCCTTTCCACTCTACTTCAGTGGACATGGTTGTGTCTGCTTTTGAGACAGATGAACTTTGTTTCTCAAGGATTAAATTCTTAACTTTATTCTTCTTGTCTCCACTTTTCCCAAACAGAACAATCCTCAGACTAGATTCTGTGAAGACAAAGACAATATAATGGAGAGTTTCAGTAAAATGTAACGAATCATTAACTATATTAATAAGACTTAAACTATATAAACTTGGAGGAAAGATTTAGATAATTTAATAAGTTTTTGTTGAAGTACATGGAACTACATTGACTCTATCTTGATCTTATTAGCAATAGGCAATAATCAGCTAGGCTTGAATGCTAGTCATGCACATCTGGCATAGCTATCTATCCTGATATTGGTACTTTGGAATTGGAACATACTGGTAGATTGCATAGCGGACTATTCTTCAAATAATTCTTGAGTACTCAGGGAGTAAATCCCTCTAGGATCGCCACTGCGTCCACCCTTTGGACCTCATGTTCTATGGAACCATTTTGCTGCCATTATCCTGTGGCATTGAAAAAACAACTCGGCCATTGTAGAAAACATTGCATTGGCATTGTAACGGGTATTGGCATTGTACATTGTTGAATGGAAAGATAAAATACAGACATTGAAAAAACTGTATTTTGGGAGGGTATTTTTATATTATAATGTATTTTACAATGACAATCTTAGGATTTTTTTTAACAAATTTTTCTTTCACGCTTCTCATGTTTTCAGTTTCTGTTTTCATTTTTCTAGTTTCAACTTACTGGCACTGTTATAGGATGGGGGGGGGGCTTATAGCACAGAACACTTCTACATTCTGAGGAGAGAAGAGAGAGGTGCCCTCCTTGTGGCTACAGCCATTACCCTCAGGCAAACTAGATTAAAGTTTGCCCAGGACTACCACACCATTAGTCAGTCTGTTTCCCTTTATTACTTTTATTAGTGTATATATATATATATATATATATATATATATATATATATATTAGGGCATTAACGACTTAAGTTTTTTTCAAGTCGACTTATCTATCAATAAAGTCGAGTTGTGTCGACTGGGTCGTGATGACGCCATTATATTGTCAGCGGAGAAACAACAGATACACGCTAAAAAAAACAAAACAAAAAACACAGACACATGTCTGTCCAGTAATGAGCAACTTGTATTAAAGTTCACTGCAACGTAACAATGTCCACTGACAAGACACAAACAGCACTTAATTGCAACAAAACAAAGGCTAACATTAGCAAAGAGTTTTCTGTTAAATGTAACTGAACATCAGTAGGTGAACATATGTCTGCATTTGGTCTGGACCCACGGTTCTAAAACTGGATTGACCACGTATGTCACACGTCCTCACTTTTTATATTACGTGTAATAAGTTTAAGGTCAACAAGAGGAACACAACACTGTCCATATCATGTGTTTGGAGGAAAAAAGAGCTTGTTGTCTTAATGCAGCGCTACTTATCACACAGGTTAGCTAGCAAATGCTGCTCGTATCACTCAGGTTAACAGATACCTCTTCAGATGGCTGTGCTGTTTTTTTTTAAATCAAAAATGAAGTAATTTCCACACATGTGATGTGTGTTTTGTTAGCCCACCACAACTGTCTTACCTGCAGGTGTCTTGTTTACGTCTGGCCTGTGTTTGCGCACGCGCGCGATTGAGCAAGAGAGAGAGGACGCAGGGCGAGAAGAATAACATGCGACTTGCCGACTCCTCCAAATTTAAGACAACTTGTGCTACGAAAGTTGACGTGTCGACTAAATGGTAAATGGACTGCATTTATATAGCGCTTTTCCACCTTCATGGTGCTCAAAGCGCTTTACATTAGCCTCTCATTCACCCATTCACACACACACTCATACACCAGTAGGTTTCTAAGGTCTAAGGTCAGTCCTACTGGGGGCCTAAGCCAGGGTTCAGTGTCTTGCCCAAGGACACTTCAACATGTGGACAGCCAGAGCCGGGACGCGAACCGCCAACCTCTCGGTCATTGGGCGACCCACTCCAGTCGACATTTTAGTTAATGCCCTAATATATATATATATATATATATATATATATATATATATATATATATATATATATATATATATATTAATGTGTATATATATAGGTCATTAACACCTATACCCTGCCAGTGATCAGATACCCAGCTGGGATAATATCCTGGGCACTGGAAGAGATACAAGCCACTGATATCAAGAGAAGAGGGCTCCTTACCATGCATGGAGGGTTTCACCACAAGTCCAGTGTCCTGAGGCTGTACACTGAGCGAAAGGAAGGGGGCTGAGGACTAGTAAGTGTCAGAACTACTGTTCAGGAGTAAACAGCGAACTTCCAGGAATATAGCAAGAAAATAACCCCCAATGACCGACTGCTAAGTGAATGCCTCAGGCAACAAAAGCCCAGTAAAGATGAGGAACCAGAGGGGCTATCATGGAAGGACAAATCCTTGCATGGCGTGTACCATCGGCAAATTGAGGAAGTAGCTGATATGGAAAAGACATACCAGTGGCTGGAAAAGGCTGGACTAAAGGACAGCACAGAGGCGCTACTCATGGCTGCACAAGAACAAGCCCTGAACACCAGAGCAATAGAGGCCGGGGTCTACCACATCAGACAGGACCCCAGGTGTAGGCTGTGTAGAGAAGCCCCTGAGACAGTCCAGCACATCACAGCAGGGTGTGAGATGCTGGCAGGCAAGGCATACATGGAGCGGCATACTGTACAGGAACATCTGTAAACAGTATGGACTGGAGGTGAAGGGTCAAGATAGGAGACCCCCCCAAAGATGAGAGAGAGCAAACAGGCCAAGATCTTGTGGGACTTCCAGATCCAGACCGACAAGATGGTGATGGCTAATCAGCCTGACATAGTGGTGGTGGATAAACATGAGAAGACAGTGGTGGTGATAGATGTAGCAGTCCCCAGTGATAGCAACATTTGAAAGAAAGAACATGAGAAGCTTGAGAAATACCAAGGGCTGAAAGAGGAGTTAGAGAAAATGTGGAGTGTGAAGGCAACAGTGGTACCAGTAGTGATCGGACCACTAGGGGCAGTGACCCCCAAGTTGGGAGAATGGCTCCAGCAGATACCAGGAACAACATCAGAGATCTCTGTACAAAAGAGCGCATTGCTAGGAACAGCTAAGATCCTGCGCAGAACCCTCAGGCTCCCAGGCCTCTGGTAGAGGACCCGAGTTAGAAGGAGACACCGCCCAGGTGGGGCGAGAGGAACGGGGGTTGTCTGGATAGGCGGCATGGTGGTGCAGTGGTTAGCACTCATGCCTCACAGCATGAAGCACAGGATTCCCACACCAGACCTTTCTGTGTGGAGTTTGCATGTTCTTCCTGTGGCTGCATGGGTTTTCTCCAGGTACTCCAGTTTCCTCCCACCATCTAAACACATGCACTGATAGGTTACTTTATTAATCTAAATTGTCCATAGGTGTGAATGTGAGTGATTTTCTTTATATATGTTCAGCCCTGAGATGAACTGGTGAGTCATACAAGGTGTACTCCGCCTTTGTCCATTATAGCTGGATTATGCCCCTGGTGACCCCCACGACCCTAGTGAGGATAAACCGGGTTTAGAAGACGAGATGAGATATATAGTTGGAGAAGTGAGTATATGGCAAAGTCTGGACAAGACAAACAGTACAGGGTAAATTTTACTCACTGTGAGATGAAGGGTTTGTCCCAGACATGGGGAGGTATGACTGGACATAGCTAAATGCATTCAGCCCTGTAACAAAATAATATTATTAACATCAGCAGAGTTGTATAATAAGAGATTATCTCATGAAATGGCATTGTATGTTATACCAGTTCTTATGGCATTTGGCATGTTATACATATGGATTTTGGACCTTTTACATCTAATTCACTGCCATGTGATCATGTGTCAATTTATGCCGAGATCTCTGGTTCACATAATTCAGTTTGTGGTATTTGATATATTAATACAGGTTGGACTTGGGGCATGAACCTCCATGCAGACAGCTTATAATGTATACAGATAACACACCAATTAAAAGTGGCATGTGTATTTACACAAGTCATATCACATTGTAATAAAATCACATCTGATCCTCCTCTTACCAGCATCTTTAACAGCACCCACAAGACCGAATCCTTTTTGGATCAGTGTGAGGTCCTCACGATCATCTGTTGAAGAAGATGGTGTTTCCTTAAATTCTTCATAGCTCAGATGTTCTCCGTCATTCTCTTTTACTATTTGATCCAGTTGTGTTAACAGTTCATGATGATCAAGGTTCTCCATCTGTACACTTCTGTATCTGCATCTTCTGATCATTTCTTTTACAGGTGGACGTTGTATTTGTTTTTCTGTGAGTCTTAGACTCTGTTTTCTTGGTGGTAAAAGCAGAACCAGTGTTTGATTAAATGACTGATCACTGAAGTTTTTAAGGAATGATTCTATTCTCCATTTGTGTTCTTCAGTGAAGTCTTCAGGCTGTAGAACCAGCAGGAACACATGAGGTCCAGGACGTGAAGCAGCTGAACAGTCTTTAATTAACTTCATCAACTCATGGTGTTTGATGTCAGACAGTAGATGATCTGGGGTGGTGATGATGGCAACTTTTTTATCTTTTATTGTTCTACTGATTCTCATACTGGAGGTGGGTTTAATGCTTAAAATGTCCTGATCCAGGATCATGTTTCTTACTGAATTGTTCTCAGACCAGTTGTTCCCCAGAAGAACGACCCTCAGCTCAGACACTGAAATGATATATAAAATAAAATAACAATAAAATAAAATAAATGCTGAATAATTAGTAGATGTTAAAGGAATGTGTTTGAGTTGATCCAAAGCCTTGTCTCCTGTTTGATGCTTCAGTAACGTGGACTGATGAGTGTAAATAATGAGTCCTGTAGGTCAGACTCATGTGTGTCAGGGTTCTCACCAGAACAGTGTAACGTTAACCAGGAAGGCCCGACAGTATGCACATGTGCAATAGTCTTCATTAAATCTTGAGAGCAGCCGGCACAGCCAATGAGCATCACACAGATGCTCCAAATGCTCGTCATTTAGGTCACTATTTACTAGGGGTGTGAGGCTTTCACTCACACAATGATCTGATTCAAATCTTGATTCTCGATTCAAACCAATTTCATTCAATACCAATTGACAATTGAACCGCAAGGATTTGTTTTACTTTGTTACTGAGAAGAAAAAGAGCAAAATATATAAATAGAATTTCAAAATCATATTCTTTTGTTTAGTTAGTGTCACAGAGACTGATTCACAGCCGTAAATCTGGGCCATTGGACTGGTCGTAGTCAATTGTAGTTTCACTGATTCAGGGTTCCATGGAACGATTCACTCGGATCTCATACGACACCACACTGATAACCAATTAAAATTGTTTTTTCTTTAAACCCTACAGAAACACACCCAGACATGCGAATTGTAACCCCAAGATTGGAAGCGACTCTTAATTTTAGATGGGAATGGGTCAATCGACAGGAAAGGAGGCGGGGAGACACAAATTAACCTAGATAAGCACCCAGTCAATGGTGTTATCTGTCAAAATAACTCTGTCACAGCGACAACTGCCCCAATAAAGATGTTTTCTCAGATAAATATGGAAATATTACACAAGCAAATGTGCTCAGAACACAATCCCACAACTGGAAAGGCAGTGTAGTGGCCCTAATCACAGTGTAATATTTTAAGGTGACAGCGTAACGGTGCTAATCACTGCGTAACATTTTGAACTGACAGCGTGATATAATGTTACGCTGAAATGTGATAGTGAGAACCCTGTGTCTCATTAACCACATACATTCACATCTTGTCTTTATATTCAGTTCTGTTCATGTTAGTTATATTCTGGTTTAGAATCAGTAGAAAAGCTCCACTAGATCAATAATCATTCAACTTTAAAAGTCTTTAAACATGTTTGTTGGATCCTGGAAATGTAAGTGTTTTTAAAGTTTGAACTTACTGTCAAGTGGGAACATGTCATAGCTGTTGTTGCGCTTCAGAGGATGATCATCTGTAAACACACAAACACAGAGGTTTATTCAGGTATTTGTGTCTGTTCTTCTGACAGGACAGTATGTCTGCAGACGTCCACTGTGGAAATATTTCCTGTGGACGATGAAGATCAGATCTTTAGATCTGGACAATTACTGCACAGATGAAGAGGTTTCAGCTTCTACTGGTTCTTTAATTAACTGATGTGGGTTCCTTCTCATTTACTCCACAATCATGTTAGAAGAAAAGATGTAAATGTGTTTCAGAAGAGTCACATCACGACTTAAAGTGGGTTGGACAGTTCAAAACTATCCAACACATTAAAACCAGACAAATAAATGTGAACCATCATCTACCAGAATATAAAGGTTTGGTCCAATCACATCCTAAATAATGTGACATTGGATAAAACATAATTTACAAATGAGTAAAACAAATTGCTGAAATTAAATGAGTATATTTATCAGAGATATTGAAGTCATGTTTGTGTTTTGTTCATTTTCTGCATCTGCCCAGTTGTAGTTTCTGTTTTTGTCCAGTAGGTGAAGTGGGAGGGTAGATGTAGAGTTCAGTTGAATTCAGGTATTTCACATATATATATATATATATATATATATATATATAAGATTCCAAACCAAACTGCCTTATATGATTAGATGCAGTAGGTGAAGACATTGTGCAGCAGAAGTCGTGACTGAACTTATCTGTCCTCGACTTACAAACAGCGAAACAGAAAACAGAGAAATACAATTCCAGGAAAAGAAATTGATTGTACAGGTATGGTGTTGTTTCCTGCTGGACAAATATGCCTGACGCGCCTCCTTCAGCGCCCCGGGTCAGCTGCAGGGTCATCGGCCGGGGACCACCGCTCATCGGCGTTTCGCCCTCTTTAACCCCGGGACGCCTCCTGGTGGCGGGGCGGTGGCAGGGACGTCTCCCTGCCACCCCCTGCAGCTGACCCATCTTAAAGCTTTGACCCCCAGCTCTTATCCCTTCTCCTCAGCCACAGCCAGAAACTTCCTTTCTCGGCCCAACTGAGGGGTCTTCTGACCGTACCCTCCCAAGTGGTCCATCTTCCTTGACGACCTTGTGACACAGCCTTGATGGTATATTGCTCCTGGTTCGCCCTTGACACCTCTTCCACAACCATGGCTTTCCGTTCTCTCTTTGTGGCCTTGGACCAGAGGCGGGGAGAAACTCCCCACCCCAGCCCCGCTCTACCTTCTTGTGTCCTGCCGGTGATCTCCTGGTGTTGGAGCCTGCCAATGGCCTTGGCAACCTCTGGGCCTGCTTGCCACTTCCTACCCGTTCGGGTGGGAATGAGTGCATTCCTCACAGTAGGATCCAAGGATTCTTTCAGCTCGAGCACCATCCTTGCCTTCTCCTGCTTATAGCCCAGGATGATGGACTGGACCGGCAGTTGCAGCGCCGTCTCCCCGAACAAGCCTGCATCGGAGAAGCCCCGTGGTAGGCCCAGCCACTTCCGAATGTATGAGTTGGCTAGTCTGTCCAACCCATTAACTGTTGAGGATGGAATCTCACACATCTTCAGTGGCCACATAATCCTCTGGTACAGTGTGAAGTTGTAGCACCACAATTTGTACTTTCCGGGGAGCTGGCTCTTGTCAATGCTCGCCAGGCCTTCCGCGAGTTGCTTCCGTACTGCCTTGCCTGCATGCTTGTCCGACAGGTCTGCGTTGTACTGCCTCCCCAGGCTCCGGATGGTCTGGTTGGCCAGTAGCGGGATCTGTTTGCCTCCTGCGATAAAGATGGTACTGTCGTTCCTGGTGCCTTTGCGCAAGGAGAGACTCCGTGATTTGGAGGGTTTTATCTTCATCCTTGCCCATGTCACTAGCTCGTCCAGCCTCTTCAGACACCTTCTTGTGCATGGGGCTGTCTGCAGCACCACAGTAACGTCGTCCATATAGCTACGGAGTGGTGGAAGCCTCTGCCCTGACTGGAGCCTAATCCCTCCCACGGTCTGTCGGGCTCCGCGGAGAATGATTTCAAAGGCCGTGACGAACAGGGCTGGGGAGATGGAACACCCCATGGCGATGCCAACTTCCAGGTGCTGCCATCCTGTTGTAAAATCTTGGAGGCTGAAACACATCTGGAAGTCCTTAAAGTAGCTGGCTATCAGGTTTATGATGGTGTCAGGGACGTGGAAGAACTCCAAAGCAAACTGGATGAGCTTGTGAGGGACAGATCCGTAGGCATTGGCGAGGTCAAGCCACACCACATGGAGGTCACTCTTTTCCTTCTTGGCTCTCTGGATCTGCCCCCAAATCATCGAAGAATGTTCCGCGCATCCTGGAAAACCTGGCACTCCTGCTTTTTGACAGCTGGTGTCGATGTAGCCATTCTCTGTGAGGTAAGACGTTAGCCTCTTGGCCATGACTCCAAAGAAGACTTTTCCCTCTACGTTCAGCAGTGCGATGCTCCTGAACTGATTGATGCTGCGGGACTCCAGTTCTTTTGGAATAAACACTGCCGCGGCTCTTTGCCACTCCGATGGTATGAGTTTGTTCTTCCATGCTATGCTCATGAGCTTCCACAGGCATTTCAGCACTTTGGGGCAGTTCTTATAGAGCTTGTAGGGGATACCGTTCGGCCCGGGAGCTGATGCTGCCCTCGCTTTCTTGACGACTGCTCTTACCTCGCTCAGCCGGGGAGGGGAGCTGTCGAAAGGTGTGGTTGGTGGGGGTGCAGGAGGAAGGTACCCAGGCGAACCTAAGGGAACGTTCTTCTTTGGGTCGCTGTATTGGTCCCTGATGTACTGCTCAACTTCCTCCTTGGTGGCTTCCAATCTCCCGCTTCTCTTCTCCTCCAGGAGCTGACGGGCGTGCTTGAAGGGATTCCTCATGAAGCTAGCTCTTTCTTTCTCTTTTCGTTTTCTGCGTTTGCGAATACGTTCTGCTCTTCGCAAGCAGGCCAACTTGCCCTTCACCTCGTCCCAAAGCACCTTGAGACCTTGCTTCTCCTCCTCCGATGCTTTTCTCCATCTCCTGCGGAGCTGGCGCCGGTCGTGCACCAGAACGTCTATCTCGGCCTCCCTCCTCTCCTTTCTCTGAGCAGGGTTCTGCAGGTTTTTGGTGAGACTCCCGAATCTAGCTTTGCACTCTTCATATAGGATGTCTCCAAGACGGTTGAGCTTCTGGTCCACCTTACCACGTAGCGAGTGCTCGAGTACTAGACTGAGGTCCAAGTCCAACTTCTGCCATGACTTTACATCCCTTGCTTTAGGCCACTTAATTGCGCTCTTTCTTCCCGGTTCCCTCTTCTCTGTTTGCTGGGTGGCTGGGTGACTGAGAGGTCTCACTTCTGCATGCTCACATACCAGGGAGGTACTGCTTCTCACAGAGGGGTCTTCCTCCTCCCTCTGCGTACCGACAACACCGTTGGGACCCTCGGCTCTGTGGTTCTCTCCCCGGCTGGGGGTCCTGCTTGTCTTACCTGCCGGAGCAGTGCAAGGGTGTTGTATTCCTTTCTTCTCGCACTCCTTTCTCTTTCTCCCCTGGTGAATTCGCAGACCCCTGTATGTGGTCACTTTCCCCCATCCACACCTGCACAATCTGAAGGTCTTCATCTCATTGTCAATGTCCGTTCCGTTCGTTTCCGTGTTGTCAGTCCTGTTCGGCCCATCTTCCATCCCGCCTCTCGGAGGGCCTTCGGGTTGTCTCTTCTTAAATGTTTCTGTAGTTACTGTTGGGTGTCTCCTAGTTAGGAGTCTAGTGGGTTGGGTAACTAGCCGCCCACTCCCGGTGCAGACTTTCCTGCTGTCATCCAGCCTTTCCTGGAAGTCCTCCAGTCTTTCCTGGATGTCAACTGCCCTTTCTCAGTTGTCACTGGTTACCCAGAAATCAGATTGATTGTACAGGTATGGTGTTGTTTCCTGCTGGACAAATATGCCTGACGCGCCTCCTTCAGCGCCCCGGGTCAGCTGCAGGGTCATCGGCCGGCGTTTCGCCCTCTTTAACCCCGGGACGCCTCCTGGTGGCGGGGCGGTGGCAGGGACGTCTCCCTGCCACCCCCTGCAGCTGACCCATCTTAAAGCTTTGACCCCCAGCTCTTATCCCTTCTCCTCAGCCACAGCCAGAAACTTCCTTTCTCGGCTTCCTCTGCAAGGGCCTTGGTTTGTCTTTTGAGCTTGGGGGCTCGTCTGGGATCTATTTGGGCAAATAGATAGATAGTAAGTTAATTGATAGAGGTGAGTTTGATTTTGTATTGTGGATGTAATTTTTCCCAGTGTCACAGGCAGTATTGCTGTCTGTATGCCAAACAGACTAACCTTAACTGTGTTGCTTCTCCAGCTTCCTCAGGCTAGTTAGGGGAGTGTCTAGCTGGGCTGTATCAGCCTTTCCAACAGGCACTCATTTATTATTTTGCCTTTTTTATTTTCGGGGTAATCCTGGGCGGGGATTTAATCTCCAAAGGGGGCTGGCATTTCAGGGTTTCGGCCGCTGATGTGTTGCCTTTAAGTCGCCTCGAGCCCGGCACGCTCCAGAAGATAGGTAGGTAAAGTTTCATTAGGTAGGTTCTGTGGAAGTTGGTTGGTGTTGAAGTTAGTCTGTGTGCTTATATTGTTGTTTGGCATCTGACGGAAATCTGTTGTTTTGTCACTGGTGAACGTGATCCCATTTTGATTAACTTTGGGTTATCTTGCTTAGTCGTGCTGGACTGCTTATGTTGAGCTGTTATTTGTTTTTACACAATGGCAGCCTTTGATGTAAAAATTTTTGTTTCCAATCCCACGTTGTCACAGTTTGACAAGCTAAAGAAAACTGATCTGCGTGTGGTTGCGGAGTACTGTGGTATTCCAGTGTCTAGCTCACTTGCTAAAGCTGAGTTGAAGGCTGTTCTTTTGGATGGGTTGATTAATAAAGGTATTTTCAGTTTACCTGCACCTGTTGAGACTGCTGAGTTGGCAGCTGTGTCCTCAGCTGTGAGTCATGCTGATCCTCAAATGGAGGAGAGTGAGCGTCGTGTTGGGTTAACTCCTGTGGTAAAGAGTAGTGGGGCTGAAGAAAGGCCGGGAACTTTGCCCCAATTTGTTCCTTTTTCAGCTGAGTCATCACCTGGCTCTAGGCTTGATGCTCGTTCGAAGGTGCGGTTAGCTCGTCTTCAGTTGGAGAAAGAGGAGCGGGATCGTGAGTTTCAGCTAACAATTAAGAAACTAGAAGCAGAAACTGCAATTAAATTGCGCCAGTTGGAGTTGCAGGCAGGCTCAACGCATGCTGTTTCCAGTACTGCGGCCCCGTCTGGTCACGGTGCTGTTTTTGATGTGAGTAAACACATTTTGTTGGTTCCTGTGTTTCGTGAGTCTGAGGTAGAGTCTTATTTTAGTGTATTTGAACGGATTGCTGCTGCTTTGCATTGGCCTGAAGAGGTGTGGGCTATACTGCTACAGTGCAAGTTAACAGGTAAGGCTCAGGAGGCTTGTGCTTGCTTATCAGTGGAGGATGGATTGAGCTATGATAAAGTTAAAAGTGCCATTCTGCGAGCTTATGAGCTTGTTCCAGAGGCATATAGACAGCGTTTCAGGAGTCTTAAGAAACCTTCAGATCGGAGTTATGTTGATTTTGCTCGAGAGAAGGGTATTCTGTTTGACAGGTGGTGTGCAGCCTGTAAAACCTCTGATTTTAACTCACCGCGTGAGTTAATACTAATTGAAGAATTTAAGAACTGTGTTCCTGACCGTCTTGCTGTTTATTTAAATGAACATAAAGTTTCTACTCTGCAGCAGGCTGCAATACTCGCCGACGAGTTTAGGCTAACACACAGGAACGTGTTTGTCACTTGTGAGTCCCCCCGACATGACTCTCATGAGCGCACTGATGTACCAGTGGGTACATTTAGTGCATCGGGTCCAAAGGGTATAAGACACTGTTTCTTCTGCCACAAGACTGACCATTTGATTGCTGGTTGTGCAGCGTGGAAGCGCCAGCAGTTGGGGTCAGCTTCAGAACCACCAAAAGGGGTTGGTTTAATAAAAACTTTGTCTAGTGTCCAAAGTACCGTCAAAGAGCCTGACGACTGTTTCAAACAGTTTATCTTTGAAGGTCTGGTTTCTTTTTCAGGGAAAGTTGAAGATCAGCGTCCAGTTACAGTGTTGCGAGACACGGCGTGTTCACAGTCTCTCATCCGATCTAGTGTCCTGCCATTGGGTGAACGGACGGCCTGTGATGTAAGCGTGTTGGTAAGGGGCATTGAAATGGGATTTGTGCCTGCACCTCTCCACCGCCTTCATGTGCAGTCTCCCTTAGTAACTGGGTTTGTTAATGTTGGTGTTCGTTCATTTTTTCCCATTGAGGGTGTGGATTTCATCATGGGAAATGACATTGCTGGTGGCAAAGTTTATCCTGTTCAGAAAGTTGTGAATAATCCAAATTCTGACTCTGAACATGATGAGTTGGTCAAGGATCACCCCAACAGTTTTGCCGTGAATGTATTGACTAGAGCCCAGGCCCGTAAGCAGGTAGAAGATGTTTTGTCTGACACATGGTTCCCTTCTGTGATGCCAGATGAATTTATGCCCGCGGCTGATACACCAGTGAACTCCACCTCGGAGGCCAAAAAGGCGAAAGAGTGCGTAACTGCCCCAGGTCCTTTTCCATTAAACCTCTCAGTTTGTGGGATGCTGGTTCTCATGTACTTCTTCTACAACGTCCTTGGGTACGTCATTATTGCTATAGTCTGCCTGGTGTCTGCCTCAGCGCTGTTCAGCTGCCTAGATGCAATTATGGAAAAACTGGGCTGTGGCACAGTTAGTTTTTCCATCCGGAATTTGAACTTTTCTGTTATGGTTGCTCCTTTGACTCGGTTGTGTAGTCCGGTGATTCCTTTTCTGTGGACAAAGGAATGTCACTGTGCTTTTGGTGCTGCGAAGTCTCTCCTGTGTAGTGCTCCGGTACTGGCTGCACCAAACTTCTCTCAGCCCTTCAAGCTCAAGGTGGACGCGAGCGCCACTGGAGCTGGCACTGTGCTCCTGAAGGATGGGGAGGGTGACGTGTGCCATCCTGTGTGTTACTACCCAGGAATACAACCTCAGCATCCAACACAAGAAAGGAGCTGAGAACGTTGTGGCTGATGCACTGTACCATGGGTGAGGAAATCCAGAATGTCCCAAAGTGTTGAATATTATTTAAAATGTCCCTTATGATGTGCGACCTTATATTGTACCTTTAGGTATTGTGTAGTGTGTTTTTTACAAACTGGTATTACTAGTTTGTTCATATGGGAGGGGGTGTTACGTGCCTTGTCTGGGTGTACTGCTTTTTTTCCCTTTCTCTCTCTGCAGGCTGCAGTGGCAGGTGTGGCTGATCAGTCTGATTAGAAGGGAGGCCTTAAAAAGCTGGACAGAAAAGTGCTCTCACTCTCATTTTCACTTCTCAGCGGTCCTGTGTGGAGCTGTGTGTAGTTTGCTGAAGAGTTGTGTGTGCTTTATTGAAGAGCTGTGTGTGCTCGTGGAACCTTTTTCTTTAAGTTATCTTATGTTTAATAAATTCCCGATCTATTATTTAGTTTACATCTGGTCTGTTGCCTAACCTGGGTTTTTCATTTATTGTTACTTCCTTCATACCTCCTATTCCATCTTTCGGTTCGTAACAATTTGGGATTATTTCCAGGACATTTAGCCATTTTAATACATTTCTAGATCATTTCCATGACTACAAAAGTATGCTCAGCTTAGGGCTGAGGGGTGATGAGATGGAGCTCATCAGTGAAAACCTGGCAAAGCCTCGAGTCCAGATCTGGTCCGGATGTGACCTCATCAAAATGCCGCCAAAGGTAGTGAGCTGGGTGTGATTTGCTGGGGGGGGGGGGGGGGGGGGTTTCAATTCAGGAAGTGGAAAATAATGGGAAATGAGGAACGAAAACATTTCTCATTTCAAAATGGGTCCTGTGGGAATTGGGGAAAATAAAAAAAAACAGGCAGTTTTTCATCATTGATTTTGCTGCAGTTTTTCATCATTGATTTTGCTGCCCATGTACCCGCAGAGCCAGGATCCCACCTCAGCCAACGCAAGCTGTGACTGGCTCTGGGTCGGCCAGGAACAGGTCAGGTAGTAAAGTTGGCTCGTGGCTCCGGTGGCGAGCTTTACAGCGCCCTCTGCCTGGACCTTGTCACTTCCCAGGGGCTGTGGACTTAGTGCTCACTGCACCTTCTCTCCCCTGACAGTGAAGCCTTGGGAGGGATGACTTTGAACATGGACCAAGGAGTCTAACACACACACGAGTCAGTGTCCCCCAGAAACCCCACAGTGCAATGAAAGTGAGGGCCGGTGCATGCCGATTGAGGTGGGATCCCGCACACGGGCAGCAAAATCAGTGATGACAAACTGCACCTGTTTTTTATTTTCCCCCAATTCACATTCATCAGCAAATTAACTGCTGGGAAGAAAATCAGAAATGGGTTTGTGTTGGAAAATCACAATAACATCAGAGATATAAATGCTTATGCATAAATGTACTTTTTGGAGTTTAAAGGTGACTGTAAAAGTGATCACACTGCATGACTTTACATGTCAGGAATGCAGGTGACAATTGCGGGGGAAGGGAAAACCCCCACCGCATACCAGCCTCCAGGGGAACCGACACCCTACAACTCTTCAGGAATCTGACCAACGATCCTTCAGGAGCTAAAGAGAGATAACATCTGAAGAAGGAGGAGTTGATGGGAAGGTGTTAAAACTGTGTGTCTGACCTCCCCCTCTTTAGTGTCTCATGACCCCTCTTGGGTCATGGTTGCTCAAAGACTCAAATTGGACTATGGGACAAGTGACTATGTAATCTTAAAAGTAATGTTATGTTGAAATATTTTGTAATACTGTCACAGATTGTAAACTATCATTGTAATATTAAATTAATGAAAAGACAATGAGAAGACTCAAAGAGTATAAAACCACATTTGAAATAATTCCTGACTTTAGTTTTCGTTCTTGCAGTAGTTATGGTATTTATTGTTTCAATGCTATTATGTAAATCTTTGTGATGTTTCAAAATGTTGCTGAAGGGCTGAAAGGTGATTTGGATTTGAAGAAAATTGTGAATAAAATGGAAATTGCAATAGATGCCAGAAAAATCACAATTCACTTTTTTCTTCAAATTGTTCAGCTCTAGATTCCACCAACGTCCATATTATTACACAGATTGACCTGTGTTCACATCATGTATTTTTATCCTAATCTTGTTTTATCTTTGTTCTGAACCTTGTTACACTCACCAGATGCTGTGGCCATGATCCAACTCTTCCAAACGTGGACAGATTCAACTGTTGCAGCGTCTGACTGAACCAACACAAAACAAGTCACAAAATGACATGACAAACTGGAAGAACCAGTTAAAGTAATGGTGCAACATCCACTGTTATTATCATTCACTAACTGTTCATAAACTATCAGAGCCACCCTGATCAGGAGTTCATCACTTTTATTCTGTTTATTAAAGACATTAGGTCCAATTGTAGACAAATTTATGCAGGATGTGGCAGTGAAGTATTTATCTGTAATGGTCAACATGGTGTGCTCCTCCTTCTGCATCCACAGTAGATCTTATCAACTCAACACATTGCTGTGAATCCAAAGTTCATGAATATCTGAGTCTACAAGTACAACTCAGTACAAGTCACACTCACTCCCTGTTACTGAAGACTTCAAATATTTACTTCTTCAAGTAAAGTAAAGTCCATCAAATTAGATTTGAATAAAGGACTGAAGGCTGCTATAGTTTAGAGTCATATAAAGGAATAGGACAGTGTATTTGAATTAATCTACTGTTCAATCAGTCTCATTCTACACTAAAATACATGTAAGTACAGATACAGAAAGGGACTTCCTGTTTTACTCACACACTAGGAACGAAACATTTATAATTATACCATAAAACACAAAAACTCTGTGAACACAGAAAATACTCTTTAGTAAAATATAAAGTGTGTCGGTCCTGAAAGACAATGTTCAGGTACAGTAACCCCCACATTTTACTGTGAAATAAAGACATTTTCCTCATTGAAACTGTATTTACAGTGATTTATAACCTTTTACACTCTGAAACTTTTAATGTACATTATAATAATCAGACAGAAAAACAATGCTGGTGTAAATTTACAAGAATTATTAACCATGAACTTACCTGTTGAGCAGTTTCTGTGTCAAAGTGAAGAAAGTGAAAGTAAGTGCTATCTTCAGATGCTATGGGAAATACTAGGTACACACCCTCACATGTTATTTCCTTTGAAGAACTGGGAGGGGGGGGGGTGTCCACGAACTACAAAGATAAAATAACCTTTGACTTTTTCGACATGGAAGAGGGCAACGACAGATTAATCACAACTGACGAAGAATGTTTTTTATGGCTGTTCTGCTGCTGTTCACTGGTGGTGTTTTACATTTAATACACATTTACATACAGGTCACCATCAGATACTTTTATTTCACTGAAACAGAATCACCTGAACACAACACACTCATAATTTAATATTTACAAGAGCAAACATTCATCTTCCTGATGGCACGTGAAGGCATCATTTCTCTTCCTGTTGCTCATGTCCTGTCTTTGATTTAGACACTAGTGCAACTGGGTGTCGCTGAAACATGTCAATATGAGACTGGTGTAAAGTTATTGGATGTTTGTTTGTGTCCAGAGTGCACAGTTTGCTGAAGATTCCAAACAAACACAGTGGATGAAGGCAGAGTCAGGAAGAGGAATTCGAGTCAGAGGGAGAGGAGCTGGCCAATGAGGCTGGCTTCATCCTACAGAAACAAAGGCAAAGAGGCTGTAACATCATTGGCCAAAGAGCCATCACTGAGGTTCTTGGCCAACGGGGGGTAATATTACTGTTTGTGCAGCCATGGGTTCAGAGGGGCTTGTCCACTGTCATACTGATCTTGGGTCTTACAACACCCAATGTCTCCTCACCTTCCTAGAGG
This sequence comes from Siphamia tubifer, assembly GCA_020466265.1. Classification (NCBI taxonomy): domain Eukaryota; kingdom Metazoa; phylum Chordata; class Actinopteri; order Kurtiformes; family Apogonidae; genus Siphamia; species Siphamia tubifer. The sequence goes on from CM035795.1 coordinate 14,244,577, forward strand.
AGCTAAAAGACATCCTCCTTGACCTCCAACAACACCATCCTAGGTCCACACGTCCCATTTATGTCATCATTTGGGACAATGTCCGCTTCCACAGAACAGACAAAATCAGTGAGTGGTTCACCACCAACAGTAACCGGTTTTTAAATGTCTGTTTGGCGCCCTACTCCCCTTTCCTGAATCCTATAGATTCACCATTCCAGGGCATTTTCCCCGCACTGCCTGGCAAGAGAGAATATAGCCTGAGATGTGGATGAGGTGATGTGGCCCGATGCAGCTCAGTGACATGAAGCTGCACAGTGATTGTGGTGTGCTACAGGGGCTCTGGCACAATTACAAGTCCCCTTTTTTTCTTTTAAAATGGCTCCTACGCCCCTGTGTACTTACACGTATTTTAGTCCATAATGAGACTGATTGAACAGTCGTTGACAGTGCTGTAGTGGTAACATTTTTAAAAATGCATTAATAAATACATTGATTGAGTGGTATACACTATGGGGCTGTGGAGCAGCTGAATGAGACGACGAAGTTTACTGTGTAATTTACTGCACGTAATGTATGAGAAACATTTAAAAAATAACTTAATTCTCATATTAATATAACTCTCTCTCTATATATATCTATATAAATATGGGGAATCATTTTAAATAGGGTGAATTCATCTAATATCGGATAATTTTTGCAATTCTGAATTCTGGTGTATATTGTAATGTTAGAATCTGTAAGAATTCTAGAATAATCTGGTTTATTTGAAAGCCCTGAGCTGGTTCCTGCTTCAGGAATAAATAGAGTTGAGTTAATGAGGAAGGTCCAGATCCTCACGGTCATGGTCTCAGGTTCTTGCAGCTTATTGACATCACATGTAAAATACACTATTGATCAGTGCTGATCACCAGACAAAAGTCTAATGTCCATTTGTTTACACTAAATCCAGTATTATGTTGTCTCATAGTCTGCTTCCCCACCCACAGGTGGAGCTTGAACTACTCCTGTTCCTGGTCAGTACCAATTGGTTCCCTTTCTTTCTGCTGTTTACACATTTGAACCCAAACAATCATGGTCTATCGTGGTCTATTATGGTCTGGCTCCTGGACTGTGTCGTCGTCTCATGGCTACAGATCCATTTGTTCCTAATCGTTTTGTTTTTGTTCTACTAGTTTTTGGCCTTGCTCTTGGCTACAGCTGACCAATTGAGACATCTAACAACAACCCCCCTTCTGGGTGCCTTAATCACGCCAAACCCAATTAAACCTTAATAGTAATAATATAACCTGCAAGAACGAGTACAGCATAGCGTATCATGAAAGATTGATACCAAATCAACATAAATCAATTGTCTATGAAGCAATAATTTTTAATCTACACCCACTACCATTCTGAAATCCTTACATTTTGATCTAGTTAAATCAAATGAGAAACTGCTGATAACACATTCATTAAAGAAATAGTCCACATATAATCACACTTAGTGCCAAGTTGTCTCAAAAAAATCTTTATTTTCTTATGTGGGACAGTCCTTTCCCAAATGTGGGACACTCAAATAATATCCAATTAATTCATGGAATAAGAACTCTGAGCTAAATTTTCAATCCCATCAGTAAAATGACAACTCAGAATCTTAGGTAAGCTATGTTTCTGTAACTTGAACCAAAAAGAAAACCGTACAGATAACAATTCACGCCTTTGTCATTCAAACACACTCATGCACACACCCACACAAACTTAACCTGTGTGACAACATTCACAGAATGTTTTCATTTCAGGGGTCAAGCTTCAACTGTTAAACTGATTTCATTTCATCATCTGAACCCACTTTATCCTCACTAGGGTCATGGGGGTTACTGGGGGCCTAATCCAGCTACATAACATGGTGAAGCCATGACAAAACTTGTAGATGTGAACACATGGGAGGTTTATTGCCAGATGGCTAATTTGCAACCACAGTCTGTGGTCAGGCTACCTATTCTAATAAAGGTATCACATAAAACATAAAATATACAAATACATTTGGTCTAAAAACATACTTCCTATAGCTCAAAACCTTTATGTAAAAAGAAAAATAATACAACATGTGTTTGTGGGATATATATATATATTGTGTGGGCATGTTGTCTATTGCATTTTTTCATGGTTGCATTTTTGGTTTTCCTTCAGGGAGAGTTTTACTACTCTATTAAATGTTTTAGACTCAGTTTGTGTTTTTATTTCACTTGGTAAGTTGTTCCAAAAATGAATCCCAGTTACTGAAAAACTTGACTGGCCAAAACTGGTTTTACGCCCCTCTGCTATACAGTTTCCATACACTACTCCCCTGGTGGACACTTTTCTGGTGCTCATTTTAGTTACAAAAAGACATAGTACAGCAGGATATAAATTATTTGTGCATTTAAAAATTAATTTAAGAAACTTTGTTCTTCCAGTTTGTCATGTCATTTTGTGGTTTTGTGTTGGTTTCATCAGACACTGCACTGGGTGAATCTGTCCACTCCTGGAACTGTTGAATCATGGCCACGTCATCTGGTGAGTCTAACAGAGTTTAAAACAAAGATAAAACAATATTAGGACAGAAATACTTGATGTGAAGGCAAGGCAAGTGTATTTGTGCAGCATTATTCTAGAAGTGTTTTACAACGTAGACCTGGAGCGACACATCGACCATACACTGTCGTCCAAAACAAACAGTTTACATTTTGCAGAATGGAAACTGAATTCCTCACAAGAGCCAAAAAAAAAACCTGCAGCAGTGCATTCTGGGTGAATGCATTATAAAAGATAAATACACTATACTGTGTACTGTAGATAATTAAATCAGTGAGGGATAGGAGAGAGAAAAAGAGATGAGTCTGTCACCCCACATGTTCCTGCAATGATTGACAGCAGCAGCATCTGACCAGTCAGTGATATGTTTGGATGAGGAGGAGAAATGGTTCCTAATGACAGAATTAATCTGGAGAAAGGAAAGAAAAAATCAAAAGGAGGGGTGTGCTTCACTTGAAGGCAGGTGCATTGTGGACGTAAAAAAATGGAAAAACTTTGTGGCCCAAGGTCCATGTGGCATCGTACCCAGGTCCAGCTCTGTGTTCTCTGTTGGTCAATGCTAACTCTATCCATTCCCAGTCTGTCTGTTCCATATCCCGTTCCTTGTGGGTCCTGGTCCTTGTGGGGTCCTGGGATCATATGTCCATTGGTGTCAGTTGACTTTATTAACGTCCAATTAGTTGGTAGATTAGTCAATTAATCGTTAAAATAATCACCTGATTAATCATTTTAAAAATAATCATTTACCTCAATCCCTATTAAAGGTATAATAAAAAAAATATCATGGAAGAAAAGGCATAAATCACAAAAGGTTAAAAGACATGGAAATCATGTGGGTTTTAAACTGCATTCAGAGAGAAATAATTACATTAACTATATTAAAATTACACTGAAATTACAACAGAGTAATGTATGACATTAAAATCAAAAAGGGCATTTAAAAGACAAGATTTAAGAGTTTATTCATCAACACATAAAAAGAGTAAGGTTTTTAACCTGGATTTAAAAATGTTCACATTTGTGGCTGATTTCAGGTCAGTTGATGGCTTGTTCCATTTGTGTGCAACAGAACCAGGTTTAGTCTGAGCTCTGGACTGGACTATGGTATCTGGGTCAGCTGACTTCAGAGTCCTCTTTATATTCTATTAACATAACATTCATTTATGGACTGAAACCATTCAGTGACTTGTAAACCAGTAACAGAACTTTAAAATCTGTTCTGTATCTGACTGGGAGCCAGTAGACAGAGAAACCAGGCAGTTGGAGCCATGTCCACTAGGGGGCACCGTGGAGCTGCCAAAATGTTCAGCAACAAAAAAAATTTACGATTTACAATGACAGCCTGTACCTGCACAGTGTGAAAAAGTCTTGTCTCATCGCCGGAACCCACTTTATCCTCAGTAGGGTCACTGGGGGTCTAATCCAGCTACAGTGGGTGAAGGCGGGGTCAGAGGTCACCCTGTATGAGTCTCCAGTTCATCTCAGGGCTGAACATATATAGACAAACAATCACTCTCACATTCACACCTATGGACAATTTAGATTAACCAATTAACCTATCATTGTGTTTGGATGGTGGGAGGAAACTGGAGAAAACCCACACAGACAAAGGGAGAACATGTACAGAAAGGTCTGGTGTTTGAATCGAACCAGGGACCTTCTTGCATGAGTGCTAACCACTGCACCCTCTATAAATACTGATGACTCCAATTTTTTTCTCTTTGTAAATGTTAATATTTTCACATATTTACACTAAAACAAAGTATAATTTTGTCAAAAATGTACATAACCTGAACAAATATGAAGAATCTCAAATATCTTAAGAGAAGTCAGTGCAATTTTAACAATATTCTGCCTGATATTAAATGTTTTGTGGATTTTAGACTCATTGACATCTGTAAGTTATAATGAAAATGTAGAAATGATAAACAAAAGCATAATATTGTTGAAATTCTGCTTTTTCGTTTACTTTATTCACATTATTCACATTGTTTGAAAGGATCATTTGTCAATATAAACATTTTCATTGTTTAATTAAAAAAAATTTCAGTCTAAAATATAGAGAAAATTTGGAGTTCACATTTATCTATTATTATTTTACTGGATTTCCCTTCAGATCAAATTTAGCTGAACATGTCCCCTGAATTAACCTAACAGTGGATGTCTTTGGATGGTGGGAGGAAACCGGAGTACCCTGAGAAAACCCACACAGACATATTTTCTTTAAAAAATTTGAGTTTATTTGTTTTATTATAAAAACAACGCAAAAAAGTTTTCGTGTGACATATTGTCCATTGTTTACATATTTCTTCTCATTTGTATTTTTTACATTTGAAGTTCTAATTTGCCGTGCACTTTTGGAAGAAAGAAAAGTTTATTTTATATATTAGTGTTAGTGTCAAATTATTTAACAGTCCTGGGCTTTCAGGAACATTTGTTGAACCTCACTTTGAGGATTTAACACATGTAGTTTTTCTATTTTCATCTCAAATGTCCCAGAAATTGTGCAAAAAACCAGTTTTCGCAGCATGCACAGGTGGGGTGAGGGCCCCAGGGATTGTTGATTGGATCCCCAAGAGAACCTAGCAACACCCCTGTGTAGAACTGCACTGGTATGTTCTGATCTGTTAGTTCTGGTCCAAACTGGAGCTGCAGTTTTTTAAGACTCTTGTGGGGGAGTCCAGTCAGAAGCCTGTAACAGTAGTCTAGTCCAGTGCAGGTGAAAGCATCACTGAGGTTCTGTTGGTCTGTTTGGGACATCAAACCTTTTGCTGTAGATATATTCTTTATGTGATAGAAGGATGTTTTTATAATTGAGGTGATATGACTGTGAAGGTCAGATCTGAGTCCCATCAGAACACCAAGATTTTAGACTTGGTCCTTCAGTTTTTAGAAACAGTGATTTGAGGTAATGTCATTGAACTTAAATCTAACTGTGATGTTACTGAACTCTACATCTGACCTCACACTCCACCTACTGGACAAAAACAGAAATGACAACTGAACACATTCATTCATGAGAAGATGAAGAAAATGAACAGAACACAAACATAACCAGTGTTTGGAAAATTACTTAAAAAAATAATTAATTATAGTTACTAGTTACTTTGTCAAAAAAGTAACTGAATCAGGATTGGAATTACTGAAGCAATTTACCAATTGTGGGATCAATAAACTACTTCAATTCTATTCTATTCTAAATTCCATTAATTATCAGGGAAAATACTCCAAATGTTGGATATAACCATTTACTACCAGAGTGGATACCCCCCCCCTTGGATTTGCATGAATTACACACATACTGACACAAATACTGTTGTGGATTTTCATCATGGATCAAGAATTTCATCACGAAAAGGCTCAGTTTATTTTGACATGTTGTATATTTTATAGTCCATTCCCAGTTACTAGTTACCCTTGATAAAACCTGCTCCAACATCATCTGATTGTTAGTAGAGTCACAAGAACAAAGCATTCACTCCACTTATCTTCAGTACACACTTATCCCCAGATGGATTCTTACTCTACTTGACACACATCACACATGGTTTTAGCTGTTTAACATATCTTCATCCATGTGTTTATATCTATATATATTTACATACATATAGGTATATATATTACCTTCAATACACAAATAAACCTGTGTGTGTGTGTGTGTGTCTTTATAGATTTTCAACTGAAGCACAGCAGCAGCTTTGAACTGTTACCACGTTTCAGTAAGTTAATACTTTAATAAGACTTAAATTTTCAGGATCAGACCCAACTGACATGTTTAAAGGCTTTTAAAGTTGAATTATTATTGATCTAGTGCAACTTTGTTCCTGATTCTAAACCAGAATATAACTAACATGAACAGAACTGAATATAAAAGCAGGATGTGAATGTATGTGGTTAATGAGACACATGAGTCTGACCTACAGGACTCATTAGTGATGTTAAAATGAGGCTTCATGAAGCATTAGTTGTTTGTTTTTAGTCCTTTAGATGGAGCTCTCTGTTCAACAAAGAGTTGAAGATTTCAACAATGTCAACTCTTTGTTGAACAGAGAGCTCCATCTAGAGGACTAAAAAGAAACAACTAATGCTTCATGAAGCCTCATTTTAACATCACTAGAAGTCCATGACACTGAAGCATTAAACAGATGAAGTCATGAAACAAGGCTTTGAATAAATCAAATCAATGAAAAATAATAGTTTTTGAACATTTATGAGTTGTAATCAAAATTTCCCTGTGTCATATCATGATAAATATAATAATCAATGTATTGGCACACCCCCAGTGGTGGTGTACATTCGGGGCGGGGAGTGTGGGGGGTTGGACCAATTTCTGTCATAATTATAATACTAAGGGTGGGGGGAAAATTTAATGTTAATGCTCATTTCTGTTTTCCCTACCACCTGAATCTTTAAAACATTCACATCAGAGGGCAGGATGCTTGTTCCAACCTATTATATATTCAGAAAATTATATATTTTTTATGTTTAAAATTCTATATATACATATATATATATATATATATATATATATATATATATATATATATATATATATATATATATATATATATATATATGCTTTCATTACAGACATTTTTTTGTAATGTAAATGTTTTCGTAAATAGTCGCATTTTACAAGTAAAAGGCCTAATTCGTTCCAAGGCCCCCAATTGTTTAATTCAGTTTAAAAAAAAATTAGGTACTTATTTACATTTTTAATTAACTTTATAAGACATGCTTGAACCTGGGAACTCCCTGCACATTTTGTAAATGTTTTTTTTTTTTAACAGAAATGTCTATTGTCTAAGATTAACATATTACAAATATGAAAATATGATATATGTCTAAAGGCATTTAATGTTTAAATGAAGTTAAGTTTTGGACTTTGTATAAATAAAGATTTTCATGCCAATATTTTCATTTTATTGCCAATGAATATCAGCTCTTAATAACAGTTATTGGCCACGTTGACTACTAATAATCCGTATCAGCTCTGAAAAAAATATATTAGTTGATACCTAGTTCTTCATGACTTTGAAAATGTGCTTTATTATTATTGTGATTAATCTGATTAGAACAAATGCTGCTACTAACATTTAATGTGTTGGAATGACCATTTCACAGTCAATCCACCAGAAGCCACTGCTCTTAATTAACTGGAAAAATACTGCAAAGAAGAATAAAGTTTTATGAGAAGAAGACAATAATAACAAACACAGTGGATGACAGAGGATGTTTTACTAAAGTTGATGCTAATGTTGATGTTGATGAGGGTATTTGTCATAAATATGTTGGTAGTTTTTGACTTAAGTCATACAGATCCTCTACTTCCAGTGTTTCCAGTGGTACTGCTTCTCCATTGGGGTTCACACAGAACCTTACAGTATAATACAATATGATGATCTTTATATGGCTCTGGGTACGTATTTGTTAGCTCCCAGAAAACAAACAAAATGATGTATGAAACACAGAGGACGGACAACAAACTCCATCTGTATCTTTAATGTCAGTGTTACTTTTGTCAATGTTTGTTTAGTCAAATCTCCACTGTTAAAACTACTCCTCTACCGTGTACCTGCTGCACTATGAGGTGAACGTCATGTTGCTACTGAGTGGTATTGGTGTGTTGGTATTGCAGTACTTTTTCTAGTACGACTATTGTTGCACACACTTAGTATTGGACACATTTCTGTATCATTTGTTCATTCGTTTTTCAAAATAAAACAAGAACAGCACAAACAACAGAGATGACAGACCTCCGCCAAGGCTTGATTTTTCAGTAATTTTTTATGAAACTTGTGAAATATTATTAAAATTACTTATGACATCACAGTGATGTCATGCGATGCCGCGTAGCAACCATGTTATATATTTTTGATCTGATATCTAATATGAAGCACAGCCTATTGTTGGATTTGATAAAATGTGTCGATAAGCATGATTTAAGGTCAAGGTCACAAAGTTTGCAAATACACCATTGGCTTGACGTCATATGATGTCAAAACGTGACATGATGGAGCCATAGGTGTTGACCCATCTGATGTCTGAGGGTGAGATGATGTGAATGAAAAAAACCCCGCAAGATTCTATCTTGCCTGAATCCAGAGATATTACCATTGATGTGCAATGTTCCCTTTAAGCTGCGCTCAGTGCGCAATTGTGCACTTCGCTCGTGTCCTCCGCGCACAGCAAACATATGCAGCGCACAAAATGACATGCAACCTGAATTGTAAGTAAAATAAACACATTACAAATCATGTGTTTTTTTTGTGTGCGCTGCATATGTTTACAGTGTGTGGAAAACACGAGAGTAATACGCAATTGCGCACAACTTAGAGGGATCATTGCTGATGTGTCTTAAATGTTGACCTTTAGTGTGACCTTGACCTTCGACCTTCATTGCTCAAAATGTAATTGGTTCTTCCTTGACCCATTATCTATCAAAATATGTTCATAACTTTTTGCGTAATCCTGCTGACAGACAGACAGACAAAGAAGGTATTAAAGGTATTTAATACCTTGTTGGTGCAGATAAAAAAAAAAGACAATGAAACAAGTTGTTTCTTCATTATTTGTTTCCAAAACCAAAATTTAAAAAAATGGAGAGGGATGCAGTTTTTCAGTTTTCCTTTTTGTGTTTAAATGAATAATAGAAAAAAACAATAATAGCCGTTGCCCATTTTATCCAATTTTGACCTGAAGTAAAGTCCTGAAGCAAGTTGAGTAAACTGGAAATGACCGTGATCCACAGTAAAAAAGATGGAAACCTACGTCCTATTTCGGCAAACTAAGAGGGTCACCCTAAGACCTGAAGATATGACAATGGAGAAAAGTGGTGTCATATCATACCATAATGATCTTCAAGTCCGGTGGCCATGTTTCTTTCCGTTGTTAAAGGTGTCATTTCATTGTTATTTCATTAATATTACTTCTCCATTGTTATTGAATACATCATGTGTTGAATCTATTTAAAAGAAAAACGTCCAGCTTGCTTTGTTTCCAGCAGTTTTTGCACGGTAGAAAAATGACTTGAGGTCAAACAACAGTTTATCTGTACTTCCTCATACATGTGCATGATGCGATGATGAGGCGTCTCTGATTGGCTTAGAATGCGTGTAGGAACACTCCCCCCTCCCCTCTGGCTCTGTAAGTGTTTACCATCCCACAGTAGCATCCAGGTGGTTTCGTGCCGTTACTGGTTTTGAAAACATGCAGGAAAAAAACTTTATTTCCACAGAGAGCACATGAACCAGTTTGAGCTGCCATTTTTTTCAAGTTTGTGCAGCAGCTACTGTGGCGCCGTCTTGTCTTGTAGATGCTAATGCTAATGCTACTTCAGATTTCAGTGTAATGGGGGATGGGCTTAACCACACGTGGGTGACGCTAATGTCCTTGTGACGTGTAGTGGACAGACTTTTCTGAGTGTCTCGTTTCTGTGTTGTTTTCTATGAATGTTAAATACAGCCAGTGGAGGTGACACACCACGCAGCAAATGCAGCACATGTTGGTAACTCGGGGTGAACCATCAGATTGCAAAAGGAATGTGGAAATGTGGTTTTCAGTGGAATGACACCTTTAAGGTTAATTTCCGGTTTACTCAATTTGCTTCAGGTCAAAATTGGATAAAATGGGAAACGGCCATTATCTGTTTTTTTCTATTATTCATTTAAAAACAAAAAGGAAAACTGAAAAAAATCACTAATCCATTTTTTCATTTTGGTTTTGGAAACAAACAAGGAAGAAACAAGTTGATTTTTTGTTGTCTTATTTTTGGTTTTATTCTGAAAAAGGAATGAACAAATGATATGCAGATTTGGACCGATACTAGATAACTGGTATCAGTGCATCCATAGTGTTTATAACATGTTTGGTGGAACAATAGTCTGTCATTCAACCTTTAAGTAACTGGAACTTTGATCATGTTACAGATGACTGAGTTAAATGGAGTCCAAATCGTGGTTGGATCCAGGGAATGCCTCCAAAAACCAACAATGGAAAGAATGCCACAGCAAACACCATCATGGGAAGAAAGGAGTTCAAAGCTGGAGGAAGTCAGAATTGGATACATTCTCTACTGTAACAGAGGTGAAAACCCCACACAGGTCACTTAGCTGGTGAAGAAAATCAAGTCCACGGTAAAAGAGAATGCAGGAAGATGCTTCATTAATTTTGTTAATGTTAATGTTAATGTTAATGTTGTTAAGTTTGTTAGTGTTGGGCGAGATTATTGTAATCACTGTGTGTGTGTGTGTGTGTGTGCACACAGACATATCATTCTATAAGTCAATGAATACTTCAGATATCACCATAAACTTACTTGGGCATATACATATAGCTAAGGTGCAACACATGCAATGATCCATTTGAGTAAAGGTCAAAGGTCATGGTTAAAATTAACTAAAAGGTCAAAATCACATTATCAATTATAGGAGGAGGGTCACAGAACTTTCAGATTGGTACCAAACAATGCAGAATGAATATTTCTCACATACGACCAATAGTTTTTGAGATCTCTGGAGGTCAAAGGTGACACTGTGTGTGTCAATCATTGACATATCACGCTATAACTCAATCAATACTGGATATGTTATCATTATATTACACACACTGATGCGTATATACATATAACGAAATTATCAATATTTCAAAAGGTCAAAGGTCAATGTCGCATTTAACAGAAAGGTCAAAATCACATTATTGGCTTTAATTCAAGAACAGGTTGTCATAGAAACTTGATATTGGCACAAAATAGGGGCGAGATTAGTCATTCTCTTACTACCTGTTCCATAGATGTTCAATTTCAATTTGTGGTACGACACCTACATCTACTTGGCCCCCCCACCCCCCCTAGCCTCATTCTCTCTCTTTTCTCCTTTATCCTCAAGGTAGACATCCATCCTCCAGGCGTCAGGCTCTGCTCCAGGTTTCTTCTGTTAAAAGCAAGTTTTTCCTTCCACTGTCAACATCACCATTGTTTGCTCCTGGAGGATTCTGTTTGGGTTTCTCTAAATTAGAGTTTGGTTTTGAAAATAAAAAAAGTTTACAGTAAAGAAATATGTGAAATGGCAAGACTGCGAAAGGTGAAACCACCACTGTATATCCATTTAATCGTTTATTTTTTCAAAGTAATACATGTTTTCCTTTAAAGCATAATATATTTTCCCACTTTCTAACTTTTAACAAACATAACTATTACTCCATGATTTAATGACGATAGATAAAAAAAATAAAATAAAATCCTGATCATGTAACTAAACAAACATGTATTATTCACGTAAAATTTCAAAATAAAAAATTTAAAGTACTTTATATGATTCTGATGAATGTGTGTCTGTTGGTTAAATTAACAGTTTAAAAAAATGTTTTTGACAGTTCTTTGGTTTTCATTTTCTGTATCAGCGGCTGTTCGCTCAGGCTTACCCCAGTTGAGCAGCTTCAGTAGCGGACACCGACTTCCTTGCTGCCGGGGAGTTTAGGAACCATGACAAAAAAATTTTTACTGGCAAGACAAAAAAAATAAATTAATAAAAATGCATTAAATCACTTGTATATTCATCTCAAATTAATACATAAATAGAAATACATAGACATTTTTTACTCAGAAATTACAAGAAGTTGTTCAATAGTTTGTGGGTCATGTGACATCCAAAAGGTCTTTAATTTATAGCCGTGGTTTGGGTACACAAGGCGCACCCGTTACATTTCAATTATTTGACTTTATTAATTTTATATACTTTTTTACTTGTTAATTACATGTTTAATTTTAATACTGTGTGGATCATGTGACCTCTGGATTCCAAAAGGCTTTGAATTTGTAGCCTTGGTCTGGGCACACAAGACAAACCTCTTATTACTTTTGCCAAGGATGTATTAAATTCAGCTTCGTTTGTTTGTTTGTCTTTCAGCAGGATTACACAAAATGTTCTGAACGGATTTTGATATCAGGAATGATAGATAATGGGTCAAGGAAGAATCCATTTGATTTTGACCAATGACGGTCATAGGTCAAGGTCAGACTAAAGGTCAACAGCTAAAACACAAGTGGTAATGGACCTTTTTCACAACTTCCGCATTTCACACTGGATATACAGAAGCGGAGCATAACCCTACTTCCGCAAATGGCAAAGATGACACAGCAACGACCAAAAGTTATTGTAACATTAATGTTAGCCTAATGCTATCATAATCCATTAACATTTTTCTCTGGCAGTGTGTGTTTATGTTGGTGTTTGTTTGTCATAATATCAAATGTAGTAGACGGGCAGGTTTTTGTGAGAACTAGATGCTACCCATCGCAAAGAAAAAAACAGGAGCCTCACAAACTACAGGTTTGATCACTGCATACATTTACTGTGACTTACTACTTTTGCAGTAACTACTGTTCACTGGCTGCAAACTACGGGTCCTAACTACAGTTTAAGTCGAACATTACATATTTGTGTTCACCATAACTTTCAAAACCATGGCGATTTTTTTTATCTCAATTCATACCGATGTTAACAGCTGTTGTTTTTGACACCATTCATATACTGGCTCCATTTTTCCTGTAGGAGTGTAATTCCAAGGAAAAATGCTACGTACAGACTCTGGTTTCAACCGGCAAACAGTCATACCCAAGATATAGTTGTAGATGTAGATGTTCTTGTAATGCCCAGAAGCAGTCATATATTTTGTTCCTGTTAACGGCGAAGCTAGAGGTGAATGTGTCCAGGCTATTAGGCAGGATGAAGGGCCGAGTTTTCTAGTTAAAAAAATGGAGCACTTACATCTGCAGTAGACACTTCACATCAGAACACTATATCTTGGGGATGACTGTTTGCCGGTTAAAACCAGAGTCTGTCCGTAGCATTTTTCCTTGGAATTAAAGTCCTACAGGAAAAATGGAGCCAGCCTTTATCAAGTTTTTTTTCATTAGTGAATTTTTCTCCATGATTCTTCCAATATCCACAAATGTTAAATGTGGCAAAAATCTTCAGGAGCTTGAAAATACTCTCAATAATACCTGCTTTCTACTGTCTTCACGTTTAACAGGAAGTTCGGTTACACTCCTCTGACGTATGTCCACTTTGTGTGACAAAGGTCCAGATCTCAGGATTCAGACAAGATAGAATCTGGTGTTTTTTTTGCATCCTCATCTCACCTTCACACAGCAGATGGGTCAACACCTATGGCTCGATCACTTCACATGTGAATGAAGAATCAAGCCTTGGTGGAGGTCTGCTGTCTCTGACTGCCTTATTACTTTGAATAGGATGGTGAGGAATATAAAATATATGAAAAAAATAAAATTAATACTAAAACTAAGCATTCAGAAATAAAAGTTAACTAATGAAACTAGCAAACCTGCTCAAAAAATGAATTAAAACTAACTGAATCATAGAAAAAAAGTCCAAACTAACTCAAAGAAAACTATAATAAACTAGGAAAACATTTTGAGAGTGCAGATCTCTGCCAAGTTAACCCCCCCCCCTGCCACCACCAAAATGTAATCATTTCCAGATCTCCTCCTTACCAACCTACCCTGAAAATTTCATCAAAATCCGTTCATAACTTTTTGAGTTATCTTGCTAACAACAGACAAACTCTGGCAAAAACATAACCTCATTGGTGGAGGTAAAAATCCTGGACCATTATAACCCTGGTATGAATGTAAGTAAAAACAGAATTAAATGATTTTCAAATAATTTGAAACATACTTTCAATTGAACACAGTACGATGACAAGGTATTTAATGTTTAAACTGAAACTTTATTGATTTTTGCAAATACAAACCATAGCCTGAAAAATGTTTCAAAAGAACTGGTTCAGAAACAAAAGACTGTGAAGGATGAGGAATAAAAAACATAGTTTAAAACATTCCACAGATGAACTGGATAATTAGGAATGAATGAGAATAATTTGTCATGGAATTTTCAATCATATGTTAAAGTAAAAATACTCATATATTAAGACAATCAGAACTTTCCAGGACTGCCAACAGTCAGAACAAACACAAAACGAGCTGTTTTAGAATGTTCTCAATATACAGGAAGAAAAGACACTTTTATAACCCCCTGTTATCTGTCCCTCAGAACCAGTTTGTTCCACTTCATGCTTCTCTTGTGATTTACGTACATACATGAAATTAACAGAATAATCCCATCCCAGGGGCCATGTTTTTACTAACGTCTCTATCTAACATACGCCCCTGGAGGACAAAGCTTTTCCCTCCACTTCTACTTCAGTAAAAAGACATACACTGGTTAAACAATTACAATAAGATCATATACTGTTGATTATTAATATTAATATATTCATAAGTCATTCATAAGTAAAGATAGAGCAGAGTTCAACACTGAACAACAGAGGTGGCAAATAACTAAATATAAGCAGTTCATTACTGTACTTAAGTATATATTTTTTAGATATCTTTTCTTGAATATGCATTTTTCTGGCAACTTTTTACTTTTATTCCCCACATTTTTGCATAAATGTCAGTATTTTATACTCTGTACATTCACAGAATAGACTTTTTAAACTAAACATATGGCTTCAGAGGAAAAAATCAGTGGAGAGAAATTAAATTCTTTCTCATAATTATGTTTTTTTTTTTATCTCATAATGATGACTTTTTAAAATCCTAATTGTGAATTTTTCTCAATTTTTACTAAAATGTCCTGTCCATACCCATAACACTGAGTAACTGTGACCTGATCAAACACATTATCTACACATTAACTCACTTTGAAAGGCTTCATTTTTGGATACTTTTGGATTTTTCCAAATAAGTATTATTTCATCCATGTCAAATATGCAGTTCTATTATTTTTTTTCTTTATTAAAATTAAGAAGTTGTACTTTTTTGTTTTACTTTTACTTTAGTGAAGGAGTTTAATCAGTACTTCTACTTTTACCAGAGTATTTTTTCCCAAACAAGTAGCTGTACTTGTACTTAAGTATAGATTGTGAGTACTTTTACCACCTCTGCTGAACAACAACATGAGTAGGAGGTCCTCATTTAAGAATACGATTTCTTAATGTACAGTTGTACAGATTTTATGGATTTCATCATTTAAAGTTAATATAATCAAAAGATTTACAGAAAATCTGTGCATGTAAGCAACAAGACTGAAAACCCACACTGACAGAACATGACTGGACTTGAACCTTCCCACCTACTGCATTAAAAACAGACATTATTCTGTAAAGGACTGGACCTCATGGGTTAAAATTAACACACAAAACAAAAACCATATATGAACAACACCCAGCAACACTGCTATCTGAGCTGATCTGAGATGGACTGAGGAGGTGGAAGTGTGTGCTGAGGTCTGATGAGTCCACATTTAATATTGTTCTTGAAAATGATGTTTTCCAAGTTAAAGAGAAGAAGGACCATCCAGATTATTATCAGAATATGAGGATTTTTGTGTTCGTTGATTGGAAGCTCCAAAGATAAGTTCAGGATGGACTTGGTTTCAGCTCAAGAATGTATTTTGGGAACATGTGAAATATAAAAGGTCAGCACTTTCGCAGAAACTCAAACCCCCAATTTCAGGTTTGGTTGACGATTCTCTTCTTGGGTGGCTCCACCCCAAACAAATGGGTTGGACTTCCCAACATCATCTAACTCCGTCTTCTGATCGGATCTCACCTATTGACGTGACTTGCCAACAATCGGTCTACGTGTTGCTGCTGGGATGTGGTATGCACATGATCTGATAAGGTAGATGCTAGATTGGAATGGACGGACGGATGGGGGGCGGGACTTAGGTCCGGACACTCTGTGCAGCTGTAGATTGTGTTGCTATGGCTTGAAATGAGACTCAGATGCAGCGCAGTCAAAAAGCTGAATCAGGTGCATTTCATTGGACATGTTTCTTCATGGCGTGCTTTTATTTCTTTCTTTCATGTGGAGTGTTTTGGCAAATCTAAGCAATATGGAATATATTTATTTATTATATTTGTCTGAAGCCGATTAGAGTACTGACTCATTCAATAGTGTTTTTTTTTTTTTTTTTTTTACTAAAGGTTTCCTGTACACCACTGAAACTAGACAGAGAAGAAGGCCATGGTGATGCAAAGTGACATTAAAATAATAAAATGCAAGTGAAATAAGGCTTCAATAACTTGCAGCAGGTTTATTTTTAACAAGTCATGTATGTTTGATAATGTTCAGTCATTTATATTTAAGAACCTCTGTTGAATTATATTATACAGTCATTTATACACTAATAAATTAATGCTAAATACTTTTGATACCATGAACATTGCACACACTGTTTTTGTATATTACATTCATCTTTACCTTTGTCATACGTTCTACTGAAAAAATAATAAACTTAGACCTAGAGTCCTCGGTGGTCTGGATAGATTTTGTGAGATCTTCTTTCAACAGTGCTGTCATCTTTCAAAAATGTAAAATTACTTTAACAATATACGATATTACGTTCCTCTTTGAACTATCTCAGAGTGTTGAAATTGTGTCTTAACATCCTGAGCACCCCCCACCCCGTCCGTCCGGCCGTTCCAGTCTAGCATCTACCATGTGACCTGGACTGTGTGCTGAGGTCTGATGAGTCCACATTTCATGTTGTTTCCCAGGCTAAAGACAAGAAGGACAATCCAGATTCTTATCAGAAAATAAATCTACAAATGTCAAGCAACAGCATCTGTGATCGTATCGAGGTTTGGGGGAAAACGTGCATCTGTGATGGTGGGGGGGGGGGGTAATATTGCTTATGATGTGTGTAACTTTCAAATCTGTGACATGAGTCCATCTCCATGTAGAACTAGAGGAAAATAATCATCCTGTTTAAACGATAAAAGGTTAAAGGTCAGAAGATGCATCCAAATGACCTGGATACTAATGGTTTGATTGACAGTTGAACATGTGGTGATGAGTTGTTTGGAGGATCATCAGAGGATAGAACATTTTTTCTGATGTTTCTGCTTCAGGTCCTTCATCTCTTTGTCTTGCTTCATCTTCAGCTCAACAATTTTTTGTTGCAGTTTTGCTTTTTCAGCACTCTCAGTTTCCAGCTCTTTTTCCTTTTGCTTCAGTTCCGTTTTCAATTCACTTTTAGTGTGACTCGACAGCATTTCCAACAGATCATAGTCTCGACTGTGCGCCTTCTGTTTATCTTGGATTTCCTCCATGTGCTCTTTTCTCAGATCTTTGAGTTCTTTGTCATGTTTTTCCATCAGAGCTTCTAGTTCTTGGGTGTATTTCTGTCTGAAATCATTAAACTCCTCTGCTTGTTTTCTTGCTTCTTCTTCATATTTGTTCTTCATGTCCTCCATTTTCTTCTTGTAGTTTGCTTCTAATTGTTTTTTCTCTTCTTCTTCTTGTTCTCGTCTCATTTGATCTTCTTTTTGTCTTTCCGTTTCATATTTTTTCTTCTCTTGCTCGTATTGTTCTCTAAGTTTTGTGATGTTTGTTTGCTCTTCCTGTCGCCTCTGTTCATCATCTTCTTGCCGTTTCTTCCACCACTCCTTCCTTTTCTCTTCCCATTCTTCCTGTTGTTGTTCCACCTCCTTTCTGCTCATGTTCAGTTTTATGTTGATGTCTTGTTTCTCCTGTGATTCAGATCTGATCTGTTCCTCCATGTCTCTGATCTTCTGCTCCCATTTTTGCCGTTCCATTTCTTCCTCTTGTTTCTTTCTTTTGTCTTCTTCGTCTCTCCTTTCCTGTTCTTTCCTCCTCTTCTCACACTCCTTGTTGATGTTTTCCTCCATTTCTCTGAGTTCTTTGTCTCTCTGTTTTCTCTCCTTTTCTATTTCTTCTTTTTGTTCTTCCATTCGTCTTTTCATTTCTTCCATTTTCTCCTCATAGTTTCTTTTCAGCTCTTCCTCCTTCTTCTTCATCTCATCTTCTTTCTCTTTCAACAGTCTCTTTGTCTCCTTCTTTATCGCTGCTTCGGCTTCTTCCAACATCTTGTTGGTGTAGCAGCTGCCTCCATTTTCTTTCACCATGATGTCGATCTTGTTGATCAGTTCAATGATCTGAGTGTGATTCTTCTTCTTGAAGTTACAGAACACATGGTACCTTTTTCCACAGTCAGAGACCAGCTTTTTGAATGAATCATCACATTCTGTTTCGATGTAATCCTCAATGGACTGCTCCTCATATTCCAGTTTATCTCCACCAGTGAAAAGGATGATGGTGAATCTTTCTGCATTCTTTCCAAATCCTTCTTTGATTAGTTTCAGTGTGTCCTTTTCTTCAGGCGTGAATCGACCGATCTGAAGTGTCAACAGGAAGACATGTGGTCCTGGAGCCAGAAGACTGATGCATTTCACCATCTCCTCCTGAACCTCCTCATTGGTCATGGTGCTATCATAAAGGCCTGGAGTGTCGACTACAACGACAGGACGACCGTTCACCTGACTCATTGATTTCTGACAAACTTTGGTAACTGATTTTTGACTTGATTTGGATTCAAATTTTTTTTGGCCCAGGATGGTGTTTCCTGAGGAGCTCTTTCCACTGCCAGTTTTTCCAATCAACACAATCCTCAGACAATCTGTACTCTGTTCATCTTCATCAGCTGCGATAGATGGTTGTTTCTTTTTCAGATTTTCAATTTCAGACTGTTGTTGGATGATCTTCTCTGTTTGGATTTCTACAAATGCTTTTGATGTGAAGCCGATTGGATTGTTTTTATGGTGAATCATTTCTTCGATGGTGTCCAACACCTCAGAGACCTGCTGTTTGTCTCTGACGTTGAGAATGACAGATCTTCCTTCATATCTCTGACACAGCTCCTGGATGTTATTACTCTTTTTTACAAAGTTCACCACAGCTGGAGCTCTAGGATCTGACTCCACTGTGAACAGAATCACAGTTAAGTCCCTGATTCGGGAGCTGAATGTGTTGTGGATGGTCTCTAACTCTGCCTTGTCTTCAATGGTGAGTGCATCTACTGGTAGGACCAGGATGAAGGCGTGGACCCCCTCAGGTTCAAAGACAGAGATGGACTGGAATAAATCTTTCATCACTTCTTTCTGAGGTCTTCCATTCAGGACAGGTAGCTCCACCAGCGAAAACTGACGTTCACAGACCTCCGTCTGATGTTTAACTAACTGTGAAGAACCTGAACGAAGCTCAGTCAGACCTAGAAGGGCCCTGGCTGCTGAAGTTTTCTCTGATATTCTGTTCCCACACAGAACCAGGTTTAAAGGTGGTTTGATGTCTGTGGATTGTTCTATCTGCTCCATTAAATCCCTGCGGTTTTCTTCATACATGTTGTAGTGTCTTCCTCCACAGTCTACCAGGAGCTCATTGACAGAGACACTCATTTCACTCAGATCATGTGTGAAGACGAGCATGGAGTGTTTGAAGGTATCTGGTCCAAACAAACTCAGGACGAACCTCAGTGTTTGACTGTCCTCCTCGGTGAAATCTGACGGCTTCACCAACAGCAGAAAAACATTTGGTCCAGGTGTCACATATTTCACTAGTTTTCTCAGTGATTCCACCGTCGTATTGGAAAAGTCTGGAGTTTTTATCACTGTTAGTAATTTTCCTTTCCACTCTACTTCAGTGGACATGGTTGTGTCTGCTTTTGAGACAGATGAACTTTGTTTCTCAAGGATTAAATTCTTAACTTTATTCTTCTTGTCTCCACTTTTCCCAAACAGAACAATCCTCAGACTAGATTCTGTGAAGACAAAGACAATATAATGGAGAGTTTCAGTAAAATGTAACAAATCATTAACTATATTAATAAGACTTAAACTGTATAAACTTGGAGGAAAGATTTAGATAATTTAATAAGTTGTTGTTGAAGTACATGGAACTACATTGACTCTATCTTGATCTTATTAGCAATAGGCAATAATCAGCTAGGCTTGAATGCTAGTCATGCACATCTGCCATTTTGCTGCCATTATCCTGTGCTATTGAAAAAACAACTCGGCCATTGTAGAAAACATTGCATTGGCATTGTAACAGGTATTGGCATTGTACATTGTTGAATGGAAAGATAAAATACAGACATTGAAAAAACTGTATTTTGGGAGGGTATTTTTATATTATAATGTAGTTTACAATGACAATCTTAGGATTTTTTTTTACAATTTTTTCTTTCACGCTCCTCAGGTTTTCAGTTTCTGTTTTAATTTTTCTAGTTTCAACTTACTGGCACTGTTATAAGATGGGGGGGGGCTTAAAGCACAGAACACTTCTACATTCTGAGGAGAGGAGAGAGAGGTGCCCTCCTTGTGGCTACAGCCATTACCCTCAGGCAAACTAGATTAAAGTTTGCCCAGGACTACCACACCATTAGTCAGTCTGTTTCCCTTTATTACTTTTATTAGTGTATATATATTAGGGCATTAACGACTTAAGTTTTTTTCAAGTCGACCTATCTATCAATAAAGTTGAGTTGTGCCGACTGGGTCGTGATGACGCCATTATATTGTCAGCGGAGAAACAACAGACACACGCTAAAAAAAAACAAAAAAAAAACCACAGACACATGTCTGTCCAGTAATGAGCAACTTATATTAAAGTTCACTGCAACGTAACAATATCCACTGACAAGACACAAACAGCACTTAACTGCAACAAAACAAAGAGTTTTCTGTTAAATGTAACTGAACATCAGTAGGTGAACATATGTCTGCATTTGGTCTGGACCCACGGTTCTAAAACTGGATTGTCCACGTCTGTCACACGTCCTCACTTTTTATATTACGTGTAATAAGTTTAAGGCCAACAAGAGGAACACAACACTGTCCATATCATGTGTTTGGAGGAAAAAAGAGCTTGTTGTCTTAATGCAGTGCTACTTATTACACAGGTTAGCTAGCAAATGCTGCTCGTATTACTCAGGTTAACAGATACCTCTTCAGATGGCTGCGCTGTTTTTTTTTTCATCTAAAATTAAGTAATTTCCACACATGTGATGTGTGTTTTGTTAGCCCACCACAACTGTCTTACCTGCAGGTGTCTTGTTCACGTCTGGCCTGTGTTTGTGCACGCGCGCGAGCAAGCAAGAGAGAGAGGACGCAGGGCGAGAAGAATAACATGCGACTTGCAGACTCCTCCAAATTTAAGGCAACTTGTGCTACGAAAGTTGACGTGTCGACTAGTCGAAATTTTAGTTAATGCCCTAATATATATATATATATATATATATATATATATATATATATATATATATATATATATATATATATATATATATATATATTAATGTGTATATATATATTGGTCATTAACACCTATACCCTGCCAGTGATCAGATACCCAACTGGGATAATATCCTGGGCACTGGAAGACATACAAGCCACTGATATCAAGACAAGGAAACTCCTTACCATGCATGGAGGGTTTCACCCCAAGTCCAGTGTCCTGAGGCTGTACACTGAGCGAAAGGAAGGGGGCCGAGGACTAGTAAGTGTCAGAACTACTGTCCAGGAGTAAACAGCGAACTTCCAGGAATATAGCAAGAAAATGGCCCCCAATGACCGACTGCTAAGTGAATGCCTCAGGCAACAAAAGCCCAGTAAGGTCGAGGAACCAGAGGGGCTATCATGGAAGGACAAATCCTTGCATGGCGTGTACCATCGGCAAATTGAGGAAGTGGCTGATATGGAAAAGACATACCAGTGGCTGTAAAATACTGGACTAAAGAACAGCACAGAGGCACTACTCATGGCTGCACAAGAACAAGCCCTGAACACCAGAGCAATAGAGGCTGGAGTGTACCACATCAGACAGGACCCCAGGTGTAGGCTGTGTAGAGAAGCCCCTGAGACAGTCCAGCACATCACAGCAGAGTGTAAGATGCTGGCAGGCAAGGCATACATGGAGAGGCATAACCAGGTAGCGGGCATACTGTACAGGAACATCTGTAAAGAGTATGGACTGGAGGTCCCAGGGTCAAGATGGGAGACCCCCCCAAAGATGACAGAGAGCAAACAGGCCAAGATCCTGTGGGACTTCCAGATCCAGAACAACAAGATGGTGATGGCCAATCAGCCTGACATAGTGGTGGTGGATAAACATGAGAAGACAGTGGTGGTGATAGATGTAGCAGTTCCCAGTGATAGCAACGTGAGAAAGAAAGAACATGAGAAGCTTGAGAAATACCAAGGGCTGAAAGAGGAGTTAGAGAAAATGTGGAGTGTGAAGGCAACAGTGGTACCAGTAGTGATCGGAGCACTAGGGGCAGTGACCCCCAAGCTGGGAGAATGGCTCCAGCACATACCAGGAACAACATCAGAGATCTCTGTACAAAAGAGCGCACTGCTAGGAACAGCTAAGATCCTGCGCAGAACCCTCAGGCTCCCAGACCTCTGGTAGAGGACCTGAGTCTGAAGGAGACAATGCCCAGGTGGGGCGAGAGGAACGGGGGGTTCCCACACCAGACCTTTCTGTGTGGAGTTGGCATGTTCTCCCCGTGTCTGCATGGGTTTTCTCCAGGTACTCCAGTTTCCTCCCACCATCTAAACACATGTACTGATAGGTTACTTTATTAATCTAAATTGTCCAGAGGTGTGAATGTGAGAGTGATTTTCTTTATATATGTTCAGCCCTGATATGAACTGGTGAGTTATACAGGGTGTACTCCGCCTTTGTCCATTATAGCTGGATTATGCCCCTGGTGACCCCCACGACCCTAGTGAGGATAAACTGGGTTCAGAAGAGGAGATGAGATATATAGCTGGAGAAGTGAGTATATGGCAAAGTCTGGACAAGACAAACAGTATAGGGTTGATTTTACTCACTGTGAGATGAAGGGTTTGTCCCAGACATGGGGAGGTATGACTGGACATAGCTAAATGCATTCAGCCCTGTAATAAAATAATATTATTAACATCAGCAGAGTTGTATAATAAGAGATTATCTCATGAAATTGCATTGTATGTTATACCAGTTCTTATGGCATTTGGCGTGTTATACATATGAATTTTGGATCTTTTACATCTAATTCACTGCCATGTGATCATGAGTCAATTTATGCCGAGATCTCTGGTTCACATAATTCAGTTTGTGGTATTTGATATATTAATGCAGATTGGACTTGGGGCATGAACCTCCATGCAGACAGCTTATAATGTATGCAGATAACACACCAATTAAAAGTGGCATGTATATTTACACAAGTCATATCACATTGCAATAAAATCACAACTGATCCTCCTCTTACCAGCATCTTTAACAGCACCCACAAGACCGAATCCTTTTTGGATCAGTGTGAGGTCCTCACGATCATCTGTTGAAGAAGATGGTGTTTCCTTAAATTCTTCATAGCTCAGATGTTCTCCGTCGTTCTCTTTTACTATTTGATCCAGTTGTGTTAACAGTTCATGATGATCAAGGTTCTCCATCTGTACACTTCTGTATCTGCATCTTTTGATCATTTCTTTTACAGCTGGATGTTGTCTTTGTTTTTCTGTGAGTCTTAGACTCTGTTTTCTTGGTGGTAAAAGCAGAACCAGTGTTTGATTAAATGACTGATCACTGAAGTTTTTAAGGAATGATTCTATTCTCCATTTGTGTTCTTCAGTGAAGTCTTCAGGCTGTAGAACCAGCAGGAACACATGAGGTCCAGGACGTGAAGCAGCTGAACAGTCTTTAATTAACTTCATCAGCTCATGGTGTTTGATGTCAGACAGTAGATGATCTGGGGTGGTGATGATGGCAACTTTTTTATCTTTTATTGTTCTACTGATTCTCATACTGGAGGTGGATTTAATGTTTAAAATGTCCTGATCCAGGATCATGTTTCCTACTGAATTGTTCTCAGACCAGTTGTTCCCCAGAAGAACGACCCTCAGCTCAGACACTGAAATGATATATAAAATAAAATAAAAATAAAATAAAATAAATGCTGAATAATTAGTAGATGTTAAAGGAATGTGTTTGAGTTGATCCAAAGCCTTGATCTCCTGTTTGATGCTTCAGTAACGTGGACTGATGAGTGTAAATAATGAGTCCTGTAGGTCAGACTCATGTGTGTCAGGGTTCTCACCAGAACAGCATAACGTTAACCAGGAAGGCCCGACAGTATGCACATGTGCAATAGTCTTCATTAAATCTCGCGAGCAGCCGGCACAGATGTCAGCCAATGAGCATCACACAGATGCTCCAAATGCTCGTCATTTAGGTCACTATTCACTAGGGGTGTGAGTCTTTCCCTCACACAACGATCTGATTCAAATCTTGATTCACAGACTACGATCCAATTCAGGGCAATTCATAAAAATTAGTATATTTCGATTCAAACTAATATCATTCAATACAAATTGACAATTGAACCGCAAGGATTTGTTTTACTTTGTTACTGAGAAGAAAAAGAGCAAAATATATAAATAGAATTTCAAAATCATATTCTTTTGTTTAGTTAGTGTCACAGAGACTGATTCACAGCCGTAAATCTGGGCCATTGGACCGGTCGTAGTCAATTGTAGTTTCACTGATTCAGGGTTCCATGGACTGATTCACTCGGATCTCATACGACACACACACTGATAACCAATTCAAATTGTTTTTTCTTTAAACCCTACAGAAACACACCCAGACATGCGAATTGTAACCCCAAGATTGGAAGCGACTCTTAATTTTAGACGGGAATGGGTCAATCGACAGGAAAGGATTGCTGAGGCGGGGAGACATAAATTAACCTAGATAAGCACCCAGTCAATGGTGTTATCTGTCAAAATAACTCTGTCACAGCGACAACTGCCCCAATAAATATGTTTTCTCAGATAAATATGGAAATATTACGCAAGCAAATGTGCTCAGAACACAATCCCACAACTTGAAAGGCAGTGTAGTGGCCCTAATCACAGTGTAATATTTTAAGGTGACAGCGTAACGGTGCTAATCACTGCGTAAAATTTTGAACTGACAGCGTTATATAATGTTATGCTGAAATGCGCTGGTGAGAACCCTGTGTCTCATTAACCACATACATTCACATCTTGTCTTTATATTCAGTTCTGTTCATGTTAGTTATATTCTGGTTTAGAATCAGGAGAAAAGCTGCACTAGATCAATAATCATTCAACTTTAAAAGTCTTTAAACATGTTTGTTGGATCCTGGAAATGTAAGTGTTTTTAAAGTATGAACTTACTGTCAAGTGGGAGCATGTCATAGCTGTTGTTGCGCTTCAGAGGATGATCATCTGTAAACACACAAACACAGAGGTTTATTCAGGTATTTGTGTCTGTTCTTCTGACAGGACAGTATGTCTGCAGACGTCCACTGTGGAAATGTTTCCTGTGGACGATGAAGATCAAATCCTTCCACTGGACAATTACTGTACAGATGAAGAGGTTTCAGCTTCTACTGGTTCTTTAATTAACTGATGTGGGTACCTTCTCATTTACTCCACAATCATGTTAGAAGAAAAGATGTAAATGTGTTTCAGAAGAGTCACATCATGACTTAAAGTGGGTTGGACTAAACTATCCAACACATTAAAACCAGACAAATAAATGTGAACCATCATCAACCAGAATATAAAGGTTTGGTCCAATCACATCCTAAATAATGTGACATTGGATAAAACATAATTTACAAATGAGTAAAACCAATTGCTGAAATTAAATGAGAATATTTATCAGAGAAGAAGAAGAAGTCATGTTTGTGTTTTGTTCATTTTCTGCATCTGCCCAGTTGTAGTTTCTGTTTTTGTCCAGTAGGTGGAGTGTGAGGGTAGATGTAGAGTTCAGTTGAATTCAGGTATTTCACATGTATATATATATATATATATATATATATATATATATATATATATATATATATATATATATATATATATATATAGAAGATTCCAAACCAAACTGCCTTATATGATTAGATGCAGTAGGTGAAAACATTGTGCAGCAGAAGTCATGACTGAACTTATCTGTCCTCGACTTACAAACAGCGAGCGGTTTCAAATAGAAAAACTCAAAAACAGAGAAATACAATTCCAGGAAAAGAAAGATTATTTCCAGGACATTTAGCCATTTTAATACATTTCTAGATCATTTCCATGACTAGAAAAGTATGCTCAGCTTAGGGCTGAGGGGTGATGAGATGGAGCTCATCAGTGAAAATCCTGGCAAAGCCTCGAGTCCAGATCTGGTCCGGATGTGACCTCATCAAAATGCCGCCAAAGGTAGTAAGCTGGGTGTGATTTGCTGAGAGGGGGGTTCAAATCAGGAAGTGGAAAATAATGGGAAATGAGGAACGAACACATTTTTCATTTCAAAATGGGTCCTGTGGGAATTGGGGAAAATAAAAAAAACAGGCAGTTTTTCATCATTGATTTTGCTGCCCATGTACCCGCAGGTGACAATTGCAGGGGAAGGGAAAACCCCCACCGCATACCAGCCTCCAGGGGAACCGACACCCTACAACTCTTCAGGAATCTGACCAACGATCCTTCAGGAGCTAAAGACAGATAACATCTGAAGAAGGAGGAGTTGATGGGAAGGTGTCAAAACTGTGTGTCTGACCTCCCCCTCTTTAGTGTCTCATGACCCCTCTTGGGTCACGGTTGCTCAAAGACTCAAATTGGACTATGGGACAAGTGACTATGTAATCTTAAAAGTAATGTTATGTTGAAATATTTTGTAATACTGTCACAGATTGTAAACTATCATTGTAATATTAAATTAATGAAAAGACAATGAGAAGACTCAAAGAGTATAAAACTACATTTGAAATAATTCCTGACTTTAGTTTTCGTTCTTGCAGTAGTTATGGTATTTATTGTTTCAATACTATTATGTAAATCTTTGTGATGTTTCAAAATGTTGCTGAAGGGCTGAAAGGTGATTTGGATTTGAAGAAAATTGTGAATAAAATGGAAATTGCAATAGATGCCAGAAAAATCACAATTCACTTTTTTCTTCAAATTGTTCAGCTCTAGATTCCACCAACGTCCATATTATTACACAGATTGACCTGTGTTCACATCATGTATTTTTGTCCTAATCTTGTTTTATCTTTGTTCTGAACCTTGTTACACTCACCAGATGCTGTGGCCATGATCCAACTCTTCCAAACGTGGACAGATTCAACTGTTGCAGCGTCTGACTGAACCAACACAAAACAAGTCACAAACTGGAAGAACCAGTTAAAGTAACGGTGCAACATCCACTGTTATTATCATTCACTAACTGTTCATAAACTATCAGAGCCACCCTGATCAGGAGTTCATCACTTTTATTCTGTTTATTACAGACATTATGTCCAATTGTAGATCTCTTACTACAGTCAAAAGACATAATAGTAGAGTTGAGGCATTTAATATTCTGCAGGAACAGATTCTATTATTTTATTTACTGTCTGACAAATTAATGCAGGGTGTGGCAGTGAAGTATTTATCTGTAATGGTCAACATGGTGTGCTCCTCCTTCTGCATCCACAGTAGATCTTATCAACTCAACACATTGCTGTGAATCCAAAGTTCATGAATATCTGAGTCTACAAGTACAACTCAGCACAAATCACACTCACTCCCTGTTACTGAAGACTTTAAATATTTACTTCTTCAAACGACGGTAAAGTCCATCAAAGTACATTTGAATAAAGGACTGAAGGCTGCTATAGTTTATAGAGTCATATAAAGGAATAGGACAGTGTATTTGAATTAATCTACTGTTCAATCAGTCTCATTCTGGAGTAAAATACATGTAAGTACAGATACAGAAAGGGATTTCCTGTTTGAGTCACACACTAGGAACGAAACATTTATATTTATACCATAAAATACAAACACTCTAAACTCATAAAATACTCTTTAGTCAAATATAAAGTGTGTCGGTCCTGAAAGACAATGCTCAGGTACAGTAACCCACACATTTTTACTGTGAAATAAAGACATTTTCCTCATTGAAACTGTATTTACAATGATTTATAACCTTTTACACTCTAAACCTTTAATGTACATTATAATAATCAGACAGAAAAACAATTCTGGTGTAAATTTAGAAGAATTATTAACAGGATTTACTGTGAACTTACGTATTGAGCAGTTTCTGTGTCAAAGTGAAGAAAGTGAAAGTAAGTGCTATCTTCAGATGCTATGAGAAATACTAGGTTCACACCCTCACATGTTATTTCCTTTGAAGATCTGGGGGGGGGGGGGGTTCACGAACTACAAAGATTAAGTAACCTTTGACTTTTTCGACATGGAAGAGAGCAACGACAGATTAATCACAACTGATGAAGAATGGTTTTTATGGCTGTTCTGCTGCTGTTCACTGGTGGTGTTTTACATTTAATACACATTTACATAATGTATAAGAGAACATCTAACAAAAGATATAGCAGCAGATGAGGAGCAGGTCACCATCAGATACTTTTATTTCACTGAAACAGAATCACCTGAACACAACACACTCATAATTTAATATTTACAAGAGTAAATAAACATTCATCTTCCTGATGGCACGTGAAGGCATCATTTCTCTTCCTGTTGCTCATGTCCTGTCTTTGATTTAGACACTAGTGCAACTGGGTGTCGCTGAAACATGTCAATATGAGACTGGTGTAAAGTTATTGGATGGTTGTTTGTGTTCAGCTGGAACTGCAGTTTAGTTTACGGATCACTTTAATATTAGCTTCATATTCACACACGATTAGTTTTTCTCAAATGCTAAAACACAAAAGTCAGTCCTCTGAACCAAATGACCAGTTGTTTAAACACATTTACTAAATCTAGCCATCATTTGCCAATATTATAAACACATTTCACATGAAGACACAATTATCAAATCACAATCCTCCATTCTTATAAATCTAAACACATTTTTCTTTGCTAAAACGCAAGTTGCAAAACAACTCTGCTCATATTCTCAAATGAAAGCTCACGTGATGCTCTTTTTTTTTGCTACAGTCAGTAATATCTGAACAGAATGAACACACTTGGTGTCATTCATTACATACAATTACTCAAAATTGAAGACACTTGTTGCGTCTGCACTTCCTGTGACAGATGAGGAGAGCACAGCTGTCCCCTCTCCTCCTCACTACCTTCTATAGGGGCTCCATAGTGTCGGTGCTGACCACCTGTATCTCCACCTGGTTTTTCGGCTCTAGGGCCTCAGACAAGACATCAGTTCAGAGGGTGGTGAGGACGGCAGAAAAGATGATGGGGACGTCTCTTCCACCTGTTCAGGATGTTTCAGACAGTAGAACCCCTAAGATCATCAGTGATCCCACCCACCCACAACAGGAACTGTTCTTCCTGCTCCACTCAGGGAGGAGGTTCTGCAGCATCAGAACCAGAACAACCAGGTTCTGTAACAGTTTTATTCCACACTCCATAAGACTGTTTAACTCAGAGTAAACTCCTTGATGTATATGTCTGCAGAGTGGGTGGCTATAGATATGTATTTAAGTGTGTGTGGTGGTAGAGAGGTGTTATAGTATAGTTTTTAAGTGTTTTTGGACTGTTTTTATTTTTTATTGGATTGTTTTATTTTTTTATTGGACTGTTTTTATTTCTAATTCAGATTTTATGATTGATTCTTATGTCCGATGGTGAGCTTCTGCATCGAAATTTCACTGAATGTGCATTATGGTGGATATTTGTGACAGTAAAGTGGCTATTCTATAATGCTGTGACCACATGTATACAAGCAAGTCCAGAGTGCACAGTTTGCTGAAGATTCCAAACAAACACAATGGATGAAGGCAGAGTCAGGGGAGCAAGAATTCGAGTCAGAGGGAGAGGAGCTGGCCAATGAGGCCGGCTTCATCCTACAGAAGCAAAGGCAAAGAGGCTGTAACATCATTGGCCAAAGAGCCATCACTGAGGTTCTTGGCCAACGGGGGGTAATATTACTGTTTGTGCAGCCATGGGTTCAGAGGGGCTTGTCCACTGGCATACTGATCTTGGGTCTTACAACACCCAACGTCTCCTCACCTTCCTAGAGGAGCTAAAAGACATCCTCCTTGACCTCCAACAACACCATCCTAGGTCCACACGTCCCATTTATGTCATCATTTGGGACAATGTCCGCTTCCACAGAACAGACAAAATCAGACAGTGGTTCACCATCGCCAACAACAACCACATTTTAAATGTCTGTTTGGCGCCCTCCTCCCCTTTCCTGAATCCTATAGATTCACCATTCCAAGGCATTTTTCCCATGGTGCCGAGGAAGAGAGAATTTAGCCTGAGATGTGGATGAGGTGATGTGGCCCGATGCAGCTCAGTGACATGAAGCCGCCCAGTGATTGTGGTGTATGTGTGATATTGTTTGTTTGTTTATTTATATACACATATAAAAAGCATACAGGTTAAAAATATACATACATACACATATACATGTATATAGACACACATACACATATATATCACAGAAAAAAAGAAGAAAACAGAATATAGAAAGTAGAGAACCTGTACATAATGAATGTGGTGGAGGCTGGAAAAAAGTCATGATGCTTGTTCGAGTCCACCTCCATTAACAATTTAATGTTGATAATAATAGTATCATGAATAAAGGAAAATATCATTTATTATTTAATATTTATATTATATGAATAAAGTAAATGAAAAACTTCACACCCTGGACATGTTTTCAGAGTACTGTTGTGTGCAGTAGATTGTGTTTTTATATTAAGTTGTTACAGTAGTGTAGATATAGTATTTTTTATAGATGTATATTCTTCATATGAAAGTCACACATCTAAATGTCTAATCCTCTACAGAGATCTTAGATCCGTTTCTGTAAAGTTTCTAAATCTATGCATTGGCAGTTATGAAACAAAGAACCTTGTCACAAATTTCAATTGTTTTGCTGTGTAACGATGTGTATAGTGTTGACATGTTTGAAAGCATCGAGCTGCTCTTATGATGTGAAAGTTTACGTTTTGAAGCAAGAAGGTGTGGTTGTGTTTATGTAAAGTACATAAAGTTAAAGTACTTTATTTTGTCATTATACACTGTACAATGAAACATGTCCTCTGCATTTAACCCATCTTGCCAGGTTGCCAGTGGGGCAACCTGGAGCAGTGAGGCAGCCATGGGCGGTGCCTGGGGATCCATCTGCAGCTGTAGAACCAGGCTAATGGTCAGAATCACCTGGCTGGAGGATTTGACCCTAACAAACAGGTTTTTGGGTGATGAAGGAAAACTGGAGCACCCGGAGGAAACCCATTCAGACACAGGGAGAGAAACATGCAAACTCCACACAGAAAGGCTCACAAGGTCTGGGAATCAAACCAGGATCTTCTTGTTGTGAGGCAAGAGTGCTAAGCGTGGCTAAGTGGTTAGTTTGTAATGTAGCTTTAGAAAAGGTTTGGACAATGTCTAGACATTGGGGAGCGAGAAAGAAACATTAGTGAAATGTGTTTTAGCATTTCAGAAAAACTGTAAAGTACTAAAGAAGAAGACGATGATGTTCCCTGGTCTACAGGTCCAGTCCTAGACCTTCCACTGGTTCTAGCGCATGTTCCCTGGTCTACAGGTCCAGTCCTAGACCTTCCACTGGTTCTAGCGCATGTTCCCTGGTCTACAGGTCCAGTCCTAGACCTTCCACTGGTTCTAGCGCATGTTCCCTGGTCTACAGGTCCAGTCCTAGACCTTCCACTGGTTCTAGCACATGCTCCCTGGTCTACAGGTCCAGTCCTAGACCTTCCACTGGTTCTAGCACATGCTCCCTGGTCTACAGGTCCAGTCCTAGACCTTCCACTGGTTCTAGCACATGCTCCCTGGTCTACAGGTCCAGTCCTAGACCTTCCACTGGTTCTAGCACATGTTCCCTGGTCTACAGGTCCAGTCCTAGACCTTCCACTGGTTCTAGCACATGTTCCCTGGTCTACAGGTCCAGTCCTAGACCTTCCACTGGTTATAGGACATGTTCCCTGGTCTACAGGTCCAGTCCTAGACCTTCACCTGGTTCTAGCACATGTTCCCTGGTCTACAGGTCCAGTCCTAGACCCTCCACTGGTTCTAGCACATGTTCCCTGGTCTACAGGTCCAGTCCTCGACCTTCCACTGGTTCTAACCCATGTTCCCTGGTCTACAGGTCCAGTCCTAGACCTTCCACTGGTTCCAGCACATGTTCCCTGGTCTACAGGTCCAATCCTAGACCTTCCACTGGTTCTAACCCATGTTCCCTGGTCTACAGGTCCAGTCCTCGACCTTCCACTGGTTCTAGCACATGTTCCCTGGTCTACAGGTCCAGTCCTAGACCTTCCACTGGTTCTAGGACATGTTCCCTGGTCTACAGGTCCAGTCCTAGACCTTCACCTGGTTCTAACCCATGTTCCCTGGTCTACAGGTCCAGTCCTCGACCTTCCACTGGTTCTAGCACATGTTCCCTGGTCTACAGGTCCAGTCCCAGACCTTCCACTGGTTCTAGGACATGTTCCCTGGTCTACAGGTCCAGTCCTAGACCTTCCACTGGTTCCAGCACATGTTCCCTGGTCTACAGGTCCAATCCTAGACCTTCCAATGGTTCTAACCCATGTTCCCTGGTCTACAGGTCCAGTCCTCGACCTTCCACTGGTTCTAGCACATGTTCCCTGGTCTACAGGTCCAGTCCTAGACCTTCCACTGGTTCTAGGACATGTTCCCTGGTCTACAGGTCCAGTCCTAGACCTTCACCTGGTTCTAGCACATGTTTCCTGGTCTACAGGTCCAGTCCTAGACCTTCACCTGGTTCTAGCACATGTTCCCTGGTCTACAGGTCCAGTCCTAGACCTTCCACTGGTTCTAACCCATGTTCCCTGGTCTACAGGTCCAGTCCTAGACCTTCCACTGGTTCTAGCACATGTTCCCTGGTCTACAGGTCCAGTCCTCGACCTTCCACTGGTTCTAACCCATGTTCCCTGGTCTACAGGTCCAGTCCTAGACCTTCCACTGGTTCCAGCACATGTTCCCTGGTCTACAGGTCCAGTCCTAGACCTTCCACTGGTTCTAGGACATGTTCCCTGGTCTACAGGTCCAGTCCTAGACCTTCCACTGGTTCTAACTCATGTTCCCTGGTCTACAGGTCCAATCCTAGACCTTCCAATGGTTCTAACTCATGTTCCCTGGTCTACAGGTCCAGTCCTCGACCTTCCACTGGTTCTAGCACATGTTCCCTGGTCTACAGGTCCAATCCTAGACCTTCCAATGGTTCTAACTCATGTTCCCTGGTCTACAGGTCCAGTCCTCGACCTTCCACTGGTTCTAGCACATGTTCCCTGGTCTACAGGTCCAGTCCTAGACCTTCCACTGGTTCTAGGACATGTTCCCTGGTCTACAGGTCCAGTCCTAGACCTTCACCTGGTTCTAGCACATGTTCCCTGGTCTACAGGTCCAGTCCTAGACCTTCACCTGGTTCTAGCACATGTTCCCTGGTCTACAGGTCCAGTCCTAGACCTTCCACTGGTTCTAACCCATGTTCCCTGGTCTACAGGTCCAGTCCTAGACCTTCCACTGGTTCTAGCACATGTTCTCTGCCTGTTCTAC
Organism: Siphamia tubifer; assembly: GCA_020466265.1. Classification (NCBI taxonomy): domain Eukaryota; kingdom Metazoa; phylum Chordata; class Actinopteri; order Kurtiformes; family Apogonidae; genus Siphamia; species Siphamia tubifer. The sequence continues at coordinate 14,278,510 of CM035795.1, forward strand.
AGGTTCAGTAGACGTGTGCGATGGGAGACACAAGACCTTCAGGCCAACAACAGGCTATTTTGATATTATGGCACTTAACTTTAATTTGAGCTTTTCATTAGCATCTACCTGATCAGTTCAGCAAATACAGAAAATATCATTTATATTGAACAGTACAAAGTATAATATAAAAGGCAATACACTTCATTTCAGAACAGCTAAATGTATAATGAAATATAATATTAATTATAAAAATAATATAACATTAGCTACTTTAATGAAACTTTTTGAACCAATATTTTTAAAAGTTGAGAATTACTTATAAACGTGTTTGTTTTATCTTCAATGAAAATGTGTCAGTTTGGTGTAATTATTTTTCGGTACTAAGTGCCTAATTTTTGCAGTTTTATTTTAATCCTTACCTGAACAAACTCACAGTCAAAATTGACCTGAGTTTCATTGATCTGTTTAACATGAACCTGTTAAAGGTGTCCGATATCAACTGTCTAAAGGTTTAAATGTCATGGTTTAACATAAATTATGTTTATGGAAGCTGGTAGATTTATGTAATAGATACAGAAGCTGCAGTTAAACTGAGTGTAAAACATGTCAGAGGTTGATGTTCCAGCACCATCTGCTGGATCTGATTAATACTGGACCTGAGACTATCTGACATCAGTGAACTTAAAAAAATTTATTTTTCTGAAGAATTACAACATATATTTGATATATTCTATTTGTGGTTTCCAACTGAGTTTTCCTTAATATCACTAAAAAACATACATTTTTGTTTCGTTTGGTTTTCTACAGTTTCTAGTGTTTGTTTTTTTATGTTCCTGAATAAAGCAAGTTAGTATCATCTGCAATAATGTATATTTAAACTCTTTAGATGCCATACAAATATTTATATAAAATATGAATGACTTCGGCCCACAGGTTACTTTTCTAAGTTGTGAATTTGTATTTTTTATTGTTACGTACTGGAACCTATTTTGCAAATAACTTTTTAACTAGTTTTGAGCGACATTCTTTACACCATACCTTTCACTTTTCTGGAGTAATATTGAATAATCTATTATGTCAAATGCTTTTCTTAAATCAATAAAAACACCTACAGTGTGCTGTTTCTTATCCTTTGCTATTGCAATATTTTCTACAAATTCCGTTACTGCTAGAGATGTTAACCGGTTCCTCTGAAACCCATACCGATGGTCACTTAATAAACTATATGAGGAGGGGGGTGGGGGTGGGGTTCAAGATAAGTCAAAAACTTATAGAGTTTAATGACATTTTTAGGATATGTTGTGAGTATCACAAGGAACAAATGATTACATTTTGGTGATGGTCTGGAAGAGATCCTGGATTCTGAATCACTTTGACATTTTACATTGCGGTAAATGGAGAATAATGTTCAAAGTGATCCAGAAGTCAGACTCTCTTCCGGATCACCACCAAAATGTAATCATTTGTTCCTTGTGACACTCCCAACACATCTTGGAAATGTAATCAAAATCCCTCCAGAAGTTTTTTAGTTATCTTGCTAACTAACAGACAGACAGAAAACCTCCTGGACCTCTCTTCATTTAAAGGGGGGGGGGTCTGCCTTGGCGGAGGTTTGTGCTCTCAGAGTGCTTTTCTAGTTCTAAATTTGAATCACCTTAGCTATTTGAAGTTTTTTCTGGAAGAGTGTTTGAAGTGATTTGTTGAATATATAAGTAATTGGGTGAAGAATTTGGGTGATCAACTGTTTTATGCAGCGTATTGTGAGATGAGCTGAAAGGATCATCTGCATTTCTTTACCCCACGTGTCAAACTCCAGTCCTCAAGGGCCAGTGTCCTGTATCTTTTAGATATTTCCCTCTTCCATCACACATGATTCAGTTAATCTTAACTCCTGAGACTTTAGCAGTTTCACACAAATGGAACAAAATTAAAGAAAAAAATGATAAAATAAAACAAAATGTAGAAAAAAACAAGAATGAAAAGTCAGCTGATTTACGACTTTATAGGCAATTTTTAGATTTTTTTTTTTGTCCAGAAATGTAGTGTAAATGTGCTCAAAAGTAAAAAAAAAAAAAAAAAAGAAAAGAAAACCCAACCACTTCATTTCAATCCTTGGGTCAGTATTGTATAGAAAAATGTGTTCCTTTGTGTCTTTATGTGCTTTAGTTCAAAGGTTATCCCACATTCTGACAGTTTTATCATTTCTGGGTTCCAGTCTCCAACATTAAAGTGTTAAAATGTAAATGTATTACAGCATGATACCTGATAAAATAATCAAATCCATACTATACATGAGAAATGAACAGCAAGGCATGAAAAATAAAACTTAAAACAGTGAAAACACAGTTGAATTTCTACAAATTGTAGGCCTTTTTTTGCAGTTTTTGTGCAAAAACACAGTTTAAATGGTGTCAAATGTCCAAAACAACCACTTAATTGCGTTCACTGGATGAGTATTGTATGGAAAAATGTATTACTTTGTCTCTGTATGTTGATTAATCAAAAAGTTATGACCTGCATCCTTAGTTTTCAATCAGTCAGGTTCCAATTTTTACATAGGCCTTCTGGACACCCCAACTTTGATGGCTGTCCAGGAGATTCCCATGGGATTTGACGTGGATAAATTGTTAGGTGTCTCTAGAAACCTGTAAGAACACATGGTAAAAAAAATCTACTGGTCAGGAATTTATTCACAGATTTTCCACAGACTTTCACTACCCTTTTAATTTAGATGGATGGGTTCTGTCATAGGAAAATCCTATCCATAGACTTCAAAGCAGTTCAACTCAGTTTAACAGTCATTAAATTGTGGCAAGTGTATAGATAAAAGCACAATATCGTTCAATATTACGGTTAAAGATTAAATTATATGATGTCAAACAGATACTTATGATCATTCCCTGAAAATGCACTGAATTTTCTGAATGGTTTTGAAGGTGCCTATGGATCAAATTGTCAGTTTTAGTAATTAATTTAGGACAGAGGACACCCAAACTCAGGATAACAAGACTGTGTACTCCAGATTGGATTCTTTGGTTAAATAAAGGGGTGCATCTGAAAAAGATGTGAAACAATACTGATGTAAATGCCCTTGTTAGTAGCTGATGTATCTATACAAACAGCTAAATATTTCATCCAGAAAGTTCACAGACTCAGGAGGATGATCAGCTGGGTTTACTGGATTCTTATTTTGTGGAACTGTAACAATTTGGAAATATAGAAGAATAATCAGCATTCATGTTAAACAATAATTACAACCTACAATCTGTACATCCACATAATTAAGCAATTTCCCAATTGTGGGATCAATAAAGTACTGATATTCTATGTAAAAATGGTAACCGCTCGCGTCGCTGTTACCATAGTGATTCCATATGTTCTACAGCAATTTGAAAACATTCCAAGGCTGGAATGCACTACCAAATAACACTGCATAATATGTGTAATTGTCTTAACGATATTATACATACAGATGATGCTTTAATATTCACTGAAATTAAAAGAGACTTTGCATTCACTGCAGTGAGAATGTTAACAAGGTCTGATTCTTCTTCTACTGTTGTAAACTAAGTGAACTAACAATGGCCACTAGGTGGTAGATTTTGACAAACTATGAAGCTCATCATCCACAGTGACCATAACTGATAACTCAAACTTTACAGATCATAAGGTTTAACACCACAGGTGTTTCTTTTTCCTTACAATGTCTTCACGACAATGATCTCTTTTTCAAGGGAGACCTGCCCTATCAGGGCAGGTCTTTAGGTGGTGGGAAAAAACTCACACAGACAACATGCAAACTCCACACAGAAAAGTCTGGTATTGGAATTGACCCAGAGACCTTCTTGCTGTGAGGCATGAGTGCTAACCACTGCACCACCATGCTGCCCAACTCTAATTCTTCAATAGTCCGTGTTTGGGTCAGACCATCTGTCTTTTCAGTGCCTTCTGCAGCATCTGGTGCGCATTAATTAAAATGCAGAAAATTGCATCTAAGAAATACAAAATTTTCCCCCCATTGAAAATGTGTCCCTCATGCCCACGCCAAGGTAGTGCGAAGCCAGTCCAACAGCCTGATTCTGCCACCGGGTCTGCCCCACCCCAGGGAAATTTTGTAGAGCTGCAGTTCTGCAGCAACAAAAAATATAGTGCAGGTATGAATAGAAGAGAAGACAGGCATATTTGCATACACTATTTACATTGTATTTGTGGACACTCTTTTTCTTATATTTATATGTCTTTGTACCTCTCATAACATTCTAAATAACAGGACACAAAAAGAAGACCGACTTCGGTTTGGGCTTCCAGTATGGAGTGGATCTATGGCGGCACTCTGGGCGCCTTGTCTTCCATCTTCCCTGCAGATGGGTCACTCTCTGTTTTTGGTATTTTTTTCTGTATTTTAGAAGAATTTTTAAATGTTACTAATTCTTCACTTTTTGTGGGTAATTTGTGTGAATTTTAGTGGAATTTAGCATGTTTCCTATATTTTTCCAATTTTTTTTTAAATTTATTAGTGTATTTTGTGTGAAGTTTGATTAAAACAAAACAAACAACAACAAAAACCCAGACATAACAGTCAGGCAGCATGAAGTGTTTTGATCATAATTAATCAAAATTAAACCAAAGCAACACTGACAGTCATTGAATAATTTGACAGCCCTAGTTAAATATTTTAATCAAATTAATCATGATGATGGACTAATCCGCGTTAATGCGTTATTTTGACAGAACTATAGTCTAATTGTTTGTCAAGGACATTGTCTCATGCACGGTTTTATTTGAAAGCTGCAACAGGAAGTAACAACAGGCCTGTGTTCTTGAAGGTCTGTGTGTTCTTCAAACTTTTGCTGCAAATGCGGAAACTGTTCACACCATGTGTCTGTCAGAGGAAGCGGCAGCGCGCGGCGCGTCCCCGGCGGCTGCGTGTGTCTGAACCCGCGTCAATGTGGAGGAATGGACAGACAGACGGAGGCCAGAGGAGTCAGCAGGAGTCCAGCTGAAGAGGCCGAGCACCAGTGTAGGCTGATCCAGGACCTGGTGGACATCTGTGTCTGCAGCCTGGAGGCTCTGCGCACCAGGTGTGACGCATCCAACGGCCTCACCCAGCACGAGATCCGAACCCTGGAGGTAACACTGGACCTGTGTGTGTGTGTGTGTGTGTGTGTGTGTGTGTGGGAGAGAGAGTGACAGAGAGAGAGAAAGAGTCTCTGTGCGAGAGAATGAGAGTCTGTGTGTGTGTGTGTGTTAGAGAGAGAGAGAGTCTGTCTGTCTGTGTGTGAGAGAGAGAGTTTGTATGTGTGTTTATGTGTGTCTGTGTGTGTGAGAGAGAATGTTAGAGAGAGAGAGTGTGTGTCTGTGTGTGAGAGAGAGAGAGAGAGAATGAGAGGGTGTATGTATGTGTATGTGAGAGAGAGAATGTGTGTGTGTGTGTGTGTGTGTATGAGAGACACAACAAGAGTGCGTGTGTGTGTGTGAGGGAGAGAGTGTGTGAGAGAGGTAATGTGTGTGTGTGTGTGTGAGAGAGAGAGAGGGAGAGAGTGTGTGAGAGAGAAAATGAGAGTGTGTGTGTGTGTGTGTGTAAGTTAGAGAGAGTGTTAGAGAGAAAGAGTGCGTGTGTGTGTGTGTGAGAGAGAGAGAGAGAGAATGAGAGTGTGTATGTATATGTGTGTGAGAGAGAGAATGTGTGTGTGCGTATGAGAGACACAACAAGAGTGCGTGTGTGTGAGGGAGGGAGTGTGTGAGAAAGATAATGAGTGTGTGTGTGTGTATGTGTGTGAGAGAGAGAGGGAGAGAGTGTGTGTGAGAGAGAATGAGAGGGTATGTGTGTGTGTGTGTCTGTGTGTGTGAGAGAGAGAGAGAGGGAGAGTGTGTGTGTGAGAGAGAGAATGAGAGGGTATGTGTGTGTGTGTGTGGACAGGCTGTAAGAGTCTCTCGCGGCTTCAAGCAGTAAATCCGTGTGTCCTCTGTTCTGTCAGACAGACATACAGACATACTTAGTGACAGTATCATACCTGTATGCTGGTCAGACAGCCTCCTCTGTTGGGTGGACATACTTTACTAGTAGTAGTATTTAGGGATGCATGATATTAGAAAAAACTGACATTGCTATTTTTTAAACCATATTCCAACATGAAAACATCCTCAGTAGTTTATAACAACTGTGTGGTGGTCGACACAAACGGTGGTCGACACAGAACATATGTTACAGTATCATCCTCGTAGTCGAAATAATTCCACATAACTGATGTTGTTTTCCTTTCTGGTACTGAGCCTTGGTTTTGGGTGATTTTCTTGTGTTCATTGTTCATTTATTTTCAGTCTTGTTACCAGTGACTCACTCCAAAATGGTTGAGAATGATTGTGATGTGCTCAGTGTGTGTCAGGTTCTATTGAAATTAGATGAGAAAATGAAATGTTGAGCTCATTTTTCTCCTACATCAACAGGACCTGTCATGTGACTATTGCGCATGCGTACATTGCAATGTTGATGCTCAAACAATTTATTGTGGAGCTCTAGTAGCCTTCCTGTATTTGTCATTATATTCCAGTAGATGATAATGATAATGAACACTGATGCATGCTAACTATACAGCTAGCCAGTGTTGGTAAAGTTCACCTTGATTAGGAACTAAAGTTCAGTTCAAGTTACTCAATATGAATTAGTTCAGTTCATGGTTCATTCTTCCAAATTATGAACTAGAAGTTCATGGATCCCAAAATGAACTTTTTCGTTCTTTTTTTGTGTTATTATTATAAACTTATTATTAACCCTTCCTAACGTTATCCTGACCATAGTCAGGAAATCAGGGGAAAATGCCGTCCTCCTCCCGGGGTTAACTTCCCTCTGCAGGTTCTTAGAACACAACGAGCTGTTTCAGTGAACTTTGTTTTCAATGTTTATTTCCAAGAACACCTGCTCCGGTCGTCGGTCAGACTCTGTATATTTAACTCCTTTTTTCCGCTCCCAAAACTCTCTGCACCCCTCTCTCTTTCTCTCTCTCTCTCTCTCTCTCGCCCAAAACGCTTCTCATTGGCTATTCAACAACATTATGTTGCCAAAATTTGTTCAGAATAATACAAAAATTACATCTATGACAATGCTGTGTTTTGATCCCATTTTATACCTTATAGGACTCAATAATTACAACGTGATAAGAACGAAATGTGAACTACATAAGAGCGCTGTTCAATAAATGCCAGAATAACCACATTCATAATTTCCTATTCATTTGGCAAAAGTGAACGAGTCATTCACATTCGTCAAAAATATGATATCGTTCGTGAACAATCGTTCAATGAACTCGTTCAGGTACAACACTGCAGCTAGCAGTAAGTTAGTCATTGTTATTTATAGACTATCTCTCACAGACAATGGGTCACTAAGTGCTTTACAGCGTAAAACAATTAAAATAAGGCTTAAAATACAGTTAAAACACTGTTAAAATGTAACAAATTTATTACATGCAGTAGGTTTGGAGCGGCCCTGAGTCAGTTTAAATTTAAAATGTTTGTTTAAACAAGAATGTCATTTAAAAGTCTCATCTGAGTCCAGGGAGTGGAGGGCCAGAGGGAGGTCATTCCATTAGTGTGGTGCTACAGCAGGGGTGTCAAAGTGTGGTCCTCGAGGGCCGGTGTCCTGCATGTTTTAGATGTTTCCCTCTTCCATTCCACCTGGAGGTCATTACATCATTATCAGTCTGATGAGGAGCTGATTATTAACTCTTTAAATGTCAGTGCTGATGCATTTTGAATGGATGATTTAGTTTAAATATTCAGAAAAATTCAACCATTTTCCTTTTAGTTTTGTGCATGGACAAGGTGCCAAAAAGCAAGAGTTTTTTTATTTTATTTAAACATTTTTAAAAGGCAAAATTAAAATTGCTGGGACCACATTTCAATACCAGTTTTCTTCTTTCGTAATTTTTTTTTCAAAATTTTCCACATTATTTGTCATTTTGTAAATTTGTATTAGTTTTTATTGCTCATTTTGTTTATTTTTCAACATTTTTTTTTTTTTTTATTGTAGTATTTTTCTTTGATTTTCTGCCATTTGTGTCTTTACTTTGCTCATGTTACCAATTATTTTGTTAGTTCTCAGGAGTTAAAGGGTTAAACTGAATCACATGGAAGAGGGAAATATCTAAAACATGCAGGACACCGGCCCTCGAGGACTGGAGTTTGACACCTGTGTGCTACAGCTTTAAAAGATCTGTCCCCTCATGTAGTAAAACAGGTACAGGGACCTTCTTATGGTGCAGGTTGACCTCAAACTGTGACCTGAGCTGTAAGGCTGGAATAAAGTAGTGATCAGGTTAGCATAGCCATCATTTCCAACTTGACTGAATACAGGCATCAGACTAAGTTAACTAGTTTTATTAACTGTATGCTAATGCAATGACTGAATACAGGCATCAGTGGAAAAAAATCCTGTAGTTTTATCAACAGTAAATAATGATATATATTAACTTACAATGTGACCCATGATGCTAAGTGCATAGCAGAAGTTATATGTAAATAATATGTACTTTCACTAAATAAAACATGAGAAAATGCATATTTTTAGGTATGATGAGGTATGCTGCTGCAGTAAGTTCAATGTAGTGTAATTTCCCACTGCACATGTGCCGAATTGTGAGGTATACCCCTCCAACGAGTATGCTGATTTCAAGGGATACCCCCATCCCACTTGTGCACTCTGAAAAAATATTTTTTTGCACAATTTCTAGGACATTTGAGATGATAACTGAAAAAATAAAATAGTTCAGTTCTCACAGTGAGGTCCAACAGATGAAAGACCAGGAACATTAATAATCACTGTTATAAATAATCTGACACCAACAAAAATATATAAAATATGAACTTTTCTTTATTCCAGATGTGCACTGCAAACTAGTAGAACTTAAAATATATAAAAAAGTAAACAATGGATTTCCTTATAGCAATACTATTACACTGTCTGTTACATAACACCACACTATAAAACAAATGCATGACAACAGCTCAGAAAAGTTTGTTTTGTTTGTTTGTTTATTTGCACATATAAAAAGCATACAGGTTAAAAATATATATACATACTACATACACATATACATGTATATACATACACATATATCACATAAAAAAGAAGAAAAGAGAATATAGAAAGTACAGTACTTTTCTCTCATCCTCTCCTGCCCTCAACATATTTCCTTTTGTCTCAGGTTACCTACATGATATGTGTTATTAAGAACAAGGTTGTATTATTTTGTCAGCCAACTTTTTAGATGCAGTCTTAGTATAGCTAATAAACACTAATAATCAATGTTAAACTGAAAAGGTGGTTTTGCCTGTGATCTGAATACTGCTAAGAAAGTATAATAACAAAATGATGGAGTCAGGAGGCTGGGCAATGTGAAGGACTGATGTCACCTTCGGAGCTTCAGATTGGCCATCCCCCTGTTAGCATTAGCATGGATGAATGGGCTAATTCTCTCGTCAGTAAAAATCCCTGGCGAACCCTTTAAAGGCACTAAAAATAAAACAAGCCCAAACATATGGCCTTAATCATAGTTACACGTATGACATAACACACGTGGAAATGTGGTTTTAGTTTTAGCAGAGTATTAATAAAATGCGTGGATGGTGTGTTTGTCCTGTCAAATATATTACACCTAATGGAACGTATCACCCTCTATGGTGGCTCCACGGCTCGTCCTGAGGAGAATGTCTTGAGCACCGCCCCCGCCATTGTCATCTAGCATCTAGCATCCTGATTCCGTATATGATCTAGTGCTGACCGTCAGTGATCTGTCATTGCTACAGGGGTGGGCCCGCAGAGAATGAAGCCACTAACCAATCACAATGCGTTAAAAAAACTCTGACTCTGACTGTCTGAGCAAGCATCAACCTTTTGAGGAACACTATTTATGATTGATATGATCCATCTCGCATTGCCGTGCAATACAATGGCAACAGCCATCCAGAAGATAGCTTCTAAGGAAAATACACTGGGAATTGCATCTGCCAAATCTTCATTTGGAAGTCTAGCGAGCTTCACACATCATTAGACTGTAACTCATCGTAGGCTACACACCATCCTTAACAGACCAAGTGCATTGAGGGTGGAAGTGGAGCAGATTCAAGCCTATCTTAGAAAATAGTTTTTAGGAGGGCAAACCAGTCTTTTACTTGTCAAGACAAGACCACCACTATATCCATATTGTCATAATATAGTAATGTGCAATGAAAGATCCAAGATATTAGCCTACATATCAATGGGAAATTCCAGGCAGCAACCAGATCATAATTGTAGCTCTAAGCATCCTCAAAACCAATGGCTAGCCAAAGCCAGATCGTCATGTGCAAATGACACGCAAGTAACTAGCAGCAAAGTTCAAGTAAACCACATGTCTTACCTTATGGCCCTCCACATAGATTCAAGCTATGAGGTCTTTATCCATATCTAGTCATAGTTATGTAATCCACAAGTGTCATAAGCATGCTTAACAGGCAGCGGAAAGCTATTTTCTAAATAAAAATCTAAAATATTTCCGACTCCAACATTATTTTAACTCCAATCTTCATAATGATGACTCGACATCATTACCATGTCAGAGGTTCCTCCCCACCCCCTTGCAACGACACATAATTAATATTAATTAGGGAAAAAAATTGTGGTTTAACCTAGCAGTAAGCTACTTAACTGTCCTGCATCATGTCTAAAAGAAAAACTGCAACCGATATCAGATCCTTTTTCAGCAAGCAAAAATGCGCTGTAAGTGTAGTCCACCGGCGTCCCCAGTGTCCCCGGTGAAAATGACGCCTATGTATAAGTATATTACTAAGTGGAGGAAAAGAAACTAACCAGGACTCCCTCTGTAGTGGTGGGTGGAGAGGGAAGAGCCCAGCACTGAATCCTTGTCCCACGTGTGGGTGTGGCGGGCAGAAGACCACTTGCCCAGTTGTTGTTGCGCCGGGGTCCGGTCTTCTCAGCGTTGGGTTGGTAGTGAATGCAGCAGCTGGTGGTAAAGTCAATCTAAGACACCATCAGTACCATATATATATATATATATATATATATATATATATATATATGTGTGTGTGTATATATTAGGGCATTAACGACTTCAGTCTTATTCAAGTGAACTTATCTGTCAATAAAGTCGAAGTTAAGTCAACGGGTCGTGATGACGTCATCACATTGTTAGTGGAGGAACAACACACATGGCTAAAAAAAAACAAAACACGGACACATGTCTGTCCAGCAATGAGCAACTTGTGTTAAAGTTCAACATGACAATGTCCACTGACAAGACACAAGCATCAGCATTTTAACCCCAATAAAACAAAAGCTAATGTTAGCAAAGAGTTTTCTGTTAAATTTAACTGGACAACATCAGTAGGGTGAACATATGTCTGGATTTTGTCTGGACCCACGGCTCTAAAACTGGACTGTCCACATGTCTGTCATGTGTCCTCACTTTTCATATTAAGTTTAAAGCAGTGGCCAACCTGCACACCACACTGTCCACATCATGTTTGGGGAAAAAAAGAGCGCATCTTAATGTGCATTGTCTGCGCTGTTTATCACTCAGGTTAGCTGATACCTCTTCAGATGGCCGTGCAGTTTTTCATCTAAGGTGAAGTATTGTCACACATGCGATGTGTGTCTGTCACTCTCTTTTTTTTTTTTTTGTCAGCCCACCACAACTGCCTTACCTGCAGCAGCCATGTGTGGTTTAGGTCTGACTGTGTTTACGTGCTGAAGGAGGGAGAGAGAGAAAGAATAATAGTTGACCCAATAGTCGCATGGACTTGTCGACTCCTCCAAATTTAAGTCAACTTGTGCTATGGGAGTCGGCGTTTTAATTAATGCCCTAATATATCTAATACCTAATATAATATATATAACACAGCTACCGTATATATATATGTATATATACGTGTATATATATAAATATATACGTATATATATATATATATATATATATATATATATATATATATACTTGTGTATATATATGTGTATATGTGTGTAGTAGCTGTGTTTTCGGCAGCCTCACAGGTCTTTCTTCTTTACTGTCTGTTTCCGCCCTCTTTTCCATCTGTGTGTGTGTGTGTGTGTGTTTATGTACATGCAGGTCTAAATTTAGCTGTGGTTCCTCCCACGCATTCTCAGCATGTCCTGTTTAGCAAGAAAACCTAATGACGTAGAAGATGGAGAGAGGAGACCACATGATTAGAGTGACTGGTATATATCAGTCGGATGATATATGGGGCCAATATTTCAGCTTTATTCTTGTATCGTGTCGGCCTGTTGTTGGACGATGTGCTCTGTGATTTACTGACAGGTGACAGTTATTACTTTAACGGTCACAGTTAATATTTTCTAAATGGAAGTATCAGTGAGAACTGTCATTATTCCAGTTAAACTAAATCTATCATTGGTGTAAATTAATAAACTAATGAAGAGTCAGTTTATTCTATATTTTTACTGAATAGTCAAAGGTTTCACAGTCAGCGCATATGACTCTAGAAATACACAGTAGCACACTGTAGATTTTGCAGTGTTAATTTGGAGACAATGGGACCAAATACACTCTAGAAGAAGTTAAATAAACTCTCTAAGTGTTGATTTAACACTGCAAAATTTACTGTGTATGAATAGATTTGAAGGTGGTTTTGACTCCGCCCATGTAGGTTTAGACTCCGCCTATGTGTGTTTTGATTCCACCCATGTGTGTTTTGACTCCACCTATGTGTGTTTATACTCAGCCCATGCATCTTGTGACCTTAATTTTCAATTAATTCTTTTTTCCAGTAGTTTATTATTGTTTATCTTGCTTTTAAAAATGATTTTCTGACATTAGTTTTCATTTGAGAGAGAAATAATAATAATAATAATAATAATAATAATAATAATAATAATAATAATAATAATAATAATAATAATAATAATAATAATAATCCTATTTTTTTGTCATTTTTTATTTACTATTTTTTAATGTAATTAATTTTTTATTTTTTTCAAATTTTGAAAATTTTTTTTTTGTTATCTTTTTGAATAAAAAATGTGTTTATGCTCACTACCCAATGGCTATTTTACCTGTGTGTGTGTATTTGTGTGTGAACACATGTTAGACTGGCCCACTGTGTCAGGTAGCCTGTGTTTAATCTTGTAAAAAGCTGTTAGCACATGCTACGCTTCACTCTCTGGAAGAAAAAGGAGGACCTGACCTGAGTCCAGTCCGAAATGCGACGCTCCATCCATGTGAGCGTGCGACACATGTCATGTATTTGTGTTGTGCGTGTAACGGAGCTGAGCCAGATTCCCACGCAGATAAACACTGAGTCACTGTGGGTGTGGGCTTATTACTGGAGTCCAGCTGCTGGTGTTCGGTGCAAAGTAACACTGCTGCTGTCATCCAAGAGATCAAAATGACACTCCAACGCACAGGTGTCAAACATAAGGCCTAGGGTTTAAATCCGGCCCCTTGGATGAATTACACTGAAGATATTAACACTCAGTGGTGTAAAAATCATTTTAACCCACAAAGACCCAAAAACCCACCAGTTTACATGCACTTAGAGAAATTCTAATTAATGTCCTAGTCCAACTAATGTCTTTAGTTTCCAAAGTCATAATGATAATAATAATAGGGTATCAGAGTGGGTGAAGTGGAGAGATGACGCCAATGCTCCGTGTTGAACGGAAAAAATTATTTGATAACAGACAGAACTAAATCATGACACAGAGACAGAAAACAAAACTGAACTATGTCCAGGTTATTATGGCAAGAGAAATGGGCAGAGTGTCCGGCTTATGGAGGTGACTAGGCCATTAACGAAAATGTCTACTGGTCGTCACGTCGACTTCTGTAGCACAACTCGACTTAAATTTGGAGGAGTCAACAAGTCGCTTGTTATTCTTTCTTTCCCTGCCTCGCTCTCTCTCTCTCTCTCTCGGCGTGTAAACACAGACCAGACATAAACAAGACACATGGAGGTAAGACAGTTGTGGTGGGCTAACCAAACAAGAGTGACACACACACATCACATGTGTGGAAATACTTCACTTTAGATTTAAAAAAAAACGTCACGGCATCTGAAGAGGTATTGGCTAATGTGAATAATACGAGCAGCATTAGCTAGCTAACCTGTGTGATAAGCAGCACAGACAACCCGCATTAAGATGACACGCTCTTTTTTCCCCCAAACATGATGTGGACAGTGTAGGGTTCATCTTGTCGGCCGCTGCCTTAAACCTTTTACACTTAATATAAAAAGTGAGGACGTGTGACAGACGTCCGGTTTTAGAGTCGTGGGTCCAGACCAAATGCAGACATATGTTCACCTACTGATGTTCAGTTACATTTAACAGAGAACTCTTTGCGAACATTAGCCTTTGTTTTGTTGCAATTAAAATGCTGTATGTGTCTTGTCAGTGGACATTGTTACGTTGCAGTGAACTTTAATACAAGTTGCTCATTACTGGACAGACGTGTGTCTGTGTTTTTTGTTTTGTTTCTTTAGCCGTGTGTCTGTTGTTTCTCCGCTGACAATGTGATGATGTCATCATGACCCCGTCGACGCAACTCGACTTTATTGACAGATAAGTCGACTTGAAAAAAACTGAAGTCATTTATGCCCTAGAGGTGACAAAACTGAATGGTCCCGTGCTGACAACGGCCAGCTTCACTGCTTAAATATTGCAGATCAGCAACGACTTGCAGCTGCACGGTGCGGGACCTGGGGATGGAGAACACTGGGAGAAAGGTCGTGACAGAAGAGGTGAGGATCTAGGGCAGGGGTCTCCAAACTATTCCACAAAGGGCCAGTGTGGCTGCAGGTTTTTGTTCCAACCAACCAAGACTTCACAGTTTGACCAATCGACTCTCTGAAGACTGAGATCAGTTGATTAATTGATTGAAGTCAGGTGTGCTGCTGCTTGGTTGGAACAAAAGCCTGCAGCCACACCGGCCCTTTGTGGAATAGTTTGGAGACCCCTGATCTAGGGGAAAGGTTGTCACAGGTTGTGACATGGGGCTCAGTTGGTAGAGCAGGTTGTCCAATAACCAAAGGATTAGCAGTTCAACTCCCACTCTGTCCTAGTTTGTCCTAGGGCAAGACACTTCACCCTTCTTGAGCACTGTTTTGAGTGACTGTATGCACAAAATGGCAGCCATACTTCTGTCAGTCTGCCCCCGGGCTTTCCTGGTTGTCACAACTTCCCAGTGCTCTGCAAGCTATTGGGTCTTGCCAACATGTTAAGGCAAACTGTTTTCCAAAGCATGTGGTTGACGGGTCAAAGCCAGAAAAGGCAGTGTTGATGCTTGAACCAAACACACTACTCTTTCCTCTGACATATCCAGCTGGGCTAACTGGTAGATTAAACTCATATCGTAGTCGGTCGGGAGCAAGACAAAAACGTCTTTCCTTTTCATAAGTGCTTCCTGGGCTGCTCTCTGCTTCATTTTCAACGAGAATTTCTGGTTGAAATCTTTCATTACAGCATCTTCAGCTGTGTCAAAGGCTTGCTGCTGCTTCATGCTTGCAATGAATAAAATACTTCTGTGTACTATCCTGGGGTTCCGGTCGCAATTCATCATTGCCTTGAACAGACCTCTACACAGAGTCGCTGGACCTGCTCAATGTCGATTGGCTTTTGATAAAGAGGGTGGAGTTCCTGATTACTCCAGAGTTTTGAAAGCTGGAGATAGCCTGCCTGGCCAGACAGCTGCAGCAACACCGTTCAGTGTTGCATCAAACTAGGATGGATGGACCCAGGCTACCCCAGGGCAACTTTGACGGCATTTGTAGTTTACACTCACCAGAGGGAGCATGTGAGAGTGAATGAATAATGGGATCAGAAGTGAACTGGAGTTTTAGAAGTCTTCCCCTTCAGATGGAAAAAGAAAATTAGGGTTGAACAGGTAACATTAATATTTAGCAAAATAAAAATTGCATCCAGATGAAAATGATACCAAGGGTTCAGTACACTTACACTACTGGAAACAAAGTTTTTAACGACCCTTAAAATGTTTGGTAATTTTGGTTTCCAATGTTATGAAATATTTGCAGAAAAATATTTTTTGTGTGTCAAAAGATGTGAGCTTACAAACAGATGCAAATGATTTGATTGTTTATAAGAAACCCCCCCGCCAAACTAAATTATTGACAGTTTGAACATGTTTATGTTTTGGATGTATTTCTGCTGAAACATGCAGTTTGGACCTGGACAAAACTGAGCATGTGCAACAGGAGGAGGTAGGTTTGGAGAAGAGAACAATACTGGGCAGATTTATTGACTTAAAGGTAGAGTAGGAGATAGAGGTGTGACGAGATCTTGTCCCACGATATTTGATGGACGTATCAATAAATCAATCATTCTAAAAATGATCAGTACAATGATTGGCTGGAGTTTTCCTCTGGTTCCACCCCCTAAACTGGACTAAAACATTTTTTTGCAAACATTCTATTTCAGTGCATGATATGGGATCATGAAAAGGTTTTCAAGCAATATAGTAAAAATGTTCCAAAAAAGATTTCCCACCCCACCTTCAAGAATGATTTTTTAAAAATGTATTGTGACCCGGATGAAGCGAGAGATGACGAGTACAAGTATTACAAATACATATGGTATCCAAAAACCTTTTTCCACCATTCAGTATGTTTATATGCACATAAATAAATTTGAATTATTGTCTTATTCTGCATAATATTGAAATGTTCAAAGTCACACCTTAGTCGGATGGTAATTGAATGGAACTGTAGTTTTAGAAGTGGCACTAGCCAAGTCAGATAATGTGGTTCAAATGGATCTTCTCCATCATGTAAACTCTGCCAACATTAGCTGACCGACCTGGACACGCCCCCTTCAGGAAGTGATCAGAGTCACCATGACAACATGTATGTTAATGTAATAAAGTGTAAACACTTTGTACCAAATATACTGAGCTGCTGCATGGTTGTGGTCCATATCTTCATGATTGTGGTCCATATTTTCTCTGGGTGTTGTTATTTCTCCTTTTACTATGTCTGCTTCAAATGTGATGCCTTTGTTCAGGGACTGTTCTTCTATGGTTCTAACCAGAAGAATGCTAATAATAAAAATAATAATAATAAATTTTATTTGTATAGCGCTTTTCTGGACACTCAAAGATGCTTTACATTAGAGAAAAAAAATCATAAAAGTAGTACATTCAAAGACATTTAAAAATAGTATAAAAAATCATAAAGGCAGCACACATAGGACAATTACATGACACCGGACAGAACATGATGACACTACATGACACGGCATATTAATCACACATCAAAAGCAGTTCTGAAAAGGTGAGTTTTGAGATGGGATTTGAATAGTGTGAGGTCTGTACTGTCACGGATGTGTTTAGGGAGGGAGTTCCAGAGGGTGGGAGCACCAGTGGAGAAGGTTCTGTTACCCCAGGTCCAGTGCTTGGTTCTGACTGGAGGGGACAGGAGGTTGGCATCGGAGGAGCGGAGGCTGCGAGAAGGGGTGTGGTGGTGGAGCATGTTGATGAGATAACAGGGGGCCTGGTTGTGGAGGGCTTTGTGGGTGAGGAGGAGGATTTTAAAATGGATGCGTTGAGGGACGGGGAGCCAGTGGAGCTTCTGAAGGACTGGGGTGATATGGTCATGGGAGCGGGTGTGGGTGAGCAGGCGGGCGGCAGAGTTTTGAATTTATTAAAGTTTTCTCTGTATGTATTTGAAGTTATGCTAATGCAAAATTTCATGTAGCACTGCCTAGTATGTGGAAGTGGAAAAATAATTAGATTCTTTTGCTGTAATGTTTGCTGGCATGTAAATTCTGACTTCTGGGAAGTTCAGTCTTTAGCTTAATTACTGCCAAGAACTCGACTTAGATGTTAATGTAAACGTACTGTGGAACACAAACCATCTATTGATCTAAACTGTTTAATAACTGTTGACCCACTAATTATATTAATACACGACAATAATTGGTGTAAAATAGAGTTTGTCATCGTTTCATGGTCATCAGTTATCATCCAGATGGACAATCAGAGGCTCTGTAGTTACCATAGGGTCAGTCTATGTCATTTCATCAAATTCTCAGAAAGTCTCATACATTGTGTTTAAAAAACAAGCTGGTCCCTTGCCATCATGTACCAACCCTGCAAAATGTTTATTATTGATCAATAATTTTTAAGTTACAGCTCATTTCTGTAATGTTATGTGTTTAGCAGATTAATAAACGATACCACATGGTCACTATAGACTCACGTCACTGTCATGCACTCTGTGTGTGTGTGTGTGTGTGTGTGTGTGTGTGTGTGTGTTGTGACACCAGCTGTGTTTGTATGAGCTGTTAATATCATGTGGGGCAGAGGGAATTCCCAGTTCAGGCAGTAACAGTGTGTTGTTCTGTCTCCCCCTGCAGGTGAAGCTGCTTCAGTACATGCAGCTGCAGCTGCAGTGGAAGCTGCAGGTGCCAGAAAACCAGAGGCCTGACAGTCTGAGGGTCTACCCCCGCCTGGACGACTGGCTCCGCACGGCACACGTCTCCTCCCACTTCAGACACGTAGGTCCAGCTCTGTCTACGGGTTCTGCCTCTGTGTGTATGTGTGTGTGTGTGGGGGGGGAATGTTTTTATAGTTTTTTTACAATTACGTTTTTAATGAGTCATATTTATTAGTATTTAATAGGGGTGTAACAGTACACAAAAAGCATAATTCACATAATTCACACTTTGGTTTTGAAGTCACAGTTTGATTAAGTTTCAGTACAGTATGGAAACAAAAGGCAAAACTATTTTCTTCCTCAGCACGGTATTTATTAAACCAAAAAATTGTTCAATATAAAAATGGAAACAGCAAAAAATTCAAAGTGCTGCTTGGTGCCAGTAAGTTAAATGATATATTCTTAAATGATTACCCAAATGTTGAAATTAAAAATAATGAATTCCTTTTAAACAGAAAAAAAAACTTTTTCCAACATCTGAAGGTGTCATTCATTTTGGAATCTGATGAGTTACCAACACATGTTGTGTTTGCTGCGTGGTGTGTCCCCTCCACTGGCTGGATTTACCATTCATAGAAAACAACAGAGAAACGAACGACTAAGAAAAACCCTGTCCAGTACATGTCACAGGGACATTGCCGTCACCCACGTGGGGTTAAACCCATCCCCCATTGCACTGAATCTGAAGTAGCATTAGTATTAGCATCTACAAGTGCAGACGGCGCCACAGTAGCTGCTGCACAAACTGGAAAAAATGGCGGCACAAACTGGTTCCTTTGCTCTCTGTGGAAATAAAGCCTTGTCTTTTTCCTTTTTTTCTAAACAAGCAACAGCACAAAACCTAGCTGGATATTATTCTGCTACTGCTGGATGCTAGTCACAGAGTGAGAAGGGAGGGGGGAGTGTTCCTTCACGCAGTCTGAGCCAATCAGAGACGCCTCATTACCGTGTCATGGACTTCCTGCTGGATGATAATCATCATCTTCCTCCACATCAGTCTTTCTGTTTTCACTGTTTTTCAGTTCATTACATTACTGAACTTTTGAGAAGAACTAAGGAGACTTGTCTGTCTGACATTTAGTGCTAAGTAGCATCTAATTTCAGCTAAAGTTAACAACAAGTGGACTAATGGAGTCATGTGACAGAAGTACCAGTGTTAAACATTCCTGTATCCATGGTCCATTTTTACAAACACACCGGTAACACCTGTAACCTGACCCATCAGTAAACGCTTGATCTCCTCAGTAAGTCACTTTTAAGGACTTTATTTTTGGCTAAAAAACAAACCATTCATGTTGCTCAGTGATACCTGTGGCAGGATGTAAAGCTCCTTCAAAATAAAACAAACCAGCTGTGGATAAATCGCTGCTCCATGGTTTCATCCATGAAAGTGCTTTTATTTTTTTCAGTTCCTGTCCCACTAACTGCTCACGTTTCATTTAACTTTCCCTGTGCCTGTACCATAAAAATTCTAGTTTTTTGTGGGCTATCTGTTGGATAATTGACCCAGTTCAGGACTGTGTGGTGTTTTATTTAGTGCAGTCATGAACATTGGTACTGTAGATTCTATACAACTATGGTTCTATACAGATGCTGTAGGATCTATACAGGTACGGTTCTATACAGGTCAGATAATGTTCTGGGCTTTTTAATGTTCACATAGACAGACCTGGTCTTGTCCAGGTTCTGTTCAATCTTGTGTAAAATGTTCTTTGGCAGGTTATCTTCAGTGTTTTACTCTGTCTAAATGACAGACCACCTTCAGAGTTTTCCATCATTTAAAAAAAATTGCAAAAGAATAAACTGATTCCTTGACTCACTTCTTCAGTGGAGGTGACAAACCACTTTCAAAGGCAGCATGTGTTGGTCACTCGGGGTAACCCACCACATTCCAAAAGGTACGTCAGAAAGTGGTTTTCAGTGGAATGACACCTTTAAAAACCAACTACAGTATTCTTCCTTTTTGACCCAGTTTAAAATGGTTCTTTCGTAAGGGATAATGTATTGCCCACGCGTTACTGTCAGAAAAATATTTCCCTACAGGACTGAACAGCACCGAAGGGGAATATTTTTCAATAGTCACGTGTGGGCAATACATTATCCCGCTTATTCTACAGGTTATTACAGCTTATTACTACTACTACTTTAACAGATTGGATAAAATAGCCGTTACAGTGTAGCAAATATTTACTTTCAAAGTGGCCGAACTACCTGCGGAGTGATATGGCACCGTGAATCTGAAGTGACAAAACCGCCCGCAGAACACTGGGAACATCCATTCAAAGTGAATGGGAGCTGTTGCGGGTTGAGGGCTGTAGAAGAATTTTGTAAAGTTACTTCGTGCAGCTGAATTTTTTTCCAAAAACCTCCAGGTTTTAGAACAGACACACCTAGCTGACTCTGTTTACAGAACTTTTTCTACAGCGCCTTGATTTTGGGCCCAGAACATGAATATTCATGAATCAATGATTGACACCCTGGCCAAACAATCATGTGATTAGCTTGATGTTGCCATAGCAGCTTCCCAGGTTTGGCGTCAACGTGACTCCTCCTACAAAGTACACTTGGATAATGACCATGTTAGCGTTATCAACATTAGCAGTGAACTAGTGTATGTTCACACATATTCATGTTTCAGCTCAGTCACTATTGATGATCTGTGCCACGTAACCACAGAGATAGATAGATGGAGCCTTTATTGCCATTGCATGAAAATACAAGAAAAACTGCAACAGCCCCCTCCCACATAAAAACTACAAACAACACTCAATGCATCATCAACAACCATAAACACATAAAACATGATATCAATATTTAAAAGTGCATCATTAAGAAACTGTATAAAAGTACAATATATATAAAATTTCCTCACAGATAAAATGTGTTGGTGACTATGGTGTATGTTTGTGTTTGTGAATGGCTTTTGGAAAAAAAAAAGTTAATGCATCTAGTGGTGTGCAATGTAAGGCTACGTCCAGATGAGTTCAATACAGGTTTTGTTTTGAAACTGTGTCAAAAATATATTACATAACAATGGAACTATTTCAGTCGAAAATCTACATCAGCATAGGGACGAAAGGCTTCCTGAAAACTATTCAATTCACATTGCCACACCCCTATGCACACTGTATACCAATCCCTCCAGATACAAGAGAACAATAGAAGAAGTAGTGTGCATGCACCCGCATCCTTTTTCTACCGGTGTGACACATGCCAGACACAAACAACAACAATAACACTGCACTGCATTCACCACTGCTACTCTGTTGTTCACCATTGTTGCTGTCTTGTGACAAGAATGAATGCTACTGGCGTAAGGCTGCTGTTTATTCTGGTCAAATGGTCATGGTGTGGGTGTGAACACATACGTTTTACTCTCCTACACTCGTCAAGATGAGTGTGGAAACAGCACCGTCCCCAGATCTTTCCCCTCTGGGACCCATTTTCCAAAGATATCGTTTTGAGGTATCCATGACATCGATCCCATTTTGACGAAAGGCCAATCTGTTAAAGTACATCAGATTCACACATATTTGTTTCCATGGGGGTTGGGCCTAATTGATCTATATCAAGAGTGAACAGGTGAGACATGTCTGTACTGATGGACCTGGCTGTTGTGTGATAACAGGTGTTAGAAGTGTCCTGAAGTGGTGGAAGAGGGCAGACAATGACTTTTTCTGCAGTTCTTACGACTGTGTGTTGTTTTGTGTAGCTGGTCCTTGATTTGCTGTCGATGTCAGCATGTATAGTAACACAGAACATGTAACACAGGTATGCACAAATTCCGGCCCGAGGTCAGAATTCATATGGGCCTGCAGCTTCAGTTTTATTATGCATTATTTATGGCCAGCTCAGACTGTCCAACACAACAAATACACCACAAATACATCATAAAAGACTTTGTTATGAACTCTTATTGGCATCTTGGCATCTGTAAATAAAAAGAAGAAAATTGACGGTGAGGTCTCTCACTTCCAGGACGAAAGGTAATTACAATATTTTTTTAGTTGAAAATCAAGGTGCTTGTGTTTGTTTAGACCAGAGACTGCTGACTTGTTTAATGAATTCAATATAAAGAAACACTACCTGATAAAACATGCTAACATACGACAAGCTAACAGGAAGTGAGCACTCCGAGCCTGTGAGTTAAATGAATCCTTCACCACGGCAACTTACGAAATTTGCATGATAGTTGTCTATAGGGGATTCCTACTTGTCGTCATGTCATAGAGTGCCTCCATTTTGATGGTGCTAATGGTAACTACTGAACCGTCAGTAACATTAGTCTCCTCCAGAAATGACAAGAAACCAACAATACCTTAGCACTGGATGGAATCAAAAACGTGATCCTGCTAAGGCAGGTGTGGCCAAGCCTGGTCCCCAAGAGCCACAATCCAGCAGGTTTTAGCTGTGTACCTCTTCCAACACACCTGATTCAAATGATCACCCTATCGTCAAGTTCTGCAGAATGTGGTGCCTGTCAGGTGTACTATATGAGGGCTGTATCTAAAATATGCTGGATTGTGGCTCTTGAGGACCAGGGTTGGCCACCCCTGTGCTAAGGGAATAGCCTTATATCGTTTCCCCAAAGAAACAGCTTTGCAGTCTTCATTTTGCATCAGGTAAATTGCACTCCTGAAAGTAATTAAATTACTTCTCTGCAAATCCAGTCTAGTCAGTAGTGAAAGGAACCCTGGAACTGCTGTGAAAGCTACAGCACACTGAGTGGACAAACCACTACTGAAATGTGGAAAATTGCCTCAATAGGATTGTACCAAAAACGTACTAAAATATATATGTTCAAAAGTACTTCATTGTTGAAATGGAAATCCTATTACCATAGATTTCTTTAAAGTGTTTTACTGTGAAAAATGAGGCTAAACCAGGGCTACATTTTAAAAGCAAAACAAAAAAAACACTAAAGCTGAGCTAATATTTAGCTAAACACAATTACATCAGAACTGATCTAAGAATAATTTACAACTAAATTAGGAATTTTCGTGGCTGACTACATGCAGGGAGAGGGAGGGTAGACCGTCACTCTGGTGGACACGCCAGGAGGGGTCACGTGGGTGGGAATCCCCTATAACTGCTGGTATTATATGTATTTGTACGTGTAACACCAAATATTACTTTTTAAATAATCTTGTAAAAGACAAGAGCAAGAATCACATGTTTTAATCCTTAATGTGAATGGGTAAAAGATGAGTAATGATTCCTCATACAAGTCATTTTTAACATGAACATGGGGTTCACATTTTTATCAATTCCAGATCCACCACAGTTTGTTCTGTTACTGATTTCAGAGGTAGAAAGGCAGAACTTTAAACAAAAAACATTCACACCTGAATGGCTTAGATTTGGCTCCATTGCCATTTTAAACAATTATATTCTAACATGAAGATAAAACTGTTACAGAGCAGTGAATTTATGTCATTTTTACTCTTTATCTCTTTTTTTAGTGAGTACTCTTTTTTTTTACTCATTATCAAAACCGGCCCTTTATACATATATATATATATATATATATATATATATATATATATATATATATATATATATATATATATATATATATATATATATATATATATATATATATAAGTGTAAAAGGTTGGACACCCCTGATGTAACATATCGTATACAATTTATGAAAGCAAGTTGTGTTTGGTGTCAACTGTCCTTTCACATGGTCTTTTATTTTGTAATCCTACCTATCCCACATGCTGATATTTACCTTTGAATCTGAAGGTAGGACAGATATTTGTGATTTCCAGATGTTCATGTATCATCCATAACAGGACATAGAACCTTCAACATACAACATGTATAATCAATAATAATGATTAGTTTAATGGGTGGACAAAAGGAGACTTTTACAAGTTCATAATGGATAAAATGTCAAATTGATCATTCTCTGTACCATACAATTATAAATGTTAAGTACACATTTTACATTTCTTAGGATTATAGATTCCTGTGAAAAAGTTCAGAAATTTTGATATCTCTAGCTCTTGTTACTCAGAAGTTATAGAACCTGAAAATAGATCAACATTTACAGTCTTCATTTTGGTTATAATTTTCAGGCCCCCCCTACTTACTTCAAATGGTCTGAACTTTAGAAATATTTACAATTAAGCTTTGAAATTTTCCATCATATATAATGTTGTATAAATATGTAAAATTTTAGAAAAACCTGAAAGGGTCAGGGGGGAAATTTTCTTAAACTTTTGATTTCCTATTGAATGAACATTTATATCAAAAATGTAAATATAAAAAAACAACAGTGTAATTGTGTGACCAGTGATACTGCACAATGGTCAGTTACAGCAATATACAAATATAGCACTTATTTTCAGAGAAATGCTCACTTTAGAAGAAATTGGGATGAATGTAGAACCTGAAAGGAAAGCAGTCCCCCCCCCATTCTAGTTTGGATGAGCACTCATCCAAACTAGAATGTGTTGAGTCAGCTGCTCCTCAAGCTTCTGTCCCTGCCCAGTGGGCTATTTATACACACCCAAACCAGCTCTGGTACATACCAACACACACACACACACACACACACACATACACACACACACACACACTGTTGCTCAGGGCTGTGCAGACTCGACAGCGCCTTGTAAACAGTCGTGAGCTGTGACGGTTGGCTGCAGGACGGTTCTGCTGTGGTGGTGAAGCTGTGGGTCAGAGTCAGTCAGTCTGAGCTGGAAGAGACAGGTGGGACAAGCAGGAGCCACTGAGGACCAAGGTCCAGACCCACACAGGGTCCAGACCAGACCTTCAGACCCACACGTTCCACACAGGACCACTTGTAGCAGGCAGAGGTAGGACCACAACATATTTAGTATCTCCACTGATATTGGAGCTTTAAGCCTCTGGAATCTGGGTGTGATTTTTATGCAGACTTTGCATTAAAAATATTCACATTATTTTTCAGAATTTAAATAAGGTCCAAATGGAAAAGTTGTTCATTTTTCTTGCACCAGCTTTAAAATTCTGCACACCAACTGAAATGTGCACATTGTAAACAAAATAAATGCACAAAGTGTGCCAAAAGCAGACTATTACTTCCAAATCTCAGCTCCAAACCTGTTCAGTCGTTGCATTGGAAAAGGTTAAAGTTCTGGGGGTTTGACTGTGAGTTCAGCTTTAAGCCACACAAAGGTCTGAGGAAAGCTGTTTTTTTTTTATCATTTAAAGCATACTTCCAGAGTATATCCATTTCTCTTTGGAACCAGTGTAGACTGATGCATTTGTCTCCAGTTGCATAATGCTCTCCTGCCTGGTCTTCCTCAAAAAACTGCTGCAGCTTCTTCAAAACTCATCAGCTGATGAGGAACAGACACACAGAATATCAGAGCAGTGCTCAGGTCTGCACTGGCTCCTGTCAGCCCTTTGAATGGGATTGTATTGATTTTCTAGTACTATTTATTTATCTGGTTTCCTTTAATCATATGAGCGTCAGGTACTAAAAGCTTTTAACTGTTCCTAGCGTTCACACTCAGGCCTCATTAGGGCCATTCTCATTGGTCGAAAGTGCTGAACTGTGCCGTGTCAAAGGTGCTTTTCTTACCTACAGGGGTCAGGGGGGAAAGGGGGCGGAGGGCCAGGCAAATTGATGGACCAGGTAGGGGCGTGAGGTGGGGTTTAGGTCAGGGTGTGGGTAGGGCGGGGTTAGTTTTACAAAGCAAGGTAAACGTGGCAATAAGGCACGATGCCCCCTTTTCAGCTGCTGAATCACAAGCTCTATTCTCTGAACCTTGTCTAGAAAGGCGAGCCACCTTCTTCGAAGTCGTTGTTTCCTTCATTTGTAAACTGCGGTCAAGCAGGTGGTCTGTGACTGCAAGGTTTCGTCCATTTTCTTTTCTACTCTCTTTGTTTTTCTTCCTCCTTACTTGTTGCTGGTTGACAAGTGTTGAAAAGTTTTGTAAATGCCTGTTCTGCTAGAGTGGCGCGGCAATGGGTTGTGGCAGAAGGGGTCGTAACCCAGGTGGACCGGCAGAGCACGGCCTGGCTCTTTGATGACAGTGTGTATGGCCTGAAACTGTGGAACAGTTTATCTGAGGACCTGAGGTCCACTGCCACTGTTCATATGTTTAAAAGTACATTAAAAAACCTACATTTTTAAGTTAGTTTTTAATTAAACTTTTATTTTTAACATTGATTTACTCAGTTGCTCTTATATTCTTCTTTTTTTTTTCTTTTTTTTTTACTGTAGTTGACACTGCAGGACAATAGGGGGTTTGATGTCAAGCACTTTGTGCTACATGTAACATGAATGAAAAGTTCATCTATTAAACTGAACGGTTCCTCTGTAGGTGATTCTATCAGATTTTCAGTGTGATCACATATTTGGACTAAAAATGAGACAAATACACTTGGTCACGGTTACATTTTTGCAGTGTGCAAGTGTAGTTTGGATGGGTGGAACTCTTTCAGTATTTGTCTAATTGGAAACATTCCAACAGTTTCATTCTGGGGTGGACCCGCATCCACTGAAGCCGTTGTGGGGCGTACTCGCACCCACTGAGGTCATTTTGGGGTGAGCCACACATGCTTTTGACCTTTTCCATTTGTCACCTGTGTGTTTGTGTCTGTGTGTTGAACCTGCTGAAACCTGAGCCTGTTGATGTTTTCAGTTCTGTGCATAAACATGTGGATTAAAACTCCTCCAGAACATGGATCAGACAGAACCGGTTTGTCCAGACTTCTGTCTCCTTCAACCCAGAAGTCTGTGCAGACTTCAGTATCAGGACATATAAATGCACCAGCAGCTTCAGTTGTTCTCACTTTTAACTCATGCAGACTCAGAGCTTCTTTTGTGTTAATTCTTAAACGATTTTCTGTCTATTTAACCTTTGGTCATTTATCAACAGTTATTATATTGTTATTAATGACAGACCAGTGGTAAGGTGTGCATTTACCCCTTCTACTTTGCTTCTACTGCAGCTACAACTGGGACACATGAAGTACCACTAACTAAAAAAGACCTCTGACAGTGCAGACCACACACACACACACACACACACACACACATACACACACATACACACACAATTAAGAGAGTGGCAACAGTGCACTGTTGCAGAATAGATCCCCTTGAATTTTGATGTCAATATAGGTCAAAGGTCACCAATGTGTTTTCACAACGATCAGAGATAGGACAAATCAGGAATGTCATTTTCATTCCTGTATACTCAGTTTTTCATACAGCTTCTTTCTGCTCTCAATGTTGATGTGCACTGACATCAGAACCTTGAAGGTCAAATTTAAAGACGCTAGGTCAAAGGTCAGAATAAGGGCAAAAACTCAATTTTGGATATAACCTTTGAACTATTCATCTGACAGACTTCCAATGAGCACCTAAATGCTGGTCTTTCAATTTCTACATGTTGTGTTTTACATGTTGATCTATTGATGATCCAAGAGGTCAGGGGTCACTGTGTCAATACCTGAACAAATAAAATGAACTATAACAGAAAAACCAGGACTTTGTTCCAATTATTGACAGATAGAAAACCTGGTATGGCCTTCAAAATGGTGTTATGACCTTTGACCTTGCATGACCTTAAAAGATCAAATACAAGGTCACATGCTTTTAAATGGTCGTAACTCCCAAAAGGGTGGTGATCTGTACTCTTTTACTATTGTTGATAAATAGCAAACTACATGTAGGCTCCAAAATGGTGTCATGACCTTTGAAAGGTCAAACCCATTGCCTTACATTTTGAGAGGGAGAAAGATGTCCATTAAGACACATGTTTGAGGTAGAGTGGGTTGTCCAGTAACTGATAGATTGGTAGTTCAAATCCCATTCTGTTCTAGTCAGTCCATTGTGTCCTTGGGCAAGACACTTCACCCTCCTTACTTCTAGTGTCACTCACACAGGTGTATGAAAGTGTATGAATGTTTGGGGGAGGTCAAACGGGCCGTAGGTGTGAACTGTCAACCAACTGTGAATACAAATGTAGTTTAGCACCACCAGAGGAAGAATGTGAGAGTGAATGAAGAATGGGTCAATAATGTAAATCACTTTGGGTGCCTTGAAATCTATTCTATTATTATTATTATTATTATTATTATTATTATTATTATTATTAACATCTGTCTGATTCAGATGTTTATTTTGGGTCAGCAGAGGAGGCCTTGCATATATCATTAGGATGTTCTTGTTTTTGCACCCACTTCATGTCATAAACGTGGCTTTGGTGGTTTATGGACCTGGTTCCAGTTGACCAGGTCTACTTTAGTGGTTCTATGTTAGTGGTTTACTTCAGTTGCTGTGCGTCGGTCAGTTTGTCCCAGTTTCCTGGTTTGGGGCCGGGTTGGCTCCGCCCTTTGAGTACTGACCAATGGCAGTGGTCAGTGAGTGGAACGTGGCTCATACGCTGAGTCAGTCTGCAGGAATGTTTGGTCACTGAGCAGAAGGAGGTTAGAATAGGTAACAGTCCAGTCAGCTGCAGCCACAAAATGACCCTGGCTTTAATAAGACTTTTATTTTGGTGATCTGACTTAGACTCTTTTTGGGGTCAATACCATTTGTGTGTGCGTGTGTGTGTGGCAGGGGGGGGTTATTATGTCACTTATTATTCAGTGGATTTATAGACATTATAGGTAAATAAGTTTATAGAATATTATAGTTTTATAGAATATTATAGGTTTATTGGATAATATAGCAGCTGTCTACTGGTGTATGAGTGACATACACTGGGTAAATATGAGGAATTGTAAAGTGCACTGGGCACTCACTATATGTTATAGGTATATAGGTTTAGAGGATATTATAGGTTTATAGGATGTTGTACAATATTATAGGTTTAGAGGATATTATAGGTTTATAGGATATTACAGGTATATAAGATATTATAGGTATATAGGATATTATAGGTTTATATGATATTATAGGTTTATATGATATTATAGGTTTATATTATATTATAGGTTTATATTATATTATAGGTATATAGGTTTATAGGATATTATAGGTTTATAGGATGTTGTAGGTATATACAGGGCCAGATTAACACTTTCTGAGGCCCAGGGCTAATTGCCAGAATGAGGCCGTTCATAATGTGTCCTGATGCATTACCTCACACAAACCCACTGGTACATCAGCGTACACCAGTGTTGGGAAAGTTCACCTTGATTAGGAACTAGTTCAAAGTTCAGTTCAAGTTACTCAATATGAATTAGTTCAGTTCATGGTTCATTCTTCCAAATTATGAACTAGAAGTTCATGGATCCCAAAATGAACTTTTTTTCCTTCTTTTTTGTGTTATTATTGTAAACTTATTATTAACTGTTCCTGACGTTATCCTGACCGTAGTCAGGAAATCAGGGGAAAATGCCGTCCTCTTCCCAGGGTTAACTTCCCTCTGTGGGTTCTTAGAACACAAGGAGCGGTTTCAGTGAGCTTCGTTTTCAATGTTTATTTCCAAGAACGGGACAACACCTGCTCCGGTTGCTGGTCACACTCTGTACATTTAACTCTTTTTCTCCGCTCGCAAAAATTCTCTGCACCCCTCTATCTCTCTCTCTCTCTCGCTTCTCATTGGCTATTCCACAACATTATGTTGACAAAATATGTTCAGAATAAGACAAAATTGACATCTATGATAATGCTGTGTTTTGATCCCATTTTATACCTTATAGGACTCAATAATTACAACGTGATAAGAATGAAATGTGAACTACATAAGAGCGCAGTTCAATAAATGCCAGAATAACCGCATTAACAACTTCCCGTTCATTTGGCAAAAGTGAACAAGTCGTTCACGTTCGTCAAAAATATGATATCGTTCGTGAACAATCGTTCAATGAACTCGTTCAGGTACAACACTGGCGCACACAGTACCAATCTATGACACACTACTGTTTAAAGTGAACTGACAATATGATTTCAATTCAATTCACCTCAATTCAATCAATTTCATTCAAGGGTAGCTTTATTATGATTGCAGTAGTGTTGACAAAGCTGACAGAATGAGGATGGAAAACAAAACATATCTGAATAAAGTTATAGGCCTACTGGAAAATGTAGGGAAAAAAGTAAGTAAGAAATTGGTTTTTTGGTGACTTGCTATGAAGTACAGCAAATTAAGCCCAAACAGTATTAGATTAACTGATTTTGAAAATTACTTACTTTCTAGAAATAGATTTTGTTTTTGTAAACTCATCAAAAACTATAAAATAATAGAGGGCTCAATGAAGGCTCAAACGGTTTTGCATTTTGTTGAGTTTTGCAGAATGGTTTTGTGCAAGTATTGAATCCTGATTAAGAGGAGAAAATTAATTAATTAATTTTCCTACCTCACAATTTCTGTGCAATAGTATTTTTCTAGGTATATGTAGTTATTACAACAATGACAATCAGGAAAAAGGCCAGAAATTAATTCATTTTAACATTTCCAAGTAAACTTTGGATCAAAATGTAATGTTCAAAAAGTACTATCCAACCAAATTGTTGACCAATGTGGATTATTTTGGGGCCGATATGGATTTTTATTGATTTATTTTTTACATCAACCTCAGCTGCTGACCGCTACAGGCCGATAAAAGGGTTTCTAATAAGCTGTTTAGGACATGGGATAGTATCCATGTGCTGATGCAGTAAACATTCCTGCCACAGGACACTGCTGCTTCTGTTTTGTCTTTTCATCGTTTAAGAGGGAAACAATTGGGAAAAGTGTTTTCATGAGTAAACGCCGTCTCCATGGATACCATTTGTGCAGATGAATTCCTGTCAAGTGTCAGTGAAGGAGGAGAGCGCTGCCCTGAAGGGTCGAGCTGTGATCAGGAATGTTACCATGACGACCAAGCAGGGATAGGCTGGGACCTGAACCCTTAACCCTTAAATGTCCACCTTTAACCCTTAAAGACCCTTAAATGTCCAACATTAACCCTTAAAGACCCTTAAATGTCCAACTTTAACCCTGAAATACTCTTAAATGTCCACCTTTAACCCTTAAAGACCCTTAAATGTCCAACTTTAACCCTGAAATACTCTTAAATGTCCACCTTTAACCCTTAAAGACCCTTAAATGTCCAATATTAACCCTTAAAGACCCTTAAATGTCCACCGTTAACCCTTAAAGACCCTTAAATGTCCAACTTTAACCCTTAAAGTCCCTTGAATGTCCAACTTGGACAGGTGGACAGGTTTGGACAGCGACCCCTGATATTCAACTCCAGTGTTGCGGCCTAGTTCAGGGGGTGGCGCCCCCTGCTGTCCACAAAACAAACACTACCGTGGAAAAGGACAGTTAACCCTTTAACTCCTGAGATTTTAGCAGTTCCACAGTAAAAAAAAACTGTAATAAAATAAGCAATAAAATGAACAAAAACACCCAAAGTGATCAATAAAAATGAACAAAAAAATGAACAACCCAACAAAATAATAAGTAACATGAACAACGCCCGACACAAATGGAACAAAATTGAAGAAAAATCTTATTAAAAAAAAAAAAAGTGTAGGAAAATTAACAAAATAACCAAACAAAATGAACAAAAAATGAATAAATATTTCCAAAATAACAAATAGTATGAAACTTAGTAAAAACACAAAATTAAAAAAAAGGGTTAAGGACAATCAATATAATGTAACCCTGTAAATTATTATTGACAATGAATGAATAGTCAATTAATTTATTACATCTGTAGTATGTGCGACCTTAAAGTTAAACTCATACTGTTTGATATTAATAGGTACACAGATAACCCCCCCCCACCCACACCACCACCACCATTTTGATCTCAGCTCACCTCCATTAGGCTTTGTCACGCTAAACCCCGCCCCTCCCCACCTCGCGTCATACATTCAGAACGTTTACCATAGAAACATCAGCGGGTTAAAGGTTTAACTAATAAATATTTAATAATAATTGGCAGTATTAGTAGGAATAAAAGCTATATCCTTATATTTATAGACTATTCCAATGGACTTTAAAGACTCATAAAGTCAACTTCATACTTATGTGGTTGATATTTATGTTCCAAATAAAACTAAAGTGTAATTATGTTGATATTCCCCAAAGGGACGTTTTAGGAGGCAGGAGGCGCCACACATCCAGGAGGCGGCGCGACACACCCTATTATGTAATGATGCCTGAGAATGTCATAAAATCTGCACTGAACTCAATTGAAAATGTAATAAAACCTAGTAATATAATCATTTCACGAATAATATATATGTATAATCTATTTAGATTGATATAACATTTTTACCAATAATATAATCCCGTATTACATTATTGTGAACCAGGAATTGAACCACCAACTTTCCAATTAGTAGATAACTGCTTTACCTTATAAGCCACGCCCCCTTTAATGTAATGTAGTAAGGTTTAAAATTATTTTTAAGAAATGTATTACAATATCTGTCAGGATATTTTATTACATTATTTGTGAAATTATTATATTATTGGGTGTAATTAGATTTTTGATTGAGTTAAGTGCACATTTTTATTGTACTTTCAATTGAGTTAACTAGAAAGTTTATAAGATTTTCAAGAAATTATTACATTATAGTTTTATTACATTTTAGTTTTTAATTAATTTATTACATTTATGTTTCTTCATCATGTTTTCAGGACATTTTTTTTTACATTCAATTAAATGTTTGATTGAATTAAGTGCTCATTTTATTGGATTTTCAATTGAGTTAACTAGAAAAAGTATTCAATTTTCAGGAAATTATTACATTATAGTTTTATTACATTTGTGATTGAGTTAAGTGCTAATTTTTATTGCATTTTTAATTGAGTTCAGTGGAAATGTTATTACATTTTCAGGAAATATTGACAATATTGGGTTTAATTTCATTTTTTAATGAGTTAAGTGCTAATTTTAAAACTTTTTCAGGAAATTATTATATTATCAGGTTTTATTCTATTTTCGATCAAGTTAATTACAGATGTTATGACATGTTCAGGAGTTATTACATAATCGGGTGCTCTAGAGCCATCTGAAGAAGCCTCCTGGGAAAGGAGGGGGAGGGCAGAGGGGAAGGAAGAGGAAGAGGAGGAGGAGGAGGAGAAAAAGCAGGAGTGTGATAAGAGTTGGGGAGGATCCCTGATCTGAGTGTCGTATGTTTCCACCTGGATTAAACCAACAGGGTCTGATGGTCTGTAGAACCTGCCGACGACATGGTAATGACACTGTGTGTGTGTGTTTGTGTGTGTGTGTGTGTGTGTGTGTGTGTGTGTGTGTGTTTGTGTTTTCAGACATACCCTTCATTTCCTTGTTGGAGTTTCTCCTGTGAGTCGTAGTTTTGTGTGTGTGTGATAGTATCAGTGGTGAGTTTACACACACACACACACACACACACACACACACATGTTCTTATGTGGCTGTCTGTGTGTGGACTCTGCCCTTCCCATTACATAGTGTTTCCTCAGACACAGCAGTAATTATGGGTGCAGGAGGATATTTAGGAGCGTGGCCTGTTTTTCCTCTGTACGCTTCTTCCTTCGTTCTGTTTGAAGGCAGTTTGTCTCCTGTAGACATGCCCAGGCACTGCCCAGGTATCGGTATGTGTCTGATACCTCCTCCTCCTCCTCCTCTTCCTCCTCCTCCTCCTCTTTTCCTTTAGTTTCCCTCTCATTTACTCCCTTATTTCAAACTGAGACCATTTAACACACTGGGCTTGTTTACATGCCAGTTTTTATTCCTATTTAACCCTTTGATGCATGTGTTATGAGAACCTTGCTCAAGATTTATTTTTCTTAAGTGTTTTTATTCCTCTTTAAGAATGGAAAAAAGCATTAAGATTGAAATCTTTTAATGAAGCATTTTTTTTAATGGAGTTACAAAAATGTCCACTCAGCTGGAAAATGTGTTGAAGCTTTGAAGTAAAGAAATGTGTATTTAAAAACAATGTCGGAACACTATGAAATACAAAAATTTTTAATGTAGTTTTGTTTAAGAAGACACTGTTAATTACAGTCTAATAACAACACACAATTGATTTGCACGTTAGTGCAGATCAGGTATTAAGAACGAAGCAGTTACAGTAATGATATGAACTGACTGATATGGAACTAAAACAACTAAACCCATGAATATACATATATATATAAATACAAGAGAACAACTGTACTAGAACTGTCCACTGGAGTGACCAGTATGTGTTAATTCAGAATAAAGATTAATTCTCCTTTAACCCTGTGGTATCCAGGTGCACTTTTTTTTGCACACTTTGGACTTTGTGTTAAAAAACGTACTGGTATTTTTCAGAATTGAAATGAGATCCTAATTTAAAAGTTGTCTATTGTTTATTTTGTTTGTTCATTTACTTATTTAAGGGACAGTGTACATATAAACATTAACCATTGAAGGAGAGATGTCTGTAGCATTTCCTGCTAATTTCCACCTGTTGTCCCTTCGGCAGTTTGATGTAATACATAAAATACATGTAAAATATAAATGAAAAATAAATACAATATACATAAAATCTACACCAAAATATACAGAGAGACAGTACCATTTTATATCAACAAAACAGCAGACATATTTTACATTTTTGTATCATCCTTAAGATGAAAAACAAACTAAAATGAACACATTGTAAAGAAAACAGACTAGTATTTGTCTCCCAATTGTGTCAAAAATTCACTATTACCTCCATTATAACCACTGTTTTTGATCCAGAAGTTATTGAGGCATGAATAATTCAAAATTAATAAATATTTTAGTTTTTTTGCAT
Source organism: Siphamia tubifer (assembly GCA_020466265.1). NCBI lineage: Eukaryota > Metazoa > Chordata > Actinopteri > Kurtiformes > Apogonidae > Siphamia > Siphamia tubifer. The sequence continues at coordinate 14,313,680 of CM035795.1, forward strand.
CAAAAATATACTGACATCATGATCAAAAGAAATAATTTAAAGGATTAAAAAATGTAAAATGAATGATTATTTAATACGAAACAACTGGAAACAACCATAGAAGAAGAAGAACAATAAATGGCTGCAGACTGGGTGGCGATTTCCTTATGTCAAAGATGAGTGAAGAATATGAGAAACCGTCAGCAATCCTTAAATTCTTTTTATAGAAGCGACAACTGTCATTAAACTCCATAATCCACCATTTTGTTTAGTCATTCGGAACTTTCTCCGGACTCCTCCGTGAACTTTCTGGCGGCTAACTATGTCATCCTAAAGATTACGCTCATTGGTTGTAGTACCGTCCTATTGCATACAGAGGATTTGAAAGACAACCTTTTAGCCCCGCCTCCTCTGACTATGAAGAATGACTAGACCCATACATGTAATGAATAGGGATAGTGCAGATAGGCTGTTTTACCTTCATTTGCTTTATTTACATGATGTTTTTTAATTGTGAATTCTTTATTAAGAATAAAATAATTCGGAATTAAAGGTATTTCCTTCATGTTTACATGGACATGTTAATTCCGAACAAAGGTTTCAATGAGAAACAGGTGTATTCTGCTTTAGTTAATTGGGCTTTCAGAGCTGGAGGTATAGAGGGTTCTGATTGGATAGAATGGCTGCTTAAAGTTTGGATGTCTACGGAAAGGAAATGATCATGCACACTTCCTGTTTTGCATTTATTTTAACAAGCAACATGTTAGACCAGATACTACATGTGATTTTTGCATTTATTTTTGTAATAATTATGAAGCAGCAGGATCATGTGCAGAATAACAGGAATAGTGTTAAAGTGGAATTGCCTGTTTACACGTCAAAGAAATTATCTAATTTGGAATTAAGAGTGGAATAAACCAGTGACTTTATTCAGAATGAAGTTTAATTTGGAGTTATCATATTCAATTGGAATTAGGTGTTTACATGGTCATCTTAAAGTGGAATTAACCTTTTTTATGAATTAAATGGGAATAAGACCTCTCATATTCAGAGCTAATGTCATAATATAATTTTTAAAATGACAATTGAACCAAATCTAATCCACTCAGGTGTGAACAATAATAAAAAAGAAAAATCAGTAACATAGATAAAACTATGGAGGATCTGGAGTTGTTAAAAATCTGAACCACATGTTGATTTTAAACATGACTTACATGAGGAATCATTACTCATATTTTACTCATTAATGCAAAGTCTGTTCGCATTTAAGATTAAAACATATGACTCTTGCACTTGTCTTTTACAAGATCATTTGAAAAGTAATATTTAGTGTTACATGTACATGTACAAATACATAACATAAGCAGTTATAGGCAACGATCATGAAACTTTATAGGTTACCATGGTGATTGATTAATTTAACAGACAGGCTCATAGTGCTCAGTCCCTGTTAGCTTGTCATATGTTAGCATGTTTTGTCAGGTAGTGTCTCTTTACACTGAATTTGTTAAACAAGGCAGAATTCTCTGGACAAGCCTCGAGACTTGAACTGGACTTTTCAGCTAAAAAATATTATAATTACCTTCTGTTCTGGAAGTGACGGTCCTTACTGTCAATTTTCCTGTCTATCAGCAAATTGTAAAAATGATCAGTACAATGACTGGCCGGAGTTTTCCTCTGGTTCCACCCTCTAGACTTGACAAAAATAATTTTTTTAAAAAACATTCTATTTCAGTGCATGATATGGGAACATGAAGATGTTTTCATGCAATCTTAATTAATGTGATTATTTGACATGTGCATCTGCATTAGTTCTCACATCCTTCTGGATTCCACAGTTGAATCTTCTTTGACTGTCACTGGTGTTTCTGAACATGCTGAGCAGACAGCAGGTGCAGGAATGTGCAGTATTTCCAGTAAATAGACTGGGCCGGCCCTCTGCAGTCCACCCCCCACCCCCCCGAAGCAAAACTACCTGACCAATTTCAATGAAATGTTCAGGAAAGATGTGAGGTGTTGCTGAATAGATCCCTTTACATTTTGGTGAATGTAGGTCAAAGGTCAAGGTCACAGTCACAAAAATGCGTTTTCACAAAGATAAGCCAAATAAGGAATTTCATTCAAGGACAAATTTGAACAAACACACACACACACACACACACACACACACACACACATGCACACACACGCACACACACACACAAACACACACATGTTGTGCACAATTAGTTGTCATCACAGCAAAGAATGGAAAAATAGTCCCTTACCTGAAGTAAAAATGGACCAAATACATTATGAATATGATAATGATTATGATGATGATTATGATGATTATGATGATGATGATTATTGTTGTTATTATTATTACTATTATTATTATTATTATTATTATTATTATTATTATTATTATTATTATTATTATTATTATTATTATTATTATTATTATTATTATTCTATATAGTATAATATTATATTTATGAAGGATAAGTTACTTATTATTATTAATATTGTTATTCACTGCTGCTCTGTCACTTTCTTATGGTCAAACTTCACCATTTGCAATGGTTCTGTTTTTTTTATACCGTTCAATACTCTTTATATAGTTTTCTTTCCTGAATTTATGACATGGTGGTGCAGTGGTTAGCACTTGTGCCTCACAGCTAGAAGGACCCTGGTTCGAATCCCACACCAGACCTTTCTGTGTGGAGTTTACATGTTCTCCTCATGTCCGCGTGATGTTTCTCCAGGTACTCCCACCATCCAAACACGTTAACTGGTTAATCTAAATTGTCCATAGGTGTGAATGTGAGAGTGATTGTTTGTCTATATATGTTCAGCCCTAAGATGAACTGGAGACTCATACAGGGTGTACCCGCCAGTGACCCCTGTGACCCTAGTGAGGATGAAGTGGGTTCAGATGATGAGATGAGACCTGTGCTGGCAAGATTAAAGTCGAAATGTTGACTTTAATCTCGTCATATCAAAAAAATAAATTTCACACGTGGCCCTAATATCAGACACTCTGGCTCCCCTTGGGAAAAATAATGTGCACATCTGCATGAAAATTGAATTTTGAATATTGGACAATATGAGTGTAGAAATAATTTTTGTGACCATTAGTGACAGTAATATATTATTATTACTGTTTAAAGTCTGGAGCTAAAGCTTGATCAGAGTACAGGTGAGGCTGACAAGAAGTGTGTGAACAGGTGTATGAACAGGTGTGTAAACAGGTCCAGAGTCTGTTATGGCATCAACACCTGCCTGTTTGGACACAAAGCATTGACAAACATTTAAAAACCAGTTCCAGTTTGACATGTGAATGCACCACAAGGACGAAAAGTAAAGATACAAATGTGAAACATGTGCATGAAGCAGAGCCATATACCTGAAAATGTTTATTCTCATAAATTATTTTTGTTCTTGCTAAACCCTCGTCATATTTACAGTGAATAAATAAATTAAAAGAAATGTCTCCAAAGAAAATGGCAATCTAATAATATTAATAATAATACTACTACTCCTACTATTCCTACTACTACTACTACTACTACTACTACTACTACTACTAATAATAATAATAATAATTATAATAATAATAATAATAATAATAATAATAATAATAAATAGATTTATGTAGCACTTTTCTATTAAAGCATACTCAAAGTACGTATCCATTATTCATTCACTCTCACATTCTCCCTCCTGTGGTGGTGAACTACATATGTGTCCATAGCTGCTCTGGGGCAGACTGACAGAAGTGTGACATTAAACACAGTATTTTTCTTAAGAAACTTGAGGTTTTTTTTCAGGTTCTTTACATCTTTTTTGTTTGCATAGTTTATAAAATTAAGTATTTTCATAATTTAATAAGGTGGGTTTTTTGCATTAAAACAAAAACAAACATGTAGTTTTCATTATTTATAGGTTATTATGTTTTTATTTTACTGGTCTGGCCCACTGGAAATCAAATCAGACTGAATGTGGAGACGACTGGTTTAGATAGTTTAGTTTAGTTGGTTTTAGATCAGGGGTCTGACACCCTGGTCTTAGAGCCACTATCCTGCCTGTTTAAGATGTTTCCCTCTTCCAGAACACCTGACCTTCTGCAGAAATGAATCAGGTGTTGGAAGAGGGAAACATCTGAAACCTGCAGGACAGTGGCTCTAGGACCAGGTTTACAGACCCCAGGTTTAGATGGTTAAGTTGATTTAGTTGGTTTAGTTTAGTTAGTTTGGTTGTTTCAGTTGAATTCGTTTGTTGGTTTGGTTTGTTTGTTTATTTGGTTTCACTGGTTTAGTTTGGTTTTCTTGGTATGGTTGGTTTAGTTGTTTCAGTTTGGTTGGTTTGGCTGGTTTAATTAGTTTGGTTGGTTTATAGTTTGGGTTGGTTCGGTTGGTCAACTGGTGTCAGTGGATCAACGATGGGTATCAGCTCAGATTTACTAAAATAACAGCTCACATACATCATACTTTAAGCCACTCCTCTTCTTTCCCATCATTCCCATTAAACACACACACACACACACACACACACACACACACATTCCAGACTAAATCCTGTTTTCACAGTCTGCCATCAGGTCTGGACTTTCACTGCTCCATGAAAACATGACTTAACGCGCTTTGAACTTGACAGACTGACACGTTAGTTTGGACGTATTTACACTTAGAGTTTAAAGGAAACTTCATGTGTCCATCTGCTCAAACACTAGTCCTCATCATCCTCATTATGCTCATTTTGTTCATTGCACTTATTTTCACAAATTTTCTCATTTTGCTCATTTCCTTAATTTTCATCATTATCTTTATTTTTCTCATTTCCCTCATTTTCCCACTGCTTTATAATCAGAATCAAACACTGTCCTTGTGCAGGGGATGGGAGTCAGTTCTTGTGTTTACATGCACCTTGAGAAATTCTACTTATTGCCTTACCCAGATTAAAAGGGAAGTTTTAAAGGCCGTGTATACATCTTAATAGGAGTGGAATTGAATTGAACTGGAGTTTGAGAAGTCAGAGTAACCAAGTCAGATAGTTGCCATGACAACATGTACATTACTGTAATAAATCAGTGTGTACAGTACAAATTATACTGAGCTGCTGCATGGTTGTGGTCCATATGTTCATGGTTATGGTCCATATGTTCATGGTTGTGGTCCATATGTTCATGGTTATGGTCCATATGTTCATGGTTATGGTCCATATGTTCATGGTTGTGGTCCATATGTTTATGGTTGTGGTCCATATGTTCATGGTTATGGTCCATATGTTCATGGTTATGGTCCATATGTTCATGGTTGTGGTCCATATGTTCATGGTTATGGTCCATATGTTCATGGTTATGGTCCATATGTTCATGGTTATGGTCCATATGTTCATGGTTGTGGTCCATATGTTCATGGTTGTGGTCCATATGTTCATGGTTGTGGTCCATATGTTCATGGTTATGGTCCATATGTTCATGATTGTGGTCCATATGTTCATGGTTGTGGTCCATATGTTCATGGTTATGGTCCATATGTCCATGGTTGTGGTCCATATGTTCATGGTTGTGATCCATATGTTCATGGTTATGGTGCATATGTTCATGGTTGTGGTCCATATGTTCATGGTTGTGGTCCATATGTTTATGGTTATGGTCCATATGTTCATGGTTATGGTCCATATGTTCATGGTTGTGGTCCATATGTTTATGGTTGTGGTCCATATGTTCATGGTTATGGTCCATATGTTCATGGTTGTGGTCCATATGTTCATGGTTGTGGTCCATATGTTCATGGTTGTGATCCATATGTTCATGGTTATGGTCCATATGTTCATGGTTATGGGCCATATGTTGATGGTTGTGGTCCATATGTTGATGGTTGTGGTCCATATGTTGATTGTTGTGGTCCATATGTTCATGGTTGTGGTCCATATGTTCATGGTTGTTTTCCTCCTACTACGTCTGCTTCAAATCTGGCGCTTTTGTTCAGTTCCAGACCCCCATGTGCTGGTCCAGACCCCTGTCCATTAGACCCCCATAAATTTCCAGTCATGCTTTGTTCTTTCCATAGCCATCTGAGCATGCTCAGTTCAATGGGGTAAAACACAGAGTCATGGGTAAGACCCACTCCCTATAAACATGGATGATTTGGGCTTTTTTCTTTTTTTGTTTTTTTTTAATACCGTTTATCTTGTGATTTTTTTGTTTTGTTTTCCCTTTTCTTTCCTGTGTGTGTGTGTGTGTGTGTGTGTGCGCGCTTGTATTCATATCTTTTTGGGGACATTGATGTGTTAACACCGTCATGCCATGGGGACCTCTGACACCATGGGGACCAAATGCTAATGCCCTAATGTTATATCTATTTATTGTATGTGATATAGTCAAATTAATTACCTTCACTTAATTTAGCATTTCTTGATACATATTTTTTTTTTACTTATATTTAAATTCACGTGTTAGGAGGTTAAATATAAATATACGTCCCCACTAGTAAAATATAAATCTGTGTGAAGTACACACATTTATGCAAATAATGTGGCCCTATAAACACAGTAACTTGTTTTTTTTCTTGAATTCTCTATAAAGCATGAGGGAAACAGGTGCAACGCAAAACATGTATATTTCCAAGGTTTGAAGGTGTATTTATTTTTTTATATTTACTTTTCAAATGTATAAATGTGTTTACGCTAACCAACAGACACAAGTGATTGTTACAAACTTGGTCCTCATGAGACATGGAAACCTAACCTCTGTATGTTTGTGTGTGTGTGTGTGTGACCTGCTCTTCTCTGTTGTCCTCCAGGCTGCTGCTGGGAACTTGTCTGTGGACGCTTTACTGGGCATGTCTGGCTCTGAGCTGCAGGACACCATGAGACGCCTGGGCTCCAGCAGCGAAGACCACTGCCGCCTCAGCAGCGCCCTCTCCTGTCTGAAGAGCAACACTGAAGCAGGTGAGGAAGGAAAAGTAGGGAGACCGGGGCTGGTTGTCACATTCATTAGATAACGCTGCCTAGAAGATGCTGTTTAGAAATGTTGGTATTGAACTGGGGTCAGAGGTCATGTTCAGTTCAGCAGTCAGACACTTTACATTGAGGTTACATTTTGTGTTTTTTATGTCAAATTACATCTTTTCAGTTTTCATCTATTCTTTTTCTCACATTGAGGATATAATAAAACACTTACCATCATTAAGGAGTATAAAGGGAGAAAGGTGTTTTTTTCTTACCTAGATCTCTTGTCTATAAATCAGTTCTTGACCGTTCTGTGAATTTTTTCAATTGACTTTTTAGTTTTGTTTTTTTTGTTTTTTTTTTTTGTTTTTTTTACATTTTTTGTACACGCATATTTAACAAAACAAACCAACAATTCCATCTTCCTTGGGTATATTTAATATATTGCATTTTCTTTGCCATATTTTTCTCCATTCAGTGCTCTCTAAACAGTCCATTTCTTCCACTTTTTGCCCATTTTGTTTCTTGTACTCAGTCTGTCCTGCCCCACTTATTTGTAATAGCTTTTTTGGAAGCTACTAAAAGTTCCTTAACCAAGTACATGTCTTCTTATATTACATTATTCTGTCTTATTTTAAATTTGATAACATATTTTTACTGGAAATAAGACAAATACACTTGGTCAGAGTTAACTTTTTACAGTGAACTCTTCTATTCTCAGTTAATCTTGTGAACCTCCAGTGTGTCTTCCTTCCTTCTTTCCTTCCAGGATGTGACCCAGGTTCAGACACAGACCCCCCCCAGGTCGGTAACCCCTTCTCTCCTGTGAGCACCCATGCACCGTCTGGCCCCAACCCCACCTTCCCCAGCGGCAGCCCCGCCCACGGCCGCTCCATCTCCATCTCAGTGGTTCCCCTCTCAGATAACCAAAGGCCTTCAGTGTCTGCAGAGGACACCCCTGACGCCTTCAGCCTAGAGCCCTGGACCCCCCCGGTCGCTCCAAAGACACGCACTGCCAAAGCCTCACACACGCCACCGCTGTCATCCCGAAAACTGCTGCAGCTCCTGCCCACCATTGGGATGACGAGGAGCAAGAGTCACGAATCCCAGCTGGCCAATCGCATTGAAGAGCCAGGGAACCAGAGGTAGGAGAGAAGCCAAAGGTGGGGGAAGGGGGGCAGAGGTAGGTGGGAAATCTGAGGTCGGAGGTAATCCAGAGGTAGGAGTTTCCTAAAACATTTCAAGTTATTCAGATTTTCAAGGAAAATGTAGTTGTAGATGTAAACATTATCATAATCTAATTGTACTATTTCAGATTGTACTGGGAACTGAACTAACCCCCCCACCCCCCACCCCGGGATACTAGACATTAACTTTCCTGTTCTGATGTCATGTTTTTTCAGACCCTGTAAGAAGAACAAGGTTTTGGCTGCTCTTCAGATTAATGGCAGTGGAAGCGCTCCTGAGGACTCTGCTCTGCGCTCCCCTCTGCTGTCTGCCCGGACCCCCGGACCCACCTCTGCCCCGTACATGATGTCCAGCCCCCCCACCCCCCTGGACAGTGAGTGTCCTCCACATCATCCAGGCTCCTGTAGTCATGGTTCATCTTCCATTGTGTCATTTTGTATATTCTGACTGAATTTCTCGTAGACCTGCTCGTGCACAGAAGTTCTCCTCAGACCATGAGGAGGGACATTGGTCTAGCAATAACACACCGGTGAGTCCTGCAGCTCTTCTCCTACACCGCCTCCATTCCACTAAATTTTTCTATTTGATATATATGCAAAACTTGAAAAATATTTACTAAATGTAGGACTGCTAAAATTAATCCATTAATCCATCATGATTAATCTGATGAAAACTTTTAATGCAATTAAATGGAATAGTTGTTTACAGTTGCCTTATTGAAATTGTTGAAAGTGTTGAACAAACACCCGAATATAAGATAATATGTTTTTCTTTGAAAATAATGTGAAAAAGTGGGGTGGTCTTATAATGAGGGTGTAATCATTGTGTAGTCACTACATCACTGCAACAGCAGAGGGTGCCACTGACCTCACTGTGGGTGGGGTTTATCTGTCAATCACAGCAGAGAAGCAGTGACAGGAAATTAAAAATGAGGTGAGAGGATCCAAAGTGGAATAAGTTAATAGACAACTGAGGTGAAACTATGATCCCAACTTTAATATACAACAGGCTCTTTGCACAACTCTACTACTAGCTGATATTAATGCTGCGTCTTCGTTTCCTGTTTTACATTATTGGATAATCTGATTAACCCAGGAGTGTCTGAGCATTGACTGAGGTCAGAGACACCTGGATGAATCAGTCTGTCTAATAATGAAAGACAGGAAACAAAGGAGCACATTAACTTCAGGAAGTAGTGGAGCTGTGCAAAGAGCCCACTGAGGTAGAGCTATGATGCTAACTTTAGCAGACAACTGAGGTAGAGCTACGATGCTAACTTTAATAGACAACTGAGGTGAAGCTACGATGCTAACTTTAATAGACAACTGCGGTGGAGCTATGATGCTAACTTTAGCAGACAACTGAGGTGAAGCTACGATGCTAACTTTAATAGACAACTGAGGTGAAGCTACGATGCTAACTTTAATAGACAACTGAGGTGGAGCTACGATGCTAACTTTAATAGACAACTAAGGAGGAGCTATGACAGTAACTTAAATAATGCCTACCAATCCATTTTTGGAAATTCCGAGAGTGACGCTCATGACACTCCCAAGATGGCGATGGTTGGAACCGCCCACTTTGCTTAATTTCAGCTCTTTAGAAACCATTATGGGTCACATGAACGGAAGCATCATCCGTTTTATTATATATAGTCTGTGGTTTTAGCACTAATTCATAGACCAGTGTGAGTGACACTGGAGGCAGAATGGGGAGGGGTCTGCCCAAGGACAGAAAAGGGTGAATAGAACAGTGGGGGATTCGAACTGCCAAACCTTCTGTTATTGTACAACCTGCTCTACCTCCTGAACCTTCCTCCCGTGTCCACATCTGGTTCAGGACACAGTTCTTCATAATCAAATGTGATTAAACCATCTGATTTCCTGTTTGTCCTTCTAGGTTTTCCACTAAGTCGTGGCTGTCTCAGACCTGCCAAGTGTGTCGAAAGAGCATGATGTTTGGTGTCAAGTGCAAACACTGCAAGTACGACGCTCCCATCACATGTTTTTGTCCTTTTGTGCAGATGTGCAGTGTCTCCTGCTCCATCACATGTTCTTGTCTTTACAGGTTAAAATGCCACAACAAATGCACCAAAGACGCTCCCTCATGTCGGATATCGTTTCTCACATGTAAGTGACATTTTAACCCTTTAATGACAACCATGACAACAGGCCGCCTTTATTTATGTCATTTGTGCAATAACAGTATCAGAAAATGATGTTCTTCAATACTTTTGAACCTTTTTCAGGAAGAACCAAACTTTCAATATATGTAAATGAATTGTTATAGGTAATAAATGTATAAAACAGTGCATTATGGTAAAAAAATAAAACAACAAACTTTCATTTTTTATCATATTTACTATAAACAACAACTAAATGTTCATAATGTAAATTTATGACATTATAGAAATAGATTTTCAAACATTTTGTGAGTCTAGATCATTCTGTGTCTATATTCCAGCTTCTTATTTGTACTTATTTCTAGTCATTTGTCAATGAACTGTAAAAATGCAGAAAAAAACATACAACACAGTAAAACTGCACTGTCACTATTATGTAAGAATTAAGCACAGAAACATAATTAAAACATCACTAAAAACATGGACGTTTGGTGAATGTGGGTCAAAGGTCAAGGTCACAATTTTTTAAATTTTTTTATTATTTATTTTTTACGATCAGAAAAAAGGGCAATTGAGGAATTTGCTTTTCATTCATGTATACTCCATTTTACATAGTTTCTTTTTGCTCTCACTGTTGATGTGCATTGACATCACAAACATGAATGACAAATTTGAAGTCTCCAGGTCAAAGGTCACAATAAAGGTCCAACTTGAATTTTGAATATAACTTTTGAAATTTTCATCTTAGATACTTCCACGGGTCTGGTCTTTCAATTCTCCATGTTGTGTGTATAGATTTTGACCTATTGTTAATGCAAGAGCTCAAGGGTTACTCGGTCAATACCTAACAAACTAAAATGAACTATAGCAGAAAAACCAATGGAGATAGAGACCCGGCGTGTGCTTCAAAATGGAGTTTGACCTTTGACCTTGAGTCACCTTGAAAGGTCAAAATCAAGGTGACATAATTTTTAAATGGTCATAACTAAAAAGAGTTGTGATCAGTACTCAGGTTCTGTTGTTGACAGATAGGAAACTACATGTAGGATTCAAACTGAAATCATGACCTTGAGTGACCCTGAAAGGTCAAACTCATAGTCTCACATTTTAAGAGGGAGATGTCCATTAAGAGCTGTAAGTAGGTAGATGGTACTAATGGACTGTAAACATGCTTTTGTATCTAATGACCATACGGTTCTGCTGATGCTTTTAGTGCCAAGGATGCGTCGAGCAGAATCAGTGCCATCAGATATAAACAACCGCATCGACCACTCAGCTGAGCTCCCACCGCAGTTCAGGACGTTACCCAAAGCGGTTCTCAAACGGGTAAGAGTCGCTCTATTCTGTCTTTGTGCCTTCCAACTCATCTCTGTTTGAGTCTTTAGATATAAAATAAAGACCATAAATGAGTACTCTGGCTCCTCCCACCATCCAAACACATGCTGTGATAGGGTAAAGAGTACTGTGGCTCCTCCCACCATCCAAAAACATGCTGTGATAGGGGAATGAGTCCTCTGGCTCCTCCCACCATCTAAACACATGCTGTGATAGGGTAATGAGTACTCTGGCTCTGCCCATAAGTCTGGATGTGAGAGCGATTGTTCGGTGATGAACTGGTCACATGTCCAGGGACTCCACCTTTGCCCTTAAGTAGCTTGGAATAGGTTCCGCCCCTGTGAGCCTAGTGAGGATAAAGTGGGTTCAGAAAATAGATGGATGAAAAAATCCAAAACTATTATAAACTATATATGTGTGTATGTGTGTGTGTGTGTATGTTGACAGGAGCCCCCTCCCATGTCCACTCAGCTGGACTCCAGTAGTAACCCATCGTCGGCCACCTCGTCCACGCCGTCATCTCCAGCTCATTTCCAGCAGAGTAACCCCCCCAGTGTCAGTGCCACCCCCCCACCCAACCAGTCTCCCCAGGGCTCCAGGGACGGACGCTTCCACTTCCCAGGTTACACACAGATACACACACACTGCATATCCTCATGAGGACCTGTTTCTGGGTTATTTTTCTCAACACTATGAACGTTCAGTCCAGTTTTCACATGTTTCCATGACATTTATCAGAACGGTTCTTGTTTGTGTTTTTCTACAGATGTTCCTGTTTCTACAGTTTGTCTACAGCCTGTCGGTTCCTATGAGTCTGGGTAAGAGTCAGACTTTACACATATATGAAGAACGTATATGTCTGATATAACATGTGTTTTAAAACTGTGTGTTTGATCTCAGTCTGTCGCAGGTTTTCGATGCAGAGTCACAGCAAACGGCAGCAGCTCCACCAATGGTGAGTTAAAGACAAACACAAACTATTATTAAACCACTGACAAACAAAAAGAAAGAGGGGAAAAACTGCAGTTGTATGTTGGTTCATATTAATTAGTTTAACTATTACCATTTTTATTTTGAATTCTAATTTAAAAAGGTTTTTTTATGACATTTGTTTTCATTTGTGAGAAAAAAAATCAGTACCTGCTGCAAATATCAGCTTAGAAATATTGACAGTGAAGGCTGATGTAAAAAAAAAAAATCCATATGGGTCAATCACTATTCACCGCTCGATGTCACTAAAATCATACATTAATGTGCTGTTTTTTTCCGTGCCGTGTTTTGTTCTATCAAACTGTGGACTGATTAAGTCAATAGTTTGACAGAATGTCCTTCATTTTGTCCTGTTTGTTGCAGGAGGACACAGAGGACGCACAGACTAAGGGTGACGAGCTGGCTGACCACAGCGTCAGAGACAAGGGGGAGGAAGGTGATGAGGATGGCCTGGAGGACCTGCCCCCCCACCCTATCAGCCGGAGGGGGGCCGTGGGCCGCTGGAGGGGCCCCAGTCAAGCGAGTGTCTACCTGCAGGAGTGGGACATCCCATATGAGCAGCTGCAGCTGGGGGAGCTGATCGGGAAGGTACGAAGGGTTAAAGGGTTAACATGTGAACCTTTTGGCTGCACTCAGGAGTTAAAAGGTTGACCTTTGACCCTACAGGGCCGCTGGGGGAAGGTGCATAAGGGCCGTTGGCATGGTGAAGTGGCCATTCGTTTACTGGAGGTGGACGGAAACAACCAGGACCATCTGAAACTGTTTAAGAAGGAGGTGATGAACTACAGGCAGACCCGCCACGAGAATGTCATCCTGTTCATGGGCGCATGCATGGCTCCGCCCCACCTGGCCATCATCACCAGGTCAGACCACACCCACCACCACATCACTGTTCAAACCATGTCATGAGGAAACCTTTCACTTCAGTTTAATTATCATTTTTTAGTTCATGGGTTTGATTTCAGTTTAGTATTAATCAGATGTAAGAGTCTAATGCGTAAACGTCAAACATGCATCCCAGGGTCCAAAAACGGCCTGCTAAGGGGTCCAAAACCAGGCCGCTAAAGGGTCCAAAACCAGGCCGCTAAAGAGTCCAAAACCAGGCCGCTAAAGGGTCCAAAACCAGGCCGCTAAAGGGTTCAAAACCAGGCCGCTAAAGGGTCCAAAACCAGGCCGCTAAAGGGTCCAAAGCCAGGCCGCTAAAGGGTCTATAACCAGGCCGCTAAAGGGTCCAAAACCAGCCTGCTAAAGGGTCCAAAACCAATCCGCTAAAGGGTCCAAATCCAGGCCGCTAAAGGGTCCAAATCCAGGCCGCTAAAGGGTCCAAATCCAGGCCGCTAAAGGGTCCAAATCCAGGCCGCTAAAGGGTCCAAATCCAGGCCGCTAAAGGGTCCAAAACCAGGCCGCTAAAGGGTCCAAAACCAGGCCGCTAAAGGGTCCAAAGCCAGGCCGCTAAAGGGTCTATAACCAGGCCGCTAAAGGGTCCAAAACCAAGCCGCTAAAGAGTCCAAAACCAGGCCGCTAAAGGGTCCAAAACCAGGCCGCTAAAGAGTCCAAAACCAGGCCGCTAAAGGGTCCAAAACCAAGCCGCTAAAGAGTCCAAAACCAGGCCGCTAAAGGGTCCAAAACCAGGCCGCTAAAGAGTCCAAAACCAGGCCGCTAAAGGGTCCAAAACCAGGCCGCTAAAGGGTCCAAAACCAGGCCACTGAAGGTTCCAAAACCAGGCCGCTAAAGAGTCCAAAACCAGACAGCTAAAGGGTCCAAAACCAAGCCGCTAAAGGGTCCAAATCCAGGCTGCTGAAGGGTCCAAATCCAGGCTGCTAAAGAGTCCAAAACCAGGCCGCTAAAGGGTTAACAAATGGACCCTGTGATGAATATGTGACATGCAATTTTTAAAAAAAACCTTTATCAACTCCAGAACCATCAGTCAGATTAAGTTGAAAGTCATAGCAGAGGTTCTTTTAGGAGAAGGTTTACAACGTTTGTTCAAAGAATTGGGAGGAAAAGGTTTTTTTATTCAGTTTGTTTGTCTGTAAGTTTATGCAAAAAATACTAGATGAATTTTCAGGAAAGGTGCAAAGTGGCCCAGAATAGATCCCATACATTTTTGGCGAATGTAGGTCAAAGGTCACAGTCACCAAAAATAGGTTTTCACAATAATCAAAGAGGACAAATTAGGAATTTGCTTTTCATTCTTTTATTCTCAGTTTTACATATAGATTCTTTTCACTGTCACTGTTGATGTGCACTGATGTCAGAACCTTAAAGAACAATTTGAAGGTTATTAAGTCTCACACACACATGCGCACACACACACACACACACACACACACACACACTGACACATATATCCATTTACGTGTCTCATGAGGATGTATGTAATCAAGTTGCCATTGGGTAGTGAGTGTAAATGCAACTTTTTTTATTGTTTTAATAAAAAAAAAAAAACTAATACTAATAATAAAAATTATAGTTTAGAAAACTAAACTGTATTTAAAAAAATAAATGAAAATGAATGAATAAATACAAATAATTTAAAAATGAATTAATTCAAATACAAATATAATAACAATAATAATACTTCTACTACTACTAATAATAACATTAAAAAAATACCCAATGTATGAATAAATTAAATACATTTTTAAACCTTTGAAAAATACATGTGTCTCTTTGCACTTGTTTCCCTCATGCTTTATAGGGACTTTCTGAAAAAACAAATTAATGTATTTATAAGGCCACATCATTTCTATTTTACTAGTGGGGACCTCTATTTATATTTAACCCTTGTGGGGACCTTAATTTTGGTCCCCATAATGTCAGAGGTCCCCATAAAGATAGAAATACAAACACGCACACAGATCTTGTGAACAATCAGTTCTATCATCAATAATGCTTAAATGTCCCCTTTCCTAGGTTAGAATGAACCAAATATATTATTATTATTATTATTATTATTATTATATTGTATATGATATAACAACCTTAAACAACCTAGAAAGGTCAAACCCGTACTTTCACATTTTGAGAAGGAGATGTCAATTAAGAGTGAAACATTTTAAGGGGCGGGGCTTGTTGTGCCTGGCAATGGGAAAAAAAAAGTCCCCATTGTTGAGGACACATTTCAAAATGCGATAACTGCAAAGCAGTTAAATATTGATATACTTGTGATAGACAATCAATAGGAAGTCATATATGTGCTTTCATTTGGTTCCATGACCTTTGACTTTGAAAGGTCAAACCAATGTCAATGGCTACCGTTGGACAACAGGAGCCTATATTTTTTTCACCTTGTTGCTTATAACATCCCATTATTTTTGGTGTAAATCATGTATAAATCTGTGAATCCAGATGGACTTTGTTGAAACTCATGCCTTTTGTTTACAGTTTCTGTAAAGGCGTGCCTTTGTACTTCGTCGTAAGAGAGAGATTTGAGCGACTCGACATCAATAAAACCAGACAGATTGCACAGGACATTGTCAAGGTAAGTAAGGACGGAACGAGCAAAAAACTTCTGGTATGAGTCAGTCATGAAGGATAGAGTTACAGTCACATGTGGAGTATGTTTGGAAAGTATTAACCATATATAGAGGAAAAAGGGTAAATACCGCTGCGTCGATCTAAAGGTTCCAACCATCTCCAACACTGGATCCAGCAGGTGTTTAATTGGATCCACCACCTCATAATGGAAAAAACTAATTAAAATTGTATTTAATTAATTAATTAATTAAGAGTAAGTTTATTTTATGTTCAGTTTTGGTATCTGTCTTGTTGGACTTTTTTTCATGCGGTATCCACAAAGCTCTGCAGATTATGCTCCATTTTAACATGAATTTCAAGAGAAGGAGGAAGGGGGTGCACATTTCTGTTCACAAAAACACTGGGTATGATATTGTAGGAAGCTTTGAAATTGCACTAGGAAAAATGACAAAAAGTTTACTTCTGTAGCAGGTGTAGAGCGTCCTTTTGACCTAGCATTAGCATCTTTAGCACCATGAACAGCACCGCTACCACTGTCACCTTTTCAGCAAAAAAATAAATAAATAAATAAATAAAATAAAATCTGGGGGTTTTATTGTCAGTCAGTGAAGGACTTTTAATGAGGGGACACAATTAATCTCCTGTTTTTCTATGTGGCTGCAGTTTAACTTGCACACAGGATTGTTAGTAAGCCCCTCCCCTTTTTTGAGTTGGACCTCCCATTTTACTGTCTGTAACCGTGCACTTGTTTATCAAGTCAGAAAAGGAAATGAGACATACAAACAAACAAAAGCTGTTTGTCAGCAAGATAAGTCAAGATAATTTATAGACAGGTTTTAATGAAACTTTCAGAGATGACAAACAGTAATTCAAGGTTTTTTTTTGTGTTATGTAACTGATCATTTTGTTCATGGAACTGATGATCAGATGTCGAAAAGCAACTGATTCAGAAAAAGGAAAAGCTCAAAATAAAACTACTGGAACCAAATTTCAACACAAGTCATTTATTCCTTTTTTTTTTTTTTACTTAATTTACTTTTTTTTGGGGGGGGGGGGGGTTACATTTTTTGTGTTATTTGTTATTTTGTGAATATGCATTAGTTCCTGTTGATGTTGTTGCTGATTTTTGTAAAAAATATTCTACATTTTGTTTATTTTATTATTTTTCTTCAATTATGCTCTGTTAGTGTCTTACTTTGTTTATGTTACATATTATTTTGTTAATTTAATATTCATTTTTGTTCATTTTGCTGATCACTTTAGCACTTTTTGTTAATTTTGTTGCTTATATTATCTTTTTTTGTTTTTTTTTATTGTGGATTTGCTTAAGTCTCAGGAGTTAAAGGTTAAAGTGCAGACAGAGAAGCTGATATTCTAACAGAAACACCACCTTGTCCTGCTGCGTCCACACAGGGAATGGGTTACCTCCACGCCAAAGGCATCATTCACAAGGACCTGAAGTCAAAGAACGTGTTCTACGACTCCAACCGGGTGGTCATCACAGACTTCGGCCTGTTTGGGATGTCAGGGGTCGTCCAGGAGGGCAGGTGAGGAACCAACAACCCCTGTTCTCACATGGGCAGTTGTATGGCTGTTTTTAAATTCAGAAGGATTTGTTCTGAATAACATAATTTGGAATTAAAGCAATTTTCCTTGGTATTTTCGTGGAAAGGTTTATGTGGAATCAAGGTTTCCATGGGAACCACTTTTACTCTGCTTTAACTCTCCGGTATCCTGATGTGCTTTTTATGCACACTTCACACTTCATGTAAAAAAACTTAAATTTATTTTAATTTAATTCAAAACATTTTTTTTTTTCATGATCTTTAAAATTCTGGACACTAACTAAAATTTGCACATTGTAAACAGAAGAAGATGACCAGACTAGCATCTATGTCCCAAGTGTACCAAAAATGCACTATTATTTCCCTTATAAGCACTGTTTTTTTTTTAACCATAACACATTAAGGCATAAGTCATTGTAAAAATAAATAAATTAATAAATAAATAAATAATAATCAAGGCAGTCACAGACAGTAGACCTCAACCAAGGCTTGATATGTCGTCATATGACGTCAAAACATGATGTGATGGAGCCATAGGTGTTGACCCATCTGATGTCTGAGGTGAGATGAAGTGAATAAAAAAAATACCATCAGATTCTATCTTGTCTGAATCCTGAGATATTAGCACTGATTTGTTTTGACCTTTAGTGTGACCTTGACCTTTGACCTTCATTGCTCAAAATCTAATGTGTTCTTCCTTGACCCATTATATATCATTCCTGAAAGTTTAATTAAAATCTGTTCAGAACTTTTTGTGTAATCCTGCTGAAAGATTTTATTACCGAATTTATTACCTCCTTGGTGGAGGTAATAATTTTCTCGGGGGTTTTGCATAAAAAATACAGTGACATCATGATCAATAGAAATTATTTAAAGGATTAAAAATTTAAAATGAATGATTATTGGATATGTATGATTAGGGCTGAGTTGGGTTTAAAAAATAAGATCAAATTAGATCAGAAAAATAAAATGATATATAATATTTAATAGTTTTATAGGTGTATTTTACACACACTTGGAGACACTGTTGGTGTGAACAAATCAAATCTAATGTGATCCAATTGTTATTTGGTATTTTGGAAACTAAATACTTTTTGGTGTGTTTTATCTAAAACCAGACTAGTATCTGTCTCCCAAGTGTGCCAAAAATGCACTATTATACTTCCATTATAACCACAGTTTTTGATTCGTAAGACGTTAAAGCAGAAATTATGCAAAATATAATTTTTTTTGCAGTTTTTTGCATCAAAAAATATAATGCCATGTGATCAGTCCAGATTATATTTGCACCCCCCCCCAAAAAATTAGGTTCTTTTTACACTACAAACACAGAATTTACAGGGTTAAAAATGTTACAATAGGTGTGTTTCCACTATCGGAACTTTTGGGGCATTTTACAGGAACTTAACGGTATGTGCGTGTTTCCACTGACCGGGCTGTTCCGACAGGGCCGCCTTCCGGAACATTTACAGGAACCAACAGACTTGCTGCCTGAGGGTAGGTACTCGAGAGCGGCCCGGTAGAGTCGTTGGGTGGAAGTCGTGTAGATTCATTGTTGCAAATGACATCATCAGATCATGACAAACAACTGGAGGACGTTTACCACACAACAAAGCAGAATAATTTCAGTTTTTCCTGCTTTGTTTCGTTCATCTCTGTGGAATTATTCTTCCAGAACAATTCTTCTTCTTTCAGTCTCTGATACAATTACTGTGTAAAGCAACAGCACAAACGCAACAAACATCCCAACTTCGTCCATGTCTAGTCTTGTTGTGATTTCCTCCTCTGCTGTGGTTACCATAGCAACTGACACGATATGATGACGTCATTGCATGGTTCTTCCAGGGCCAAAGGTGTATAGAGACACAATGCCTGAGAGGACCGGGTCCAGTCAAAAGTACATCCCCCAAAAAAGTCCTGGAAGTTCTGATAGTGGAAAGATGCCTAAAAATTACCTCTTGTGTCCGTTTGTCTGTCTGTCAGCAGGATTTCACAAAAAGAAAATATGCTATAAGTGATTCTGTTTGTATTTTTTTCCCAGAGCATCCCACACACACACACACACACACACACACACACACACACACACACTTTTGACCTTTCATTAGCACATATAAGGTGGTTTCTGATTTAAACCCTAAACCTAAAATAAACTGCTTGGACTTTTCTTCTTATTTTGACAAACATTTGCTCTTTTTTTCCCAGATCTTTCAAATTCTGGCGATCATTTACAGTTTACTGCATGTAATAATTTTGTCTTTGTTTACACAGCTTCTAGTCCAGGCATGAGTGAAATAACCATAATGACCCAATAAACATATCTTAGGTTTCAGGAAGTGTTGAAAGGTTTTTCATAACACAATAAAATTAAAGAGATACGGTCATGAGAGTGACGCTATAAATAAGACTGTGGATGGTCCTGTCGGTTTATGAGGGTTAAACAGGAATAAAAATATATAATAATGAAAACACACCCACTGTGGCTGATTGACAGGAGGAAGAATGTGCTGCGGATTCCCCACGGCTGGATCTATTACCTGGCATCAGAGATCGTACGGAAGATGAATCCAGAGGAAGACGAGGACCAGCTGCCGTTCTCCAAAGCTGCAGACGTTTATGCATTTGGGTATTTGTCATGTGTCCTTACTAGGGTTGGGAAGGTTAGTTGTTACGATGATTCCATACGTATCTCAATACAGTATTGACGATGCTATATATTAAAAGTATGTGAGCGGCACCTCGTGATGGAATATAATACAATTCTCACTCACATTATGATACAGAGCAATTAAGGCAATTCTTTTTAAAAAAAAACAAAATTTTCTTTATACATTTTCGCAATTATACAGACAACAAACAGTAACCGCAATCCCACCCACCCAAGGGTACACATAACACATAACACATAACACATACAGTATTCAAGTTAATAATAATATTTAGAAATAAATAATACTAGAGATTAAGTAAATTCTGATTCAACAGATTCATTCTATTAAAAAAATATATTAAATAATTAAAAAAATTCTCACTCAACATCTTTTTTTTGTCAAGTATTTTTATTGTTTTTCAAAGAGTTTTAACAGTGATTGAAGAATATTACAACAAGTTCCCTCAATAAATCCCATCCCATCATAAATGTAGTAGAAATCATGACAGTGAAATGAAATTATAGTTGTTAAGATAATTATAAAAAATAATATTATTAACTTAAATAAATAATAATAATAAAAAACAAAAACCATAGTACAACATGAAAAGAATTAATAAAATTATAATGTCTAAATGAAATAAATAGATTAATCAAGTCATCAGGATTTTCAGCCACATGACCGAGCTGTTCCATTTGTGCTGTATATTATTCAGAAGGAAGTGTCAACAGAGGGCCCCAAGTTTTATCAAAATTTTTTTTGCTTGAGTGTCCCTTCAGGAAGCGCTTTATCTTTTCCAGCTTTAAAAACGTCATGAAAGCCACATAAACGAAAAGGAGGAACTGATTTCCATTCCACATTTCAACTCCAACTATGTAGGTTATGTCATGTATTTATAATGTAGGTAAAACAAACGATTCTGTTTATGAGACACTTGTACAATGTATTAAATACACATATCACTGTTTAAAGGACCTATTATACCGATCCATGTTTTTCTACATACATACAATGTTATAATGTCAGAACTATGGAGTTTTTTTGTGCTGGAAATCATGCAATGTTACTCTGTAGGTGCTGAAAACTCACATAATGATAGAGAAAACTGAGTGTAATATGACTCCTTGAAGGAACTATCTAGAGTATGTTCTGTAGTATTCAAAACAGCTGATCAAAAGTACATGTTCATAAAAATGTTTCTGGCACTCGTGCTGCAGTCCGTTTACGGAGCTCAAATTGTCTGTTCAGTGAACTCATCCACAAATCCACGGCAACACACGTTAACGTGGATCTAGAGAAAAGAAAAACTTTACTAAAAACACAAACACTTTTAAATACAAGTAAAATATCCTATTGAATGGATGGAATTTCATCATAACAAACTTTCAATAACTGTTTCATTGTGATATCATTCCAAAGTTTTCATTCACTCGCAGCTTCTGGACTGATGCACTCAGATCATGCACACGTGTCAGCATATTGATACGGATCGGGATAATCTTCCCATCCCTCGTCCTTACACTTCAACCCAAACCCATCATTTGTGATGACCCAAGTGAATCCTACAGCCTATTTTTTAAATGTCCTGTCCGTACAGTGTCCAAAGACTTTTATTTTGTAAAAGTCCTGTGTGGACAGTGTCCTAATGCTTTTATTGCAGATCCAGTGTGTTTGTGTTTCAGAACCATCTGGTATGAGCTCCATGTTGGGAGTTGGCCCCTCCCACACCAGCCTGTGGAAGCCAAGGTGTGGCTGGTGGGCAGCGGGGAGGGCATCAGGAAGGAGCTGGCAGACGCCAATCTGGGCAAGGAGGTCACGGTCAGTCTGGACTCTGAGCAGACCTGATGTGGTCATGGGTACCTTATGCTGTGTTTCCACTCTTATCGGCTCGACTTGACTCTGTTCACTTTGGTGCCTTTCCATTACGAAAAAGGACCCAGTACCACGGTACCTGGTACTAGGTTTTGGTGTCACTCCACCCAGTGATACTAAAGAGTGACGTATAAACCCTTCACACACTGATTGGTCAGACAGTTGTCTCTGTGACTCCGCCCCTTTACAAAATACAGATGTAGTAGTTGACAGTAAATATAGCAGTATGTTAATCCATATAGTGACATCCCATAATACTACGCCATAGTCAGTCTAGGAGATTCAGTCTTTAATAGCTGACATAAAAATTCAGACAAGACAACGCAAAACAAGTGAGTTTAGCAACAATTCCCTGAGCAGACGACACGGAAGTACATACCACATCACTACTGTGATGACCAGATACTGTAAAGTCAGTACTATCGCTATGACGACCAATCAGTGCTCTTGATATTACAACCAGGTACTGTAAACTCAGTACTATGGATATAATGACCACGGACTGTAAAGTCAATACTATCCTGTAATGGAAACGCTACCAAGTAGTGTTAAGTCCAGTTGAGCTAAGTTGTACTAGTGGAAACGTGGCATTAGATTAGATTAGAGTTAATCTGTCCTTTAAGTAGACTTTATGCAGTAACAGGTACCTTACACTAGACTAGACTGTAGTCAGACACTCTAAGTAGAAAATATTTGTTTAGTAAATATTGTTATATTATATATCAGGTTTATATATATATATATATATATATATATATATATATATATATATATATATATATATATGGATTGTCCACAAGGGGGCATTCAAAAGTTGACAATCACTAAACACTCTTTTGTTCATATCTCTGGAACTATTTATCTGATTGACTTCAAATTAAGTGCAAATGAAAGGTCATGATCTGGGGATGAAAGGTCATGACCTGAGGATGCCTCACATAATGATGTCATTAAGGATTGGGGGTGTTCATGGATATACCCACAGCTGTTGCTTCTGACAGCATAAGCCTAGTTGTAACCATAGTAACGTGGACAGGGCATCCAGTTAAAGTCACAGTAGATCAATCACAGCACCAGTTGAATTGAAGACCATGATCCTGTGTTTGTGTGCCCCCCATCCCACTTTTTAGGAAATCCTGTCTGCATGCTGGTCCATGGAGGCCTGTGAGCGGCCCACTTTCACTCAGCTCAGTGAGATGTTGGAGAAGCTGCCCAAACTCAACCGTCGACTGTCCCACCCAGGACACTTCTGAAAAGGCCCCGAGTAGGTACCTGAGACTGACACAGTGGGACCCAGTCCTTGGACTACATTGACCAAGGAACTGCATTGGTCAAGGGACGACCCTGGCTAAGGGAGTGTATCATTGAATGTAGACCACCAAACATCTGCGTAAACTGGGATCATGTGGAAAATGTAAATAGGGTTTTTTTTTTTGTAAATTAATGATGTGAAAATAATGAACATGTTCAGCTGATAATACAAAAGACTGTTTTTAATGCGACTGCTGGTTGGTTTCTTTTTTTTTTTTTCAAACATTTTTGGGGGATGGGGGACTGGCTGCTCCAATGTCCCCCCTTGGCAACTCCCACTCATTTTTGGAGGCCACTTGTTTGTAGAATCCACTCGTTTATCGACCTGCTTTTGGAGCCCACTCGTTTTAAAGAATCCATCCACCTGAAAACATAGTCACAAGTGGTATGGATTCAACAATTTCAAACAACGCAATAGGACACTGACGTCATCAATAAGTGACGAGGACATGTATATGATGAGGTGGAAGTTTACAAATTTAACATTCAACCTCAACGTATGTTTTTCGTTTACAGTAACTTAATGCTACTTGTCCTCAAGTACTTACTCTAATCGACTCAGCCTTTTAGCATTTCCATTACAATAAAGGACCTGGCATATGGTATCTGGTACTAGGGTTTTGGTATCCCTCCACCCAGGTGGTGACCAGGTACTGTAAAGTCAGTACTATCACTAGGACGACCAGGTACTGTAAAGTCACTGCTATCGCTATGACGACCAGGTACTGTAAAGTCACTGCTATCGCTATGGCAACCAGGTACTGTAAAATCCTGTAATGGAAATGCTCTCCAGGAACACTGAGTCAAGTCGGTATCGGTGAAAACGTGGCATATGATGTACCATAAAACAAATTTTGCACGTGTAAGAGATGTTTTTTTCGCATATCGCAAATGTTATATTACACAAAACTAGAAGTCAAAGTAGAACTGACAGACTTTACTCTAACTCTATGGGCAACACACACACAAACACACATACACACCTACAAACATACACACTAGACTGTAATGACACCTACAGACATACAGACCTACAGACATACACACATACAGACCTACAGACCTACAGACATACACACATACACACCTACACACATACACACATACACACATACACACATACACACCTACAGACATACACACTAGACTGTAATGACACCTACAGACATACCTACAGACATACAGACCTACAGACATACACACATACAGACCTACAGACCTACAGACATACACACATACACACCTACACACATACACACATACACACATACACACCTACAGACATACACACATACACACATACACACATACAGACATACACACATACAGACATACACACATACACACCTACAGACATACACACATACACACATACAGACATACAGACATACAGACATACAGACATACACACCTACAGACATACACACATACACACCTACAGACATACACACCTACAGACATACACACATACAGACATACACACATACACACATACACACATACACACATACACACCTACAGACATACACACCTACAGACATACACACATACACACCTACAGACATACACACATACACACATACAGACATACAGACATACAGACATACAGACATACACACCTACAGACATACACACATACACACCTACAGACATACACACCTACAGACATACACACATACAGACATACACACATACACACATACACACATACACACCTACAGACATACACACCTACAGACATACACACATACACACCTACAGACATACACACATACACACCTACAGACATACACACATACACACCTACAGACATACACACATACACACCTACAGACATACAGACATACACACATACACACATACAGACATACACAGGAGCAGTGAGCAACACAATCCCCGCAGCAAAAAAAAAAAAAAAAACTCCTATAATTTGGCCCTTATTGTCGTTTAATCAGTTGGGTTCTATATATAATAATAATAATAATGAATATATCTGTAAAACAACAGGATATATATACGTTCATCTCCACATTTGTAGAATGACTTTTTGTGTCATCTCATGATAATCAAATCAAATCATCACGTTTGTAATTTATTTCTGGTTTTTCAACATTTCACAAATATGGGTAAAAGTTTGTGCATCTCTCCAGTGGAAAAGTTACTACTACTGTGCGCTGAACTCTTCTGTTCTCTCTTTCTCTCTTCTTGGACGCCCCATCTGATCCTGGCTGCTCCTGTTGTGAACATTTCTTTCTCTTCTTTTGCTTCTGTCTTCTCCCACTGAAGGCGATTTGAATTCCAGGTGGGCGGAGCTCATCGTCAGAGGTGGGAAGTAACTAAGTATAAGTACTTCATTACTGTACTTAAGTAGATTTTTTTTAGGTATCTGTTCTTTTTTTGACTATTTATTTTTATGGAAAATTTTTACTTTTACTCCCGACGGAGGTAGATGGTAGAGCAGGTCGTCCACTGACTGAAGGGTCGGTGGTTCGCATCCTGGCTCTGGCTGTTGAAGTGTCCTTGGGCAAGACACAAAGTTCGGCTCCCAGTAGGTCAGAACCTTAGAACCCTACTGGTGTTTGTAAAGTGCATTGAGCACCATGAAGGTGGAAAAGAACTATATGTGCAGTCCATTTTTTTCATGAATATCTGTACTTTATACTCCTTACAGAATAGACTCATTACTTTTTCAAATACAATAAGTGTGACAGATTGAAAAATAATTCACTTTAGAGGGAAAATGAGTGTAAAAACCAGAGAAAAAGAGCACAGGGTCAGAACCACAGTCCTAAACAGTTCACCTTTTTACTAACTTTACAATCGTAGTTTAGTTTTTCACGTCCTTGCCCTCTCCCAGTCTGCAATTTATTTAAATTTGCCTGTAAACATTTGTATTTATTTATTTATTTTTTTACCCCGCATGTATTGTAGGTTATCTGTCAGGTACCAGACCTGCTTCAGTTCTATTGAATGTGGAATTAGAACATGGAAACTTTTATTATTTTATTTGGTTAAATAAATATTTCATATATATATATATATATATATATATATATATATATATATATATATATATATTAGGATTTTGTCTGGTGAAATAAATATTTTTCATCCTTGGTGAAAATGGCTTAATTAAAGATTTTATTTCCTAGATTTTTATTTATTTTTCAGATTTTATTATTTAATTCATGGCAAAAAAATGCAGTTTTACGTTTGTATTTTATTACAATTGAGAAGTTGTACTTTTAAGTAAAGGAGTTGAATCAGTACTTGTACTTTTATGAGAGTATTTTGGTAGCTGTACTTATACTAAAGTACAGAATGTCAGTACTTTTCCCACCTCTGTCATTGGACGCTCAGGCCTTTGGCCCCGCCTCCTGCTGGGTGATAAAGCTGTTATTCAAAGCCTTCCTATTTTCCATATCTTTTTTTACATTTTTCTATCTCCTGGTTGTTTGAATCTTCTGTAAATGATTGTGCTGGTATTTCACTGCCGTTTACCTCCTCCTTGTAGCTTAGAGGCTGCTGGTTTCAGCTTTTACTGCCGTGGTTCCTCTGTCCACCAGCTCAAACTCAACATAGAACCATAAAGTTAATATATTCTAGAGTGTGTTGAGCTCAGGCTGTGGGTTCAAAGGTCAGGAAACACAAATACTGCTGTGGAATCATCAACTTTTTAAGATGATTAAAGATTAAAAAGTTGAACATGGTCTTTTGTCGATCTTCATCTTTCATGGTGGTCGTATGGTTCAATCAAACAAGAACTTAGTGACTACACTGGGAAAAATGCCCCAATAAAAACCAGTTTAACCCTCCTGCTGTCTGTGGGTCAGAATGACCCGACAGTCAAACTGAGTGTAAATCACAGTCATAGAGTTAGTTTCTGAATACTTTAGATCAGGGGAGGCCAACCCTGGTCCTGGAGAACCACTATCCTACATGTTTTAGATGTATCCCCCTCCCCACACACCTGATTACCTCTCATCAAGCTCTGAAGAATCCTGATGATGACCATCAGGTGAGTTGGAAGAGGGAGCCATCTAAAACATGCAGGATAGTAGCTCTACAGGACCAGGGTTGGCTACTGCTGTTTTAGATCAAAGACTCCAGACAGGTGGACTGCACTGCCTTTAATCTGAACCAAATGGAACATTATTGAACCTTTGATCTGGGAAATCTGATTAAAGAAATCTGACCAAGATCACTTTACCTGTTTCAACTGGTGGATTTTTGGCTTAATTCAAGCTAAAATGTCTTGTACTAAAGTTTTTGGGGGTTTTAACAGGTTTTTAGAAGGACATTTTTTCCAGTCTTCTGGCTCCTTTTACTGTTGAACTAATTTAGTTTTGCCAAGAGAAACGTCATAAACTCTATGAAGTTTCCCTTGATATTTTACTGTGTTTATTATGACTTTGGTTGAACCACATTTTGCTGATGCGGAGGTGATTATAATGGGTTAAAGTGTTAAAGGTCCTACTATTATATTTGTGTCTGTGTTTTGGGCTGAGTGTGGACATTATAGACAGTGTGGACACTGTCAGTGTGGATAGTGAGTGTGGACAGTGATGGTGTGGGCAGCATGAGTGTGGACTGTGTGGACAGTGTCAGTGTGGATAGTGGACAGTGTGGACAGTGGACAGGTGTTTTTGTATTTAATGAACATGAGTTAAAGTGTGTGATATTTTTCTACAGCGTGTGTTGGTTGTTGTTTGTGTTCTGAAAGTTGGAACATAATAAAACTGAACTGCACTCACTGATCCTGTGTCTGTTATTTCTGGGTTTAGTCTCATGAACAAAACAGTCACACCTGATTATTACACTGTAGAAAATAAATAATAATTTAAAAAAAAAATACCTCTGATCAACAGCATTTTCACTTGTTCCATTTAGTCACGATCTTTTTTCTTCACCACAAAGTTTTTCTTTTTTACTTTAACAACGTACTCGACTTCAAGTGAAACACAAGCCTCCTGTTTTTTTCTTTTTTTGCTCCAGATTCATTCTGTTTAGATTAATTTCTCTTCCTCATCCGTCCACCTGTCAGCTCATCTGGCTGCTGATTGGTCAGATGCTGCTGCTGTCACTCACTGCAGAAATGTGTGTTTGTGTTTTTCTCTCCTGCAGCTGCTTCGTCCTGACTTGATCCTTTACAGCAGCGTCTGCACTTATCCTTTGTAATGCATTTACCCAGAATGCACCACTGCAGGTTTTTGTTCAGTTCCTGTGAGGTGGACACAGTTTGAACCTCCATTTTGCAAAGTGTGAACTGTTTGTTTTGTGTGTGTGTGTGTGTGTGTGTGTGTGTGTGTGTGCGAATGACAAAATATGATGCCATGTTTTGGAAGTTGATGCATCATCATCGACGTAAAAAATAAGACGCTTCAGATGGAAACTCGGCAGAGAAAAGAAACTGTGACTTTCTACACTTTTTATCTTAGATTTTTTTTTTACTTCATCTCATAATCTTGACTCTTAATTTTATAATTATGCATTTTTTAAAATCTCATATTTATGACTTTTTTTTCTCATAATAATGACATTCTATCTCAATTAAGAATTTTCTTTTAAATTTTTCCTAAATTTTCTGTCCATACCTATTAAACTGAGTAACTGTGACCTGATTAAACACATTATCTACACAGTAACTCACTTTTAAATGATTTATTTTTGGATACTTTTGAAATTTTTATAATTTTTCCTGGTTAAATAAGTATTATTTCATTCATGACAAAAAAGCAGTTTATTAATTTATTTTCTTTATCCCAGTCTGAGGAGAGTACACGTCCATGTCCTCTGTGTCTGTTTTATTATCCTTTTCTCTCTTGAAGCTGATGTCCTTTTCTTGCAGCAGAAATAAATTAAAAAAAAATCCACCTCAGACTATAAATAAATAGATTTTGATCATTGTAGATGTTTTCAGAATAAAAGCATTAGTAAAAGACAGAGGCCCAGAGGAACATCAATCCTCAGTTGTCCCCTCCCCTCAGTGGACGACCTTCACCATGCTCACACACAGATGGAACAAACACATCCAAAAACTGTTTTTTATTCAACAGTAAAAACCACCTTTAATTAGCCCAGCTGCATTATCCCTATTCATTACATGTATGGGTCTAGGAACGTTTCATAGTCAGGGGAGGTGTTGCGACACCCCCATTTCTCCAACCAGATGATTTCATAGCCTCCACTTTTTCCTGAGTTTATATATTGTATCGTTACTGGATCCAGGAAACAGACAGAGTTGTTCTCACCTACTTTTTATTTCAGGATAAACAGTTACTGTCGTCACAATCACACCAAACAAACATCAATAACATTTTGGGGCTGTTACAATATCTATGGTTTAAACTGTTTACCCGCCCAGGCGGCACAACAGCATATGTAAATGGAGCGCACCTCAGTTCACCGTTAATGTAAACAGCTCTTCTTCGTGTCATTAACCAGCAAGTAATGAGAAATGTTACTGTTGTTAAACTAAGTTAACTAAACTATGTCTTGTTCTGTGACATTTACCCTAAGACAGTGGTTCTAAAACTTTTTTCAGTGATGTTCCCCCTGAGGAACATATTTTTAGTCGCCTCAACCTGACATGAGCAAAACATTTTTGTAAGAAAAAAGAGGAACAGTGTCTCATTTTTAAAATCCAAATTTATATCAGTTTCTTACCTAATAATATTTACTTTTTATCTCAGAATTTTAGCTTATGAATTGAATAAATGCTGAGGAAATTGAGGAAAAACACATTTTTGTTGTTTTTTTATAGCCATATATTATTTTTTTAATGTAAAAATGTAACCATTAATGCATAATTGTTCATTAATTTTCCAGTGATAGATTCAGAATATTTTGTTCATGTGCCACAACCTAGAACACCCCCACATTTTAAATGGCTGTGACGCCCCTGGTTGTTTTTCACTTGACATCGTTGCAGCGTCACTTTGTTACACTCACCCTCTGACTCTATATGTGGTGACAAAAATGCAGCAAAAAACTACTCTTCCAAATGCACCTGTTGATACTCGTGCATAACTTTAGTTGACAAATGTGAACTGCTGGCTGTGCACATGTTGGTTCAAACTGTAAGTAAACAGGAAGTGGCAGCTCAAGACGTCGCAAATGATTGGTCACATTTTGCAGGAAAGTCACAGTGATAAGTTAAAATTGCAACATAAAATATATATATATATATATATATACAAATATTTGGCTGCAAGACTAAAAAATGCATTGATCTCAAACAATGTTGACACCCTCTCTGTCGTGTTAAACAATGAGAACAAATGCAGACAAAAAAAAAAATAAAAAATTGCAACATCGTGCTGAATTAACGGAAATTGGCTGAATTTGCATTGAAGTAGCAAATCACAACATTGCGAAATCCTGGTGGGTCTGATATTATACTTAAGTTTGACCTAAAATTAATCAAACAGTTCAAACCCCCCCTTCACTCAGAGGACACATGGTGTGGCTGGGCTTTATGTTTATTACCATAAAAGGCAGATGCTGCAACTGCTCTGGTTCAACCACCAGACTCAGAGGGGGAGGGGCCAAGATGGCAAAAGCACAGGTAGATAATGGTTAACCACAACTATTAAGAGGTGTATTAGTCTGACAGTTTAATGTTTCTGTAGTGGATGTATGTTTACTGATAGATAGTCTAATGTGGTGCATGAACTCACCACAGAACCAGTGGGGAATTAAATGTAATATGATCCAGAGGTGTGTAACAGAATATGAATATT
Source organism: Siphamia tubifer (assembly GCA_020466265.1). Classification (NCBI taxonomy): domain Eukaryota; kingdom Metazoa; phylum Chordata; class Actinopteri; order Kurtiformes; family Apogonidae; genus Siphamia; species Siphamia tubifer. The sequence goes on from CM035795.1 coordinate 14,344,851, forward strand.
AACTCTAACATGTGCCACCATTAAGCAGTGACGAGCTCCACACACACACACACACACACACACACGCGCGCGCACACACACACACACACACACACACACACACACTCAGAAAAAAATGAATGAATGTATTTATAGGGCCACATCATTTCTATTTTACCAGAGAGGAACTTTCTTTATATTTAACCCTTGTGGGGACCTGAATTTTCATCCCCATAGTGCCTGAGGTCCCCATCATGTAAATTTGTAAACATATCAATGTTCCCATAAAGATAGGAATACAAACACACACACAGAAAAAAATATTGATAGGGCCACATCATTTCTATTTTACTAGTGCTGACATTTATTTATATTTAACCCTTGTGGGGACCTACATTTTGGTTCCCATAGTGTCTGAGGTCCCCATCATGTGACTGTGTAAACATATCAATGTCCCCATAAAGATAGGAATACAAACACACACACAGAACAAAAAAAATATTTATAAGGGCATAACATTTCTATTTCATTTGTGGGGACATGAATTTTGGTCACCATAGTAAATGGTCTGCACTCATACAGAGGGTTCAAGGACACTTCAACATGTGGACAGTCAGAGCCGGGACATGAACCGCCAACCCCAAAGTCATTGTGTGACCTACTCTACCAACTGAACCACAGCCTCCCAGTGTGGTGTCTGAGGTCCCCATCATGTGACTGTGTAAACATATCAATGTCCCCATAAAGATGGGAATACACACACACACACAGGATGACTGTGCATGTTTTTAATATTTATTGTATTCACTGTTTTTCTATAATTTTTATTTTTTTTTTAATCTTTTTACTCTGCACTGACTGGGTGACATCTCTTTACCTCCATAGAACAAACTGTTACAATGACAGTAAAATCTCAGTTGCATTTCCACTGTAAAGTGGATCCTGTGGGCGGAGCCTATTTTCTCAGGTTCTGTGGTTGAAGTTCAGTGTAAACAGGAAGTGCATCAGCGTGCAGTGGCTGTGATAACAGTCAGTAAAGGTGGTAGATTAGACCACTAACTTTCACTTCTGCTGCTTTTATTAAGTTTCTTTTTCCTGGCTGGTGCTAGGTGGGTGTCGGCTTGTCAGGATGTGAGCTGTAACAGACGACGGATATGGGACAGTTTCCCTTCTTCACACAAACAATTCACTGTTTTTTTTTTAGGACTTGAGTCACAGGTTCAACAAAAATATATTTCAGCAGTTATTGAATTATTATAGTTTAAATGATTTATAGTTAGTAGTATAGTTAATAGTTATAGTTTAAATTATTTAATATCATATTATATGTATTATTTCATATTATTTCATATTTAACTTTTTTTAAAGGACAATGAGATTATATTTTTACCTAAATTAAACAGTTTAACAGTTTCTTTTTATGTGGGTGATATTTCGAGAATGTGAGAAAACGTCAACAATCTATAAATAATTTTTACAGACACGACAACAGTCATTAAACTCCATAAACCAACATTTTGTTTAGTCATTCCTAACTTTCTCCGGACTCTTCCGTGAACTTTCCGGCGCTCTAACTACGTCATCCTAAAGATTACACTGGTTGGTTGTAGTACCGTCCTATTCCATACAGGGGATTTGAAAGACAACCTTTTAGCCCCGCCTCCTCTGACTATGAGCACGATTAGATAGAATGAATAGTGATAGCGCAGCTATGCTAGGTTATATTTATTTTGGGGAAACATATTTATTAAAAACAAAACTGACATTGAATTTAAATGTATTTTTTGTTTTGAGACATTTTTAGTAGAATTTTATTTTAATTTTGTAAATTTTTTGTTAATTTTTTAAAAGATTTTAAATCATGCAAGTTTATTTTATGTCTGTCCAAATATGGGTTTATTACAAGTTTTTTTTAGGGGGGGGGGGTCATTTTTCTTTGCTTGATTAATGAAGAATTCGAAAAATTATCTTTCTAAAATCACACTCTCATCTTTTCTTTTTTTCTTTTCTTGTAGTAGATCATTCTGAGCCACCGTAAAATATATATGAAAGTGAAAAAAGAAAGTCAATAATTTATTCTTAAACTAAACCTTTTCAGTAAATTTGTTTTAACCTTTTAACACATGAATGTAAATCTTTTTTTTTAATTAAGTGGAGATAATTAATGTAACCTATTGCTTATAGAATAGATAATTATTCAACAGTAGGCATTAAGGGGTTCAGAATCACTAAATTGAATCAAAAAACAAAAACAACAAAAAACAACATTTCCTAAATTTTCTTTTTTATTTGAATACATTGTTGTATTTTTCCAAATTTAAGATCAAACCTTGAATTTTCTGTTTCAAATTTACATTTTTTATTAGATTTTTTTTAAATTCCAAACCTTTTGGAGTCAGAGTATCTCCATACTTCTCAAGGAGTTTGTCACCGCCCCTACAGTGAAAATGAAAGTTAACAGAGGAAATGGTCCGAAGAAGTGAAGTCAGTTTGCAGAACATTCCACAGCACACACCATGGCCTTTAACCAGAACCCCTTTTTTAACCCGGTAAGTGGCTTTAACTGTGTTTTCATAATGCACAATTTATTGTAGTAATTGTTATTTTCTGCATTTTGTTCAAATGTGGTAAAAGTATTCACATAAAAATACTGAGAAAATACTGTGGTAAAAGTAGAAGTACTGATTCAACTCCTTTACTTACTGTTACTTTACTCTTTTAAGAAAAGAAAAGAAAAAAGGAAATAAAAGAAAATGAACGAAAAAGAAACTGCTATATTTATTTTTTTATTTTTTGCCATGCATGAAATAATATTTATTTAACAAGGAAAAATCTGAAAGGTTTCAAAATTATCCAAGAATAAAACCCTTAAAAGTGAGTTACTGTGTAAATAATGTATTTGGTCAAGGTCATAATACTCAGTTTTTGAGATAAAAAGTCATCATGAGATTATTTAAAGCATAATTATGAGATAAAATAAGACAATAAAGGTATAATTATGAAGAATCTTAATTATGAGTTAAAGTTTAAAAAAAAAATCCCGAGATAAAAATGAATAATTACACAATTTCTCTCCAAAAAAAAAGAAACACAACATTAAAGAAAGATCATTTCACATATGAAGCACATTTCTCAACAATTAACATAGATTCTCACCTCTAAAAAACATAATTCAGAACAAAACAAAAAATACTTCAAGGGTATAAATGATTGCCATAAAATAATACAATTAATACATTAATGATGAAAGTAAAAGAATACAAATAATTAAAATAAATTAAAAAAATAAAAACAAGGGGTTCATGAAAGATTAGATTTTGTTATACTGTAAATATAATTGTGCTCGTGTTGTTATGCTATAACCTCTGTAGTATTCCGAAATAAAAGTAATGAAAAGAAAGTGTGTATAGTTCATTCACTTTTTAAATTTATTTTAGACAAGTTTGTAACAAGGAAATTTCATTTTTAAGACCAAACCATAAGGTGTAGTCTATATATATATATATATATATATATATATATATATATATATATATATATATATATATATATATATATATATATATATATATATATATATATATATGAAGAGTTCATTTGCAAAAACAGATAACTCCATTTTTCATTCTTTTCACAAAGTACCATTTTTTACTCTGCATTGCAGGTAATACTCATTGATTTGATATATTATTTATTCAATTTATTGGACCTTACTAAATGAAATAAATATTATATCAAATCAATGAGTATTACCTGGAATGTAGAGTAAAAAAAAGCCATTTTGTGAAAAAAATGAAAAATGGAGTTGTCTGTTTTTGCAAATGAACTCTTCATATATATATATATATATATATATATATATATATATATATATATATATATATATATATATATATATATATGCTGTATGCATTACCTAGTTTCCCCCTTCACCATGAATTGCATTGTGGGAAGCCTTCTTTACGTTGCTTCAGTATATGTGCCTGGAACCACTGTCACCCCACAAACTCTGCCTATAGGCATGAGAGCCACTTTATGATCCAATCATATCAGTTCCATATCATTATTGTAATTCCGCACAAATATTACATTGGGTCCAACTCAATCTGTCACTGTATGTGGGAGATACATACAGTTGTGTTTAAAAATGGCCACTTAATGGTGAGGTCATCACAGCCACGCCCAACATTTAATAAAAATGTAAACGATAACTTTTGATCCAATATGTGCGTTGGTGATTTTCAGCTAGTTTGGTGTAAATTAGATGTATACTCTAGGACAGTGGTTCCCAACCCTTGTCCTCAAGTACCACTGTCCTGCATGTTTTAGATCAGGGGTGTCAAACTGTGGTCCTCGAGGGCCGGTGTCCTGCATGTTTTAGATGTTTCCCTCTTCCATTACACCTGGAGCCCATTGCATCATTATCAGTCTGATGAAGAGCTGATTATTAACTCTTTAAGTGTCAGTGCTGATGCATTCTGAATGGATTATTTAGTTTAAATATTCAGACAAAATCCACTATTTTCCTTTTAGTTTTATTTAAACATTTTTTAAATGCAAAATTAAAATTGCTGTGACCAAATTTCAATATTAGTTTTCTTCTTTCATAATTTTTTTTCTCCAAATTTTCCACATTATTTGTCATTTTATAAATATTTTTGTTGCTCATTTTGTTTATTTTTCTACATTTTGTTTATTTTTTATTTTAGTATTTTTCTTAAATGTTCTGCCATTTGTGTCTTACTTTGCTCAATGTTACCAATTATTTTGTTAGTTCTCAGGAGTTAAAGGGTTAAACTGAATCACATGGAAGAGGGAAATATCTAAAACATGCAGGACACCAGCCCTCGAGGACTGGAGTTTGACACCTGTGTTTTAGATGCTAGAGGGATACATCTATAGCATGCAGGATAGTGGTACTTGAGGACCAGGGTTGGGAACCACTAACCTGACTTATGTCATCTGGCTGCGTTACGCTACGCTCACACAACCATCTGAGGAGCACAGGGATCAAATCTATTTCCAAATGAAGGAGTCAGTCAGTATGGTAGGGTGGGGCTGGTGTGGAGTCTTTTCAGATACACAACAACAGATATGTGCGTACGGTATTTGAGTGTCCATATAGACTCTGTTATTTCCAGCGTTTTGTCGACTCTACCACATGTTCATTCCTTAAAAGATGAATGATTTTGGAAGCGTTTGTTAATGGAAATGATGTTTTCACTCTTCTTGGTAAGAGTTTGATCTATCAGATGGTTCCACTGGTGGATAAGGAAATAGTACCAGTGCAGAAGCCCATGGTCATTGTGGTACCCCCCCCCCCCTGGTTGTGTTGGTAGAGGACCAAGTCAAAGAAGCTGGTAAACTAGGGCTGACAGTAATGGAACTGGAAGGAAGAAATGATAACCACATCTGTAACAGATGTTGTTAGCTAGTGTTCTGTAGCCCTGAGTCATGGCTGAAGGATAAATGTAGAACCGTGCTTTACTGCGAAGTTTACCAGAAGAACTTGGTGGCATCGTAGTAGATGAGGTTATAAATAAACATGAGGTATAAATGATACGTTTAAACCCCTTCTGTTGATGTGTATATATCTGATGAAAACTATTTTCACCAGTTAAGCGGCTTGACTTCAATGTGAGTGGATGAAGCGGCGCGTCAGTCAAGAGAGGAACAAATTTTTAATGTAATCACATGCAAGGATTTTAGATAAAGCCCCTCCTTTGAAAACGGAGCAGTTGCAGAAGAGTCCCAGATGGTATTGTGAAATACTCAGGTTAGGAAACCACTGCCTTCCAATATGGCTGACATTCTGTTGGGTTTAGGGCGGGGCCATCATGTAATGTTTACTTGTCCTACCATGAGAATGTCTGACCCACATCAACCTGCTAGTTTACCTGATGACATGGAGCATTACATGAAGCGTCATAACATCTCACCTGTAGCATCATCTAACACTGTCTCACTCCAAAAACTGACACCCTGACAAAGTCTCTCTGAACATCTTGATCAGACACAGTGGGATTCTAACCCATTCACAGTGATATGAGACGTTCAGGTTTAAAACACTGGGTTCTTTATATGCACACCTGCACTGTTCCTTTTTTTAGTACTCTTATAGAATTGTACATTTTTAGGATTTTATTTTTTATCTATATTTATATAAGCACCCTTTCTTATTCTATTTATTTATTTATTTTTTTACCTTGCACCTTTAATAAAAGTCCATTCTATTCTATTCTATTCTATTCTATTCTATTCTATTCTATTCTATTCTATTCTATTCTATTCTATGCTATTCTATTCTATGCTATTCTATGCTATTCTGTTCTATTCTATTCTATTCTATTCTATTCTATGCTATTCTATTCTATGCTATTCTATTCTATTCTATTCTATTCTATTCTATTCTATGCTATTCTATTCTATTCTATTCTATTCTATGCTATTCTATTCTATGCTATTCTATTCTATTCTATTCTATTCTATTCTATTCTATTCTATGCTATTCTATTCTATTCTATTCTATTCTATTCTATTCTATTCTATTCTATGCTATTCTATTCTATTGTAAAACACCTGTTTGCAGCATTCAGAGTGACTAACCTGACTGTGGTGTTTTATAGGTTATGGTTAGTGCTATTGCAGTGGACGAGTTAGAAACCCACTGCATCAGAAACCGACACTTGGTCAGGGTGTCTGTTTTTGATATGCTAGGAGTGAGAATATGTTGCATCATCATCATCATCATCATCATCATCATCATCATAATTGATGGGCTTTTATTTTTGGTCAATGGAGAAAGGACAAATGATGATTGACAGGCGGGAAATGCAGAGTCTTTACAGAAAACTCAAAGTTATATTTGGTCACACAACAGGAACAGTAATATTTGGTAAAAATAAAAGCAAACCATCTGATAAAAGCAGAGAAAAGTGTTTCGTAATGTTGTCAAATTATTCCATTTGTGGACGGAGGGAGTTTTTGTTCCTGTAAAGTCTGATCGGAAATTCAGACTTTAAACCCATAACAGATAATTTATTCATCAGATTATAGACCTGCCTGAGCTTCTACTAGAATGAGTATTTACAGGATGTCATAATGGTTTGTCTTCCTGAATTATAATATATAATTATTATAAATAATATATATATATATATATATATATATATATATATATATATATATATATATATATATTATATATGTAGGCTACTAATTGTAGTACTGTCAAAATTTGTAATCAGATTAATCACAGGGTTGGTTTGGATTAATCATGATTAAATATTTATTTTTCAAATATATTAATTGCAATTCATTTTACATGAACAAACAGATGTAGGAAAGAAGTGAAAATATCTGCACTGACCGTGTTGGTCATACGCTAGTTGATGGCATTAGCCTCGTGCTAGTATTAGCCTCGTGCTAGCATTAGCCTCGTGCTAGTATTAGCCTCATGCCAGCATTAGCCTCGTGCTAGTATTAGCCTCGTGCTAGCATTAGCCTCGTGCTAGCATTAGCCTCGTGCCAGCATTAGCCTCGTGCTAGCATTAGCCTCATGCTAGCAGAATCACTGACTAACATATGCTTCATGTTAATGTCATATTTTAATCTGGAAGTGATTCAGTAAAAAGAAAAACACTTTTTTGCAGGAGACTGCAGAAATGATTCTTCAAATATGACTAAACAGTTAATTAACATACTTTTAGTTAAACGTGAACTTAACCTTTGTACTAGTTTAACTTGTAAAATACTACTACTTTTTGTGGTTGAATGTTTTGTTCTGCTTCTGATCTTGTCACTTCCTCTTTTTTTCAAACTGGTTTTGGTTTAATAGGAACTTCTTCTATTTTCAAATGAGTCTGTGCCCCTTCACTGCACAACCCCCCCCCCCCCCCAAAAAAAAAAAAGGGGAGAGGGGTAATGTTTTTGAATTGGTATATGTGTCTATTTGTCTTTCAGCAACTTACGCAAAAAATACTGGATCAATTTCTATCACGTTTTCAGGAAAGGTCTGAGATGGTCCAGAATAGAGCCCATTAGATTTTGGTGAATGTAGGTCAAAGGTCACACTCACCAAAAATGTGTTTTCATAATGATCAGACATAGGGCAAATCAACCCTTTGCTTATCATTCCTGTTCACTCAGTTTAGCATTTAGCTTCTTTTTGCTCTCACTATTGATGTGCACTGACATCAGAACCTTGGAGGACAAATTTGGGGACTCTAGGTCAAAAGTGGGCGGGGCTAATAGGATCAGTCTGGTGGGCGGGGCTAATAGAATTAAACAAGAAAGAAAGAAACTAAATTATTGTATTAATACAAATTAATCCATCATCAAAATTAACCTGATTAAAACATTTAATGCAATTCAATGGAACAGATGTTTACAGTTGATGGTGTAAAATAACATTTTTAATTGCATAATCATAGTTTAGCACATTTTGAATATTTTATCATGTTTTTGGTGGGTGTTTTTCTGTATTTTACAAGAGTTTTTGAAAGTTATTGAAATTTTCATAACTTTTTTGTTCATTTATTTCATTTATCCTGATTATCCTGACCCTCGTAGTTAATCAAAATGAACCCAAAGCAACAATGTGATTAACATGATTTAAAAACTTTAATAATTTAACAGCACTGATTTAAACTAATAATTAGGACACAAAATGATGTGACTTTTAAAAAAATCTTTATTAAATATTGATAAAGTTTTGTGTAGATGTTGAACAGTTTGAGGGAAAACTGAATTATCAGTTGTGAGTTTGTTTTATTACAGTTTGTACTTTGGCCACGTATTAGAACAAACATCAGATGATGTTTGAGTTTTATGATGGAAGCGCCTGTGGTTTATTTACAGACCTGTTCATCTGCTGTCGGTGACTCAAAACTAGGCCACAGATGTGTGATGTCACATCCTGCACCGAGGCAGATGGGAAATGAGTTTTTGATGGTGCAGTCTAAGGCTGAGCCATCCTGGAAAAATATACATAAAAGTTACATAAAAGCTGAACCTGAACCTGAACCTGAACCTCAACCTGAACCTGAACCTGAACCTAGCCTAAATCCTAAACTTAACTTGTTTGTTTTTTTCCATTAAATCACAAATGTGATGAAGAGTTTATTTATTATAGTAGATGACATTAGAAGTCGTTCCATAAACATGATGGTAAATATTCTATTGTTTTACAGATACATTTATTATTCTTCTGTATTCCTCCACCACTACTATATTCAAATGTCGTGGTTTCCTGGTGTGGTTTCCACACACACACACACACACACACACACACACACACACACACACACACACACACACACACACACACACACACACACACACTATCTGCTTCTCTTGTTGTAACAGCTGTCAACATCCTGTTTTTAATTCACCTGCCTGTAGTGAATAACACTCTTTACATTACTAATATATATATATATATATGAACACAGTTTTACATAATAAACTATTTGTGTTATGACTGCAAAGTGAGCTCTTACCAACACAAAATCTTTAAATGGAAAAATGAGTTGTTTTCTCTGTTCAGTAAATTTTTATGTGAAAGTTATATTTGTGTTATTTGAGGATAAATGGAAAAGACACTAGTGTTGTGGTTCTAAATAATGAATATAATTCATGTTCTGGTGTGTTTTCCAGAGGATCCCCTTCACTGGATCCATCCAGGGTGGTCTGCAGGAGGGGAAGTCCATCACCGTCAGTGGGCGGGTCCTTCCTGGAGCTACCAGGTCAGACTCAGGGCCTGGATTTGACCTCTAACCCTCATATTATGTTGAGGGTTAATTTGACCCATGTCAGTTTTTGTGTTGATCGAAGTACTGGTTATACTTTCTGTCTTTTTTTTTTTTTCATTATTATTTAACCTTTATTTAATCAGGAAATATTCCATTGAGATTAAGAAGGGAGGTAAAACTACTCACTTTAAGTACTTAAGAAGTACAGTGACTGGTGTGAAAAAATACTCTGGTGAAAGTAAAAGTACTGATTCAACTTAAAAAGTACAACTTCTCAATTGTAATTGAGTAAAGAAATCAAAACTGCATTTTTTTCTTGTTGTGGATGAAATGATGATTTAACCAGGAAAAATCATAAAAGTTTCAAAAGTATCCAAAAGTAAAGCCTTTAACAGTGAGTTACTGTGTAGATGATGTGTTTAAACAGGTCACAGTTATTCAGTTTAGTGTAGGGGTCTCAAACATGTGGACCGGGGAGTAAATGCGACCCAACAACAGTTCCAATGTGGCCGTTGGGATGAAGAGCATAATAAACTATTAAATGACTAAATTTTTTCTCAGTTTTATCTTTGCCTATAAATAAAAAAATTTTCCCATTGTTTTACTGCAAAAAAAAATATTAAATTGGGAGACAGATGCTATTCTGGTCATTTTCATTTGTTTGGCAATGTGTATATTTTAGTGGGCGTCCAGAATTTTAAAGATGATGCAGAAATTAACAACTAGTTCTAACTAACTAATTCTGAAAAAGAATAGAATAGAAGTATTTTATTGATCCCACAATTGGGAAATTACTTTGTGACAACAGCAGCTTTCAACATATAAGTAAAACAGACAAACATTGAAGTGCAAAAAAGGTAAGATGCAATGTCATATTAAAATGGCCATACAGAATAACTAGGTAGTGCAAAGTAAAGTAGTAAAAAATGTAATTATAGTATTATTTGTTACAGAAAGTGTATGGTGAAAAGTAGAAATGAGATGTGATTAATGATTTATTGAACATAATATAATATAATATAATATAATATAATATAATATAATATAATATAATGTAATGTAATGTAATGTAATGTAATGTAATATAATATAATATAATGTAATATAATATAATATAATATAATATAATATAATATAATATAATATAATATAATATAATATAATATAATATAATGTAATGTAATGTAATGTAATGTAATATAATATAATATAATATAATATAATATAATATAATATAATATAATGTAATGTAATGTAATATAATATAATATAATATAATATAATATAATATAATATAATATAACATAATATAATATAAAATAATATAATATAATATAATATAATATAATGTAATATAATATAATATAATATAATGTAATGTCATGGAATAGAATAATATACAGTATAATAAACATAATATGACGTTTTTTAACATGAAGTGTAAAGTGTGTGTAAAAAACACACTCGGGTACCAGTGGGTTAAAGCCCTTGTTTATTTGTTTCCTTGTGTCTTTGTGCAGGTTCTGTGTGAACTTCCAGTGCGGCTCCAAACCCAACGCAGACATCGCTCTGCACTTCAACCCTCGCTACGACAGCGGTCCAGCCATCGTGGTCACCAACACCCAGCAGATGGGCAGCTGGGGCGTCGAGGAGAGGAAGCAAAACTCACACATGCCCAGTGGATCCCCCTTCAACCTGGTCGTCTTGGTTACCCAACACGCCTTCAAGGTTAGTACGGTTATATTTGCACATGCTCACTTTGGCTTTTGAGTTTACTTCAGTTTGTTGTGTGGGTTACATCGTTTTATTTACATGTATTTATGGAGCAATCTTTGGGACAAAATTAAATAGATTCACAGGAAAGTAATCTGTGCATATTTGGGACATGCACGTGTCTGTGGTTGTAATTGAGCATGAAATAAATATTTGCAAACTCTAAAATTAATCTCTTTTAAAAAGCATATTTTTCCATCTGCTTAGTAACATGTTTACATTCAGTGGGTCGTCTCATCTGATCTGAGGTCATAGTAAAAAAAAAAAAAAAAAAAAAGGGGAGGGGGGACTCTCGGGCAGCTCCACCCCTAACACCCTCCTCTAAACCTGACCTGACACTGGCCAGACAGAGAATCGAACCCTGACGCCCGGTCCCAGTGCACGCCATCAGCAGCAAAATCATTGATGAAAAACTGCCCCTGTTTTTATTTTCCCCAATTAATGGTAAAGAATCTCCCAGAATGCACTTCCCTCTGTTGATCTCTATCACTGCACTGGCAGATATTGACCCTTAAATGTGTGCATGTCAAGTTCCTCTTTCAAGCATAAAGTCAGAAAGACTCATAGACCGCAGAACCCTAACGGTGATGTCCAAAACCAGAGCAGGGGGTGGGGGTGGGGGTGTGGGGTGATGATTCCACTCCCATATATATCTTAGGTTTGACCCCTGACACATGGGAACATCATGGATTCAAACCCAAACATCTCTTAAAGCAGCTGTTTGGATGCTCTCTGCTCTCTTACCTCCAGTTTGGAGGCGTGTGGTTCCTCAGGTAAAACTCTGCTAAACACTGACAGTTGTTTTTGAAAATGTTCCGTGAACAGCTGAGCATCAACGGCATCCATCTGATGGACTACGGACACCGCATCCCATTCCACCGGGTCGATACCATCCATGTGTCTGGATCAGTAGAAGTTTCTGCCATTATGTTCCAGAACCCCATGGTAAGGGAAGGGGGGGGGGGGGGGGGTCACTGTTTATATATGAATATATTATTATTATTATATTACTGAAGGACGATACAGAATGTTATATATATGTTGGTTTTGTCTATTTTTGTTAATGTGGGAGTGCTGGTGTGATCATTTATAAATGGATATTATTATATTAGTGTGAGGATTGGTTTTATTGTTATTTTCGTTTTTATAATTTTTTTGGATTATTAATGTTGAATAGTAATTGTTATATAGAGATCATCAGGAATAAACATTAGGGTTAGAAATATATTTATTTCCTACTCCTTTTCAAGTATGTTTAATTTCATTTATTTTATTTATGTGTGTGTTTGTATGTGTATATGTGCCTGTGTGTATATATAATACATAAATATATTTAATTTTTCTTTTCTTTACATTTATGTATCATTCCTAATATTTTGTTAGTTGATTTTCTTCTTCTTTTTCCACTGTCTACATGTTTAACTTAATTCTCTGTTTCCCAGCCTGCCTATAGTGCAGCCGTGGCCTTCCCCACCCACGGTGCCTACCCCACTGGTGTCGTCTACCCCCCTGTGCCTGGATTCCCTGCTCAGCCTGGGTTTGTTCCTGCAACGCCGGTGAGTTTCAGACAAAGGAGTTTTTCAACAGCACTCAGAGGAAATGAAAATGCAACACCAGTTTGGATTCAAATATTTTTTTGACTGAAAGTAATGTTTTTTTATTTTAACAATTTCGATATATTGGGTGATGGATTAAATGTGTTATTCGGCTGAACTTATACTTATTAACTTAGAGAAAGAGAGAACATATCACACCAGTGCTCAGGTCTGTGAGCGTCAGGATTGATTTTAAAGTGTTTTTATTTGTCTTTAAGAGCCTTAATGCTTGTGGCTGTGTTTATTTGTCGCATCTGCTTTTAATATATGAGCCCTCTTGGACCCTCAGGTCCTCCCAGGAGCTTTTAATTGTCCCGAGTGTTCACACTAAACCATATGCTCAGGCCTCGTTCAGTTTGTATTTCCCCAAACTACGGAACAGTCAACCTGAGGATCTGAGGTCCGCTGTGAGTGTTCATATTTTTAAGGTTAAACTGAAAACCTACCTTTTTAACTTAGCTTTTAATTACATTTTTACTTTTGACATGAGTGTCTTCCTTATAAACGAACTGCAGCCTGGAACACAGGAAATACACACACACACATACACACACACATACATACATATACAGGCACACACACACACACAGAACCAGGAAAAGGAGTCTTTTCTTACACTGCTCCCATTACATAGAACACGCTACAAAAATACTGGTAATTTCCTTAACATATCACTTTAATTGGTTTTAAATCCAGACTGAGAACACTTGAGGTCAACTCATTTAAATATAACTGTTTTTTTTTAATTGATTGTAATTTTATAACTATCTACTGTAAAAAAAAATCAAATAATTGAAATAATAACAAAAATGTGAAAATTAAAAAAAGAATGGATAAATAAAAAATAATAATATTTAAAAAATACCTAAAATAACAATATTAAAATAATAATGTATTTATAGGGCAATATCATTTCTATTTTACTAGTGGGGACCTTTATTTATGTTTAACCCAAGTGGGGACCTGAATTTTTGTCCCCATAGTGTCAGAGGTCCCCATGGCGTGACTGTGTAAACATATCATAAAGATAGAAATACACACACACACACACACACACACCACCCTTTCCTCTCTCATACTTCCTCGCATGTTACGTGACAGAATCAATAATCACTTGTTTGTTTTTCTCAGTGATGTAACGGTGCACATGTGACCCTACACTTGGAGTTTATAGAGCATTTTGGGCGAGTCGGTACTGATCAATATGATCAATATGTATAAGTGTTAAAAGTACAACTGAGTACAAATGTTGATTTACATGATGACCATTCATGTGGAACAATATCACTCCAACTGTAACTGGAGAACTTTAACTGGAGAACTCAGATCATGAGCAAAAATATAAGTGTTGCATTTTTATTGCCTGTGAGAATATATATATATATATATATATATATATATATATATATATATATATATATATATATATATATATATATATATATATGTGTGTGTGTGTGTCTCACTATCTGGGTTTCCATTATAGTTTTCTACAAAATAAAAGCCATATTTCTACGATTTCAACAAAGTTCAGTTGCCGGTAGTTTTTAGCTTCTGATATGTGATTTTAATAAACACGTCGTAATTGTCCTAAAATACTAACGCTGGTTTAAGGAAGATGAAGGCTCTGAGTTTTTGCCAAATTTCCATGTAGGGCATGTGACGTATGACAATATAAATGAAATCACTATTTTTGTGAAGCTTAAATTTTCAGTTACTCATAAGTTAGTCGTAAAAACGTCAGAAGGTAATTTTTTTAAAACTTAAATCTGATTTATTTTCTGTCAAAGGTTGAACATGACAGATGTGTTGAAGAACATTATACACCTGTCTGTCTGTCTGTCTGTCTGTCTGTCTAGCTAGCGACTGACCGACCTATCCATCCATCTCTCTCTCTCTCTCTCTCTCTCTATCTATCTATCTATCTATCTATCTATCTATCTATCTATCTATCTATCTATCTATCTATCTATCTATCTATCTATCTATCTATCTATCTATCTATCTATCTATCTATCTATCTATCTGTCTGTCTGTCTGTCTGTCTGTCTGTCAGTCTGTCTGTCTGAAACATTTTAAGAACAATTCTTAAATTTTTTTACATGCTTGTAGAACATTATGTTCTCTAAGTATGATAAGGATGATGGGAAATTCCAAAAGTTCCAGTCTTAATTGTAAATATTTCCAAAGCATTTAAAGTAGGTAGGGTTGTACTCTAAAATTATGACCAAAATCAGACTGTAAATGTTGATCTATTTTCAGGTTCTATAACTTCTGAACAACAAGAGCTAGAGGTTTGAAATATTCAGATCTATTTCACAGTAATCTATAAATAATCCAAAGAAATGTTCAAATATGTTCTTAACATTTATAACTGTATGTTACAGAGAGTTTTCATCCATCATGAACTTATAAAAGTCTCCTTTTGTCCACTCATTACACACAAACTAATCATCATATTGATTCTAAATGTTGTGTGTTGTATCTGTTCTACCTGGAGAATAAATCTGTGGAAAATGAAGGTTCTATGTTCTGTTATGGATGATATATGAACATCTGGAAATCACAAATACCTGTCCCACCTTCAGATTAAAAGGTCAATATCAGCATGTGTGATGGATAGGATTACAAAATAAAAGATCATGTGACAGGAAGTGACTGGAAATGTTGACACAAAGCACAACTTCCTTCTATAAATCCTTTTATTTTGTGTTTTTTTTTGTTATTTCTGAGGGTAATGGAAACCCTAGTGATGACACCAAGTCCAGATATTGATGAAATTGTTGGAGTTACATGTTATCTGTAAACATTACTTCCATTCCTATCATTCAGGTTCATGTTGCTTTCCCAAAAAAACCCAACCGAAGGCAGAGTAAACCTAAGAAGGAGGTAAACCATGTGACCTGGAACACTGGGATCAGCTGATCAATCCAATCATGAATATTATTACCAAACCAGAATAAAATGAATTGTTCAGGAGCAAAGATGGAGCAGAGAGTTGGGTTTGACAAAAAAAATATTGAATTCAGCAAAAAAAATTGTTAAAAAATAATAATAATCTTTAATTGAGCAAAAAAAAAGAATGTCAGTGGAACCAGTTAAAATGGTCTTGGTTTGATTATTTAAATCAGATTATTTCCAGATCTATTGTCTATAAATCAGTTCCTTTGTAGGTGATTCTGTCTGATTTTAATCTGATCAGATATTTGGACTAAAAATTAAACAAAAAAGACTTGGTCACAATTAGATTGTTTCCAGTATATGAAAAATAACCAAGAACATTTCCACGTGTTCCATTGGTAGATTTTTTGTGTGCTTGAATTAAGCAAACATAAATAAATAATTAAATAAAAATAGGCAATAAAGTAAAATAAATCTTGAATTAAGCAAAAAAATATTGAATTAAGTAAATGTATACATAAATACATAAATATATACATGTTTTTTCTTTCTTTCTTTTAAAAAAAATTTATACATATATTGAATCCAGCAAAACAACAGTGAATTGAGTAAAAAAAAAAGATATGAATCAAGAAAAAAAAAATAATAATAAAATCTTGAATAAACCAACCATTGGCAGATGTTTTGGCTTGAATTAAGCAAAAATAAATAAATAAATAAATGAATAAATAAAAATTGTCAATAAAGTATAAAAAATATTGAATTAAGCAAAACAATATTGAATTAACTAAAAAAAAATGTGAATCAAGCAAAAAAATATATTAAAGTTAAAAAAAGTCTTGAATGAACAAAAATGTTAAATTGATAAAAAAAATATTAATCAAAAAAATCCACCAGTGGAACTAGTTAAACTGATTTTGCTCATATTTAATCAATCATATTAGTTCCAGATCTATTGTCTATAAATCAGTTCCTCTGTAGGTGATTCTGTCTGATTTTAATTTGATCAGATATTTGAACTAAAAATGAAACAAAAAAGACTTGATCACAGTTATGTTTTTTCTAGTGTCTGTGATTTTCATATTTACTCTGTTATGTTTTCACTAGTGTCTGTCTGTCTATTAGCAACAGAACTCAAAAAGTTATGGACATATTTACTGGAAAATTTCAGGAAATGTCGATACTGGTACAAGGAACACAATATTCAGTTTTGGTGGTGATTGGTGGAGGTGGACGTAGGTGTTAGTGTTGGTTCACTTCTCTTCTTCACCGTTCCACAGTAGAAACACTTTTTGCTCCTGAATGAAACATCATAAGAAAAACAAGTGCAATTTTAACAATTGTTTTGGCCCAATTTCAATTGACATTACAATTACAAGCACACAAAACATTTGGTAACAGATGGATTATTTGTCAAATGACACTGATTTAAGACAGTTCAAGTTATTCATATGTTTTTGTAAAAAGATAGCATGTTAGTATAATACTTTTCATGTAGTTTAACTTTTTTTTTTTACACTCAGACTAAGACAAAATCTGCAGTTTTCATTATATATAGGTTATTCTCATCATAATTTACATATATTTAATATATTTATTAAATATTATATCCTCTCATTAACACTCAATGGTGTAAAAATTATTTTAATTCAGGTTCCACATACAGAATAATTAGAATTCAATTGGCTTCAATATCATCAATGGAATTCGTCCCAGGGGCCAGATTGGACTTTTTGGTGGCCTGGATTTGCCCCCCCGGCCACATGTTTTGACACCTGTGACTTAAACAGTTTCCTTCTCAGATTGTTATGAAATTACTCACATTTCATGTCAAAGTCAGAAGTTAAGCTGTTTAACAAGCAAATTTCCTTGTTGCTTTTATTACTTATACTTCCACCATCATTTCAAATAGATTTTCTGTATTTGACAAATAGTTTTTCTGGAACTTTATGATGGGTATGTGTCATATATGATACAAGGGGCTTTGAAGGGTTAACAGACACAGATTAATGGGAGATGTGTGTGTGTGTGTGTTGGGGGCGGTGCATGTTCTCCCTGTAACTGCATGGGTTGTGTCTGGGTTTTGCAGCGTCCACATATGTGACCCACCACCACGAAACCAGGCATAAGTGTCTGGAAATCAAAACGGGGTTATCAGTGTAGCTTGGTAGAGTGGAAACTAAGGTTTAAGATGGTGAAAAAAATTATGTTTCTATCACAAGTAGAACCAAAGTTATGGTAATTTTAATATCCACATTTGGACATATTTTGCAATTTGCATTTTTGAGAAATTGCCCGTCAAATTTTTGGACTGTTTTGGGGTAGGAAGTCCTTAGCAACGCATAATAATTTGTATCTGATTGACACAAATTTTTCACAGATGTTAAAGGACACTCTGATGGACATGTCACAGAAGTTTTATATATTATAATAATAGGAAAGAAGTTTGATGTATTATAATCACTTGGCTTACGCCATTGGACAGAACATTCAATATAGGCTTTTACCTCGTACCAAACACTTGGATGTTTACCCACGGAACGGAGATCGGTTTGTTCGGCGAAAAGAGGTGGAAGTCGGCTTTGTCTTTGCTCAGCAATCCCTGAACTTTTGTTGCCGCTTAAATAATTGACTCAATAAACACCTTTATTGATTGGATTTCAATGTAATGACCACAGGAACTGAACATAGAGGTGTTAATGTACCGTTTTTTGATAAGATGTAAACACACATAGAGAATCGCCTTCCAGCCTAAATTTGGCTGTAGCTCTGAACGGGTCAGCGCAAATTATGCTTGGTTTCGTGGTGGTGGGTCACATATATTTATCAGGGTGGTATCTGGTCTGTCTGGTGTAAGGGCATCTGGTCATGTGTCATCATGTGTGTGTAATGTAATGTCTCTGCTGGTGTGTGTGTGTGTGTGTGTGTGTGTGTGTACAGGTGGTTCCGTACCAGGGCGCCATCAGCGGCGGGCTGAGGCCAGGCCGGACCATCACCATCCAGGGGAAGGTCCTCCCCACGGCAACCAGGTCTGGACCCACTGTCTCCAACCACTGTTCAGTTTGGTCTTTTCACAGCGGAGCTTCAGGGTTTGTCTACGGGACAAATGTGGCCCATGGGATGAATTTCCAAAGTGCAAAAATTCACAGTAAAGACTTTGGAGCTCATCTTAGTTCAGGTTCCACAAACACACCAATATGATATAAAGTAAAATAACAGCGTAATAACCCACAGAAAGTGAAGTGCACATAAACTTCAAACACTGCAGGACAATAAGTCGTCCCTTCAGAAAAGCTTAAACACCTGTGAGCCACACAGAAGGGCTGTTACCAAAACTGGTTTTTATTTGAAAAATATTGCCAGAGTGTGACCCTTTCTCTCTGGAGCCGGTGCAGAGACTCTGATGCATGCACCTGTTTCCAGTCGTGTTGATTACGCTAATGCTCTCCTTTCTGGTCTTCCAAAAAAGACCATTGAAGCCCTGCAGCTGACGAGGACCAGAAGGAGACAACATATCACACCAGTGCTCAGGTCTGTGCACTGGCTCCTGTGAGCTTCAGGATTGATTTTAAAGTGCTTTTATTGGTCTTTAAGAGCCTTAATGGTTGTGTCCATGTTTATTTATTGGATCTGTTTTTAACATATGAGCCCTCTTGACCCTCAGGTCCTCAGGTAGTAAGCATTCATTAGGGTAAACTGAAGACCTACATCTTTTACTTAGCTTTTAATTAAATTTTTACTTATAACATTATTTAATTCTGCTGTTTTATGTTTTTACTTTTATTTTATTACTATTAATATTCATTTATTTTATCATTTTACATTAAAAAAAAAATCTTTTAAGTTGTTCCTACAACTGCGAGATAATGGTGAGTCTGATGTAAAGCACTTTGTGTTACAAGCACCATGCATGAAACGTGCTAGTTTGATTGATCGATTGAATAAAACAGTTGATTTGGTATCAACTGCATTTGGGGAAATGGAAAAAAAACAGGGAAATTCATCAAATATGGAACTGGTCTGGGATCAGTATCAGTCTGAGTCTGAGGAGAACAGAAACTTCAAGCACGACAAGGTCCTTTAACCCTTAAAGACCAAATATTCACCTCTCTCTCTCTCTCGTCTGAACCCACTTTTTCCTCACTAGGGTCACAGGGGTCACTGGGGGCCTAATCCAGCTACATTGGGTGAAGGCGGGGTACACCCTGTATGAGTCTCCAGTTCATCTCAGGGCTGAACATATATAGACAAACAATCACTCTCACATTCACACCTATGGACAATTTAACCAGTTAACCTATCAGTGTATGTGTTTGGATGGTGGGAGGAAATTGGAGAAAACCCACGCAGACACGCCCTCAAATGTCCACCTTTAACCCTTTCATCCCCCATAGAGGGTTGGATGTGTGGGATGAAAACAAGGTAAAAATCATTGACAGTTTTCACAGGAATAATGACACAACATGTTGGTTTTTGCTACTTCCTCTCCTGCTCTGATAATGAGAAGTCCAAATTTTGGGGGAAAGTTTTATCACACTTGTCTGCATTGTTGTGCAACAGGCAGTAACATGATATTCAAGTGGGTTAACCAGCAGTCATTTCCTGGCACAGTGGCTTTTAACGTTCCCTTTCCCAGAATTAAGAGCTGCAGCCACATGCATTAGTAAGCATTTATGGGGGTGGAGCTCAGTTGTTTGGCTTCAATCATCTTTTCATGCTCTTTTTCACATGAGGCAAGTGTCCAATATTGTCCAGTATTCTGTCAATTTTTGCAACAATGAATCAAATAATTAGATAAATTCCAGTTTTGTTCATTGTTTTTTGACTAGATCAGTCAATAAACAGGGATTGGTATTAGGCTGAGGTATTTTCAGGTGCACATTCACGTCTGGATGGATGAATAGGGATGTACTGTAATAATACCACTCTACAATTTCTTTTGAAAGTATCTGCTTCAGACATTAAATGTGTTAAATCTTACATCATTTAATGAGATGCGTCAGAAAACAAATGCCTTTAGTGCTGGTTAGCTCATTTTTTAATATATATAATGGTGTTATTCCACATATATGGTGGTTTATGTACATGTATACAATTGATTTTTAAATATTCCACTAGAAAGAACCTGTAAAGTGAATGGATCATAATGTGCCGACAGTGTCTTGAAGTAGATCTGAGACCAATATTCATTTGGACTAAAAACTATTCTCTTGTTCATTCTAAGAATTTCACTTTTTGACCCCAGAGTTATTTTGGAAACTTGAGCCAAACATTTAAGAGTTTTCTTTATCAGTAACACACATGTGGGAACATTTCATTAGTTTTATTCCAGACACATTTTACTTGTAGACCAGTGTATTTCCATTACCTGAGTGAGAGCATCTGTACATTTGCTAAAACTAATTACAACATATACAGCTTCATGCTAACAGGTGCTAATATTCACCAGTTAAATATGTTAGCAATATGTAGAAGTTCTGAGTCTGCTTTGAGAAAGTGCTGTTAATGTTGATGCTTTTGGTTCATGTGTTTCATCATTGATCAAGTCCTGCAGTGGGAGGCTAATGCTACATGGGAGGCTAATGCTATTGTGGAGGCTACTGTAATGCTAATGCTTGTTGTGATTTGGGGCTCTGCAAATAAAATTGAATTAAATAAAAAATCCAAACATATATTAAAATAATTCATGCATAACAAAAAAAAAACCAAAACACATTCACCCCCCCCCCCCCCCCCCCCAGACACACACTCCAAGTACAAACCAAAAACAATTCCACCAACCAAGGCAAAATGAATGAATGAAGGCGAAATGAAACAGTGAAATGTTTTTTTAGTCAATACTCAAAAACAGTGTTTTTTGTTTGTTTGTTTGTTTAGTTCAGTTTATTTGCACATATAAATAAAAACAGAATACTGAAAGTAAATATCAAATACAAGAATAAAATTAAATAAACTATACATAATAAATGTGATGGAGGCTTGTTGGAGTTCACCTCCATTACAATCAATGATAATAACAGTAACACAAATAAAGTAAAATATGGTTCTTATTTATATGACAATGAAGATGCAAACCCATAACAGAAAACAATGAGTCAATGGGACTGTAACTCAATATAAAATGTCATGTGGGGGTGGCATGTGATTTTTGAGATTTTGTTTTAAGATAAATATTGATGTGAAACATTTTAGGTGGTGAGGGAGATTATTCCAATTTATTATACATTTGTATCTTACACTCATTTGAGCCATGGATGTTCTAACCGGGGGAACATGTACTAAATGCACAGTTGTTTTGATGAAATTGTCTTTTTTCCTTTTGGTAATTTTTTATGCACAAGTGATATTTATACAATTTGAGGGTGAATAGAAAAGTTAACTCTGTTCCTGTTAATGTTGTTCCAGTCTTGTGGTGGATTCAACAATGTGTGATTTTCTGGGTTTTTTGTTGTTCTAGGAATAAAATGTTTTGTTCTTTTTGGCAGGTTTCATGTGAATCTGACTCATCCAAGTGGAATCGCCTTGCATTACAATCCACGGTTCAATGAGAATAGCGTGGTTCGAAACACCAAGACGATGGGGCAGTGGGGGCACGAGGAGCGAGGGGGGATGCCCTTTCACCAGGGGCGCACCTTCACTGTAAGACTGTGTTCAAAACAACATACTCAGACTATTCATACTTTGTACTGCCTACTCAGTGATCAGTCAGTATGCAAAGTATCTACACTGTAGCATACTAAATGATAACCCACAATGCATTGCGCTCCTATCCGAGCAAAAATCGACAGGGTGAAGCTGATTTCATTTGAGCTCTAAACTCTTTAGATACATCAGTTTATTGATTTTTTTTAAAAATCAGGTGACAAAGTACTTCTTTAGATGGTGAATGTAGCGTTCATTTGCCTAAATACCATCTATTTGCAATTTTGTTCAGAGGAATTTGGCCAAACGATAGCTAGCTGTAGTGAGCAACGCACTTCCGGTTATTTCCACAAAATAAAACACCCCTTTCCCCATCGTATAGGAAAAACAACACTGATAAATCTGGGCTTTTACTTTGTAAATAAAAAGCAAATCTACACACAAACTACTAACTTGACACCACCGTTTATACTGATCCCATCCCATTTATGGAATTTGGCCTGTCATGTGACGATCAGACGTCAGAATGATGACCAGACGTCACATCGCGTTGCATCTTGGGCAATGTCAGTGTAAGTAGGAACAGAGAACGTTTAATGGACCATTTTCACAACTTCCGCATTTCGCACCGGACATACGTCAGAGGAGTGTACCCCTACTTCTGCTCCAGCAAAACTTAAATAGCAAATGTGACAGCACGGACCAAAGGTTATTGTAACATACCACGATGTTCTTGTAATGTCCAGAAGCAGTCTTATATTTCGTTCCACTCCTTCTCTGTTAATGGCGAAGCTAGACAAAAACGGCTCCAGGCTATTCAGCGTTATGAAGGGCTGAGTTTTATAATTAAAAAAAGGAGCAGTTATGTTTGCAACAGACACTTCACATCAGAACACTACAGTACATCATGGTGAAGACTGTTTGAAACCAGTGTCTGTCCCTAGCATTTTTCTTGGAATGATTATATTCCTACAGGAAAAAGGAGCCAGTATATGAACGGTGTCAAAAACGGCAGCTGTTAACGTCAGTATGAGTTGATATAAAACAAATCGCTATGGTTTTGAATGTTATAGTGAACACAAATAAGTAATGTTCGACTTAAACTGTCGTTAGGATCTTTAACCTTTAGATGCCAGTACATCACTGTCAGCAGTAAACAACAGTAGCATTGGAAGGAAAGAATTGAAATAGGCATATAACTGCAGCCAGTGAACAATAGTAAGTCACAGTAAATATATAAACACTGATCAAACCTGGAGTTTGTGAGGCTCCTCTTTTTTTCTTTGTGATTGGTAACATCTAGCCCTCACAAAAACCTGCCCGTCTACTACATTAGATATTATGACAAACACCTACATAAACACACACTGCCAGAGAAAAATGTGAACGGATTATGATAGCGTTCAGCTAACGTTAACATTATGCTAACGATATGTTGACTTGAACAATAGACAGAACAAATTGAAAATAGTGAAATAGTCCATGTCCTCTATACTATCCATACATAACCATATAACCCTAGTCCTAGGTATAAGTGGATATACTAATGATTTGTGGACGTATCAGTTCAGTAGTACTTAGCCCCGGGGCTCTCTCTCCTTACATTACTATTTTTTCCTCATTGAAAAAACCGTAGCCTTTATCAAGGTCCTTTTTCGTTAGTGAATTTTCCTCCACGATTCTCCCAATATCGGCAAATGTTAAAAGTGGCAAATTTCTTCGGGAACTTGAAAAGACTCTTTCAATAATACCGGCTTTCTACTGTCTTGATGTTTAACAGGAAGTTCGGTCACGTTCCTGTGACGTATGTCCGCTTTTTGTGAAAATGGTCCATAGGGGAGAATGAGCACGCTCAAGAACTCTTCCAGGTGGTACTGCAGCTAGATGGTGACTGCGAACAAGTACAGAATGAATTGCGTTCTATGGAGCTGAGCCCCTGGAATTATATTCAGTTCCTGGGATATAATTTTTTTGTGTGCCAATTTTAATATTGCATTTGATACTAGGGGTAAAAGAATGCATTTTCTGGAATATATACATTTTTGTCCTTTTGAAATCATGTCAAATGTCATTTCAAGATATGCGTGTGACGTCACACTTTACAAACCACTTTACGGCTGATGCCTTGTCATCTGCTCGACAGCGTCAGCTAGCCTTGAGAAGTTATATCAGACCATTATGTAAGTTTATAATGATATATAACACAAAATAATGATATCCAATATTGTACGTACTGCTATAGTCTCTGTAGTGCAGTGATTGTCAAATCCGGTCCTCGTGGCACAGTTTCCTCATATCTTCCTCTTTTTTTATAATTTTTTTTTTATCTAAAAATATTTTAAAAATAATGAATACATTGTTTAAAAATAAATAAATAAATAAATAAATAAATAAATAAAAAAAAAAAAATATATATATATATATATATATATATATATATATATATATATATATATATATATATATATATATATATATATATATATATATATATATATATATATATATGTATATATATGTGACCCACCACCACGAAACCAGGGATAAGTGTGTGTAAATCCAAACTGAGTTATGTGTGTAGCTTGGTAGAGTGGAAACTTAGGTTTAAGATGGTGAAAAAATTATGTTTCTATCACAAGTAGAACCAAAGTTATGGTAATTTTAATATCCACATTTGGACATATTTTGCAATTTGCATTTTTGAGAAATTGTCCGTCAAAGTTTTGGACTGTTTTGGGGTAGGAAGTCCTTAGCAACGCATAATAATTTGTATCCGATTGACACAAATTTTTCACAGATGTTAAAGGACACTCTGATGGACATGTCACAGAAGTTTTATATATTATAATAATAGGAAAGAAGTGTGACGTATTATAATCATTTGGCTTATGCCATTGGACAGAACATTCAATATAAGCTTTTACCTCGTACCAAACACTTGGATGTTTACCCACGGAACGGAGATCAGTTTGTTCAGTGAAAAGAGGTGGAAGTCGACTTTGTCTTTGCTCAACAATCCCTGAACTTTTGTCGCCGCTTAAATAATTGACTCAATAAACACCTTTATTGATTGGATTTCAATGTAATGACCACGGGAAATGAAAATAGAGGTGTTAAGGTACCGTTTTTTGATAAAATGTAAACACAAATAAGAAATCGCCTTCCAGCCTAAATTTGGCTGTAGCTCTGAACGGGTCAGCGTGACTTATGCTTGGTATATATACATATATATATATATATACATATATATATATATATATATATATATATATATATATATATATCCAGCAAAATCTAATAATTTCCAAATCTCACCATTACCAACCTTCCATGAAAATGTCATCAAAGTCTGTCCATACATTTTTAAGTTATCTTGTACATAAACCAACCAACACAATCCAACAAACACCGGCAAAAATATAACCTCCTAATTAAGGTAATTCAGCAAAAAAAAAAAAAATTCTATTCTTCATTCACTCTCACATACACACTCTGGTAAACATTTCCATTATGTTACATTTTTGCCAGTCTAAATCATGGATCATTGACAGGTTCCTCTGCTATTATTTCTGTGCAGATGGTAAAGTGTCCACGTGACCCCTGCACTTTGACCCCTGTGCTGTCACAGATTCAGTTGTGACCCTGACGGTCACCGTGGTAACTTCTTACTGGTGCTTTTCTTTCAGCTGACCATCTGCTGTGAAAGTCACCACTTCCGGATAGTGGTGGATGGGATGCAGGCTCACACGTACCAGCACCGCTTCAGCGCCCTGCACACCATCAACACCCTGGAGATTGATGGCGACATCACTCTCACCTCCGTCACGGTGTAAAAAAACCCCCGCCACATCCATCCAGCACATATTGCAGGCTGGAAACAGAATTCTGATGAATATTCAACCATCTGCTGTAGAGAATGTCTGACATTTCATTAAATCTTCTGTGAAAAAAACCTTGTGAAGGGAATAAAAGTTAATTCGTTTTGTGTCTAAAATGTAGGATGAGTTAAACACAGATTGAATGATATGGATTTTTTGGGGGCAGATACCATTTGTTTTTTGTTTTTTACAGCTGTCAAGTGATTCAAATGTGTAATCAGATTAATCACAGGGTTGCTTTGGATTAATTTTGATTAATCATGATCAAACACTTCATGTCAGTTGACTGACTGTTCTGTTCTTTTTTTTTGGTAATCCAAATTTCCCACAAAAATACATAAGAAACTGCCTAGCCATGCTAGCACCAACTAGCGGTAGCAAATCTAATTTGCTATGGTAGTAGTCTACTTATGCTCAATGTAACCTTTGCCTCAATTTTTCTGAAACTGGCCGACGAATCAGTGAAGTATAGAGTCAAAGGGCAGGCGTAACAAAGGGACGCTGCAATGAGAGAAACAACCATAGAAGAATAACAATGGGTGGTGATTATCTTTTAACATGTGAAAGGGCCAACACACACTCGAGGCCACACTCTGGACCTGGTTACCTCTAAAGGTGTAGACATTTGCTCTGCTGATGTCAAGGACTTGGCTTTTTCTGATCAGTTCTGTGTCTTCTTTGACTTACAGATCATTTCAAATGTTCAGTTAACTTCTGTGTCTGTTAAGAAGAGGTACATAAACGAGAATACCAGTGCTCAGTTTATAGAGGCCATAGCTATGGCACCAACAGTTAGTGCGGAATCAGCTGATGAACTCCTGGATAATTTTAACAGGAAAATCTCAAATGTCATGGGTGCTGTTGCACCTATTAAAACTGAAACTAAGACGACCTTGAACAGACAGAAAACACCATGGAGGAACACTGTGAAGGTAAAGGCCTTGAAAAGAGAATGCAGGAAAGTAAGTGGAGAAAAAACAAACTTCAAATTCACTATGGCCTCTACAAACAAACTGTAATTTTAACAATGAGTTAATCAAGGCTAGACAGCAACATTTTTTCCGAAATGATCAATAAGTATATCAACAACAGTCGCACATTGTTTGACATCGTGGATAAGCTTTCAAACCCCCCCTAAACAGATAGATCCAGCACTCCTGTCCACAGAAAAGTGCAATGAATTTGCTTCCTTTTTCAGTGACAAAATCCTATCTATAAGATCAAACATCAACACAATGCAGCAAAACAAAACAATAGCGATGCAAATTATAAAACCTCTAAGAAACAACTCAACCACCATGTTGACATTTGACACAGTTGACCAAAAATCTATAGAGGAAAACAGTTGAGCAACTTAAACCTTCAACATGCTGTCTGGACACAATGCCATCAGACTTTTTTAAAACTATTGTGAAGTCTGTCCAAAGTGATCTGCAGCAAGTAATAAACAGTTCACTTCAATCAGGTACATTTCCTAAAACCCTAAAAATAACTGCAATTAAGCCACACTTAAAAAAGAGAACACTTGATCCTTCCATGTTTACCAACTACAGACCTGTCTCTAATCTGCCTTTTATGTCCAAAATCATTGAGAAAGTGTTTTTTAATCAACTTCTTGAATTCCAATGGACTTTTTGACAAATTTCAGTCCGGCTTCCGACCTCATCAAAGTACAGAAACGGCTCTTATTAGAGTGTTGAATGATATAAGGTTGAACACTGACTCAGATAAGGTGTCAGTTCTAGTTTTACTGGATCTTATTGCTGCCTTTGACACTGTGGATCACACTATACTGTTGAACAGGTTGGAAACATGTGCAGGGATCAATGGACCAGTCCTTGGCTGGTTCAGGTCCTACTTGGAGGAGCGGAGTTACTTTGTGACCATTGGAAGTTATAAATCTGATCGAGTGGCTCTCACATGTGGTGTCTCTCAGGGGTCAGTTCTTAGTCCCATTCTGTTTAGCCTATATATGCTCCCCTTGGGCCAAATCATGCGGAATTTTAATGTTAACTATCATAGTTATGCAGATGATACACAGATTTATCTTGCCTTGTCCCCAGATGACTGCAGTCCAATAGACTCATTGTGTCACTGTTTAGATCAAGTAAATAACTGGATGAACCAAAATTTCCTTCAGTTAAATCAGGACAAAATGGAGGTAATTGTTTTCGGCAATAAAAGAAAGAGGCTTGCTGTTAGTAAATACCTTGAATCACTGCCTCTAAAATCCAAAGACCAAGTCCGAAATCTCGGTGTGCTGATAGACTCAGATTTGACCTTCATCAGTCAAATGAACTCAATCACCAAAACAGCCTTTTATCACCTAAAGAACATATCCAGAGTAAAAGGTTTTATCTCCCGAACAGACCAAGAGAAGCAAATTCATGCTTTTATCTCCAGTCGACTGGACTACTGTAACGGTCTTCTGACTGGACTCCCCCAAAAGAGCATCAAACAGCTGCAGCTCATTCAGAACGCTGCAGCTCGAGTATTGACCAGATCATATTACCCCAGTTCTAAAGTCTTTACACTGGCTCCCATTCAGATACAGAATAGATTTTAAAATTCTGCTACTGGTCTACAAGTCACTGAATGGTTTAGGTCCAGAATACCTGAGTGACATGTTAATAGAATATAAACCCAGTCGGGCTCTAAGGTCAACAGACTCAGATCACATAGTCCAGTCCAGAGTTCAGACTAAACATGGA
This sequence comes from Siphamia tubifer, assembly GCA_020466265.1. Classification (NCBI taxonomy): domain Eukaryota; kingdom Metazoa; phylum Chordata; class Actinopteri; order Kurtiformes; family Apogonidae; genus Siphamia; species Siphamia tubifer. The sequence goes on from CM035795.1 coordinate 14,374,082, forward strand.
GAAGCAGCTTTTAGCTGTTATGCTTCTCGCAACTGGAACAAACTACCAACTGACCTGAAATCAGCCCCGAATGTGAACATTTTTAAATCCAGGTTAAAAACATTTCTCTTTTCATGTGCTTATGAGTAAATTCTTTTGAATTCACTCTTTTGAACTTTTAATGTTGTTTATTTTATGTTAGAATGTTTTATGTTTTAAGCTGTCTCTTTTCCATTTTTGTAAAGCACTTTGAATTGCCCTGTGTATAAATTGTGCTATACAAATAAATTTTGCCTTGCCTTTATCAAAGATGAGTGAAGAATGTGAGAAAACGTCAGCAAACATTACCACCATTTTGTTTAGTCATTCATAGGGCATTAACTAAAATGTCGACTAGTCGACACGTTGACTTCCATAGAACAAGTCGACTTAAATTTGGAGGAGTCGACAAGTCGCATGTTATTCTTTCTCTCCCTGCCTCTCTCTCTCTCTCTCTCTCTCTCACTCTCTTATTCTTTCTTATTCACTCTCTCGCTCTTTCGGTGTGTAAACACAGACCAGACATAAACACACCTGCAGGTAAGACAGTTGTGGTGGGCTAACAAAACACACATCGCATGTGTGGAAAAAAATGGCACGGCCATCTGAAGAGGTATCTGTTAAGCTGAGTGATACAAGCAGCCTCCGCTAGCTAACCTATGTGATAAACAGTGCAGACAACCCACATTAAGACAACATGCTCTTTTTTCCCCCAAACATGATGTGGACAGTGTGGGGTTCAGCTTGTTGGCCACTGCCTTAAACTTTTTACACTTAATATAAAAAGTGAGGATGTGTGACAGACGTGTGGACAGTCCAGTTTTAGAGCTGTGGGTCCAGACAAAATGTGGACATATGTTCACCTACTGATGTTGTGCAGTTAAATTTAACAGAAAACTCTTTGCTAACGTTAGCCTTTGTTTTGTTGGTGTTAAAATGCATATGCTTGTGTCTTGTCAGTGGACATTGTTACATTGCAGTGAACTTTAATACAAGTTGCTTATTGCTGGACAGACGGGTGTCCATGTTTTTTTTGTTTTGTTTTGTTTTTCGCCGTTTCTCCGTTGACAATGTGATAACGTCATCCCGACCAGTCGACTCGACTTAAACTTTATTGACGGATAAGTCTACTTGAAAAAAACTGAAGTCGTTAATGCCCTAGTCATTCATAACTTTCTCCGGACTCCTCCGTGAACTTTCAGGCATCACTGAAGATTACGCTGATTGGTGGTAGTGCCGTCCTATTACATACAGAGGGATTTCAAAGACAACCTTTTTGCCCCACCTCGCCTGTCTATGAATCATGACTAGACCTATACATGCAATGAATGGGGATAGCGCAGCAAAGCTAATAAGAAACCAACAATGTATAGAAAGAAATTACCAAAAATGGTAAAATGCACAAAAATTAGAAAATGAGAACAGGAGGTGAACAACGATCTGCCAACACGGTACTAATTACAGCACTAGAACCACCATCCATTTATGCTCAGTTTCTCTGCAGAAACTCCATGAATGTCATTGAACTATTTCCAATGGTTCAATAAATCTATCATTTAGGAATATGATATAATTTTAAACAATATGATATAAACTGTATAAAAAAATATTCAGCTTATATTTTTATAGACATTATTGAAAGACAAATTCATATTCTCAGGAAAATTGTTGCTTATCAATTAATTATGAATCAATCAATAACATTAATCAACTAATGTTTAATGAGTTAATAACTTGCATCTCTAGTAGGAAGTCCTGAAGATGAGTCATGAGATGAATGATAGTTTGCAGGTTTTTACTTGTTGGTCTACACAGGTGAGGCTCACCAGCGCAATTTGGTCCACTAAAGGATCCAGTCCCCCAAAGAGTCCAATCTGCCAAAGAGTCCAGTTCAGGCCCCCAAATGACCAAGCCCAGTATGCTAAAGGGTCCAATCTGCCAAAGGGTCCAGTTTGGCACCCCCAAAAGGTGCAGTCCACCAAAGGGTCCAGTCTGGCCACCCCAAATGGTCCAGTTCAGTCCCCCAAAGGGTCCAGTCTGGTCTGCCAAAAAGTCCAGCGCCCCCACAGGGTCTGCTAAACGGTCCAGTCCATCAAAAATATTTCCTAACATGTTGTCATACAGTGTTATCATTGGTATATTACTGGTTCAGTCCATTTCATATCAAAATTAGCCGAATGTGGAACTGAACTAAAATTACTTTAAGCCCCCCCCCATCAGTCGTCATTCTTCAAAGAACATGAAGTCTATGAGGAAGCAGGCTGCTAGCATCACTGCCTTCATCTTCACATCCAGGTCCATTGGGAAGGAGATCCCAAAGTTATCGGCATCTGTGAAACCCTCCTGCAGGAAGCCCCCCCACTGTTTACTGATCTGTCCCACCACCACCGTCTGATCCACAGACATCACCTGGAAGGTCACATCCGACAAGCAGCTGCAGTCACAGAAGGGGCCCTGGACCCTCAGCTGCGGCTGCCTCTGTTCGTTCAGGACTGTGAAGGTGGGCCACAGTGGGTGCCAGTTCTGCTCCACGTACCCTATGGGGATTCCGGGGGGGCTCTGCACCTCCAGCTCCTGGAGGCAGCAGGGGAACCAGCAGCTACCACAGTTTAGGGGTCGTTTGAGGGTCAGGACCTCATGTCCCATGTTGTCGTGGAGGTGAATGGTGAAGGGCCGCAGGTTACCACACGCCTGCAGGGTCCACATGTCGTTCTCCTCCGTGGCTGTAAAGATCTGCTGGCCCAGGATGTTCTTCACCATGTAACTGTTACTCATCTCCCAGCCCACGATCATCTCTGCAACATCCACCTTCTGATGGACCAGAATCTGATCTATCTGAGACAGGTACTCCAGTCCATGTGGGCAGCCTAAGGGGGGGCCAGGTGTGGGCATGAAGGCAGGAGCTGGAGGCATGTCATAGGGTGGAGCCACAGAACCAGGACCAACTGGATGGGGATAAACCGCATTGTTTCTTGGCTGCATCCCAATGTAGTAAACGGGTACGGAAGGCTGTGGGCCGTGGGGGGGTCCCTGGAAGGCCATGGTGGTCTACCTGCAGATGGAGGACCAGATCCACATAAAGTCCACATCAGTCACCTTTAACCCTAAATAAATCAACTAAATAATAAGTAACATGAATAAAATAAGCGACAAAGAGAATGAAACTGAAGAACATCTTTTTAAAATGTACAAGAAAATGAAAAGCAAAAACAAATAAAATAGCAAATAACATGACAAAATAAGCAATAAAATAATAAATATGTGGGGAAAATATTAGCAAAACATTTACTTCTAAAAATATATAATATAAATATAATTGTTCATTTAATAAAAGATTTAACTGAAATCTAAACTTTCATGAACATTTACATAACCAGTGAATTAAACATTGGCAAATATATGATTTACACTAAAAAACACAAAATACAGAGGATAATATTGTACTGTCAGAGCAGATAGTGTCAGTTATATAACAGGACCTTCAATGGGAAAGAGTCCAAATACTTCAGCTACACTCATTTTTAACATTCTCAGACTGATAATTATGGTTAATTCATCTGTAATAATAAAAACAAACTCCTTCATAAATAGATCTCATGTCAACAAACAGAATATCTACCTGTGTGTTGTAGGAAGGTGTCGCTTCAGCCTCTTGCCAAATAACAGATACAAATGTGATGTGGGATGTGTTGTTATGACGCTGACTTGCTCTAGCAACAGTTTCCCTGAACACAGGTAAAGGTTACCACTATTGTCATGTGACACCAGAGGATCTGCCTTCACTGAAATGAGATAACAGCTACAGAATCAGCAGTTAACACCTTCAAAGAGTGTTTAAAAGTGGGTGGAGCTAGTGGATCACCCCCAGGATGAGAACCCCAGGAAGAGTACCAGGATGAGCACAAGGAAGAGCCAATGAAGAACCCAGGATGAGTCCAAAAAGAGCCCCAGAAAAATACCACAAAGTACCTAGGAAGAGCCCAAGATGAACCCCATGATGAGTTCAGGATGAGCCCCAAAAAGAGCCCAAGAAGAGTCTATGAAGAGACCAGGGTGAGATCAAGAAAAACCCTAGGATAAATACCAGGATGAGCACCAGCAAGAACCACAAAAAGAGCCCAGGATGAGCCCAAGAATAGTCTACACATAAATGTTCGCGTTCACATAAACAGCTATGGCGGAAAAGACGACAACCATCAACAAAACCAAAGTAAAAACTGCGCTTGAAAAAGCTACAATCATGAGGGAGCTGACCGAAGAACGAAACAGGACAAGTGTGGTAATCACTACAGCTTTCCAGTGCTGGTGTCAGCTGAAAAAGGAAAAGGGGCTCAAAACTAAAAAAACTCCTAAGGTGACCAGGTTTCTACTCAATAGGTAAGATGATACTGTTATGATTATATAATATTTCGACATACTAATCCCTCATGGGATGGATGTTAACAGGTTTAATGAGGAGATAGTAAAGGCTATATTTCAGTCTGCAGAGGATACAATCCCTAAAAGTTCAGGAGCCAGACATCCAAAGAGTGTACCCTGGTGGAACAGTGAGTGTAGCAAAGGCATAAAGGCCACGAATAAAACATTTAGGCAACTCAAAAAATACCACTGAGATGATCATTTAATTCATTATAAAAGGGCCCAAGAAATAGTAAGGAGAATAATAATAAGAATGCAAAAGTGCATATTTTTGAGACAACATTGCAATAATATTGGCAGTGAGATACAGCTGTCAGATATCTGGGGAATGATTAGGAGAAGGGGGGTGGGGGCACACGATACTAATCTCAGCACTAGAACCACCATCCATTTATGCTCAGTTTCTCTGCAGAATTTATTTAGTTCAACTCCATGAATATCATTGTACTATTTCCAATGGTTCAATAAATCTATCATTTAGGAATGTGATATAATTTTAAACAATATGATATAAAGTATATAAACAATATTCAGCTTATATTTTTATAGACATTATTGAAAGAGAAATTCAGATTCTCAGGAAAATTGCTGCTTATCAATTAATCATAAATCAATCAATAATGTTAATCAACTAGGCGGCTGTGGTAGAGTGGGTCGCCCAATGATCGAGAGGTTGGCGGTTCGCGTCCCAGCTCTGGCTGTCCACATGTGAAAGTGTCCATGGGCAAGACACTGAACCCTGACTTAGGCCCCCAGTAGGACTGACTTTAGACCTGAGACACCTACTGGTGTATGAGTGTGTGTGTGAATGGGTGAATGTGAGGCTAATGTAAAGCGCTTTGAGCACCATGAAGATGGAAAAGTGCTACATAAGTGCAGTCCATTTACCATTTACTAATGTTTAATGAGTTAATAACTTGCATCTCTAGTAGGAAGTCCTAAAGATGAGTCATGAGCTAAACAATAGTTTGCAGGTTTTTACTTGTTGGTCTGCAAGGGTGAGGCTCACCAGCGCTCATGTACGCTTCTGCAGAGTCTCTACTACTCATTCCTTTAGTTCATAAGTGTCAAACATGTGGTCCAGGGGCCAAATATGTTCCGCTAAAGGATCCAGTTCAGCCCCCCTCCCAAGAGTCCAATCCGCCAAAGAGTCCAGTTCAGCCCCCCCAAAGGGTCCAGTTAGCCAAATGGTCCAGTTCAGTCCCCCAAAGGGTCCAGTCTGGTCTGCCAAAAGGTCCAGCCCCCCCACAGGGTCTGCTAAAGGGTCCAGTCCATCAAAAATAGTTCCTAACATGTACAGTGTTATCATTGTTATATTACTGGTTCAGTCCATTTCATATCAAATTTAGCTGAATGTGGAACTGAACTAAAATGACTTTGAACGCCCCCTGCTTATCAGTCGTCATTCTTTGGGCTGTTTTCAAAGAACATGAAGTCTATGAGGAAGCAGGCTGCTAGCATCACTGCCTTCATCTTCACATCCAGGTCCATTGGGAAGGAGATCCCAAAGTTATCGGCATCTGTGAAACCCTCCTGCAGAAAGCCCCCCCACTGTTTACTGATCTGTCCCACCACCACCGTCTGATCCACAGACATCACCTGGAAGGTCACGTCCGACAAGCAGCTGCAGTCACAGAAGGGGCCCTGGACCCTCAGCTGGGGCTGCCTCTGTTCGTTCAGGACTGTGAAGGTGGGCCACAGTGGGTGCCAGTTCTGCTCCACGTACCCTATGGGGATTCCGGGGGGGCTCTGCACCTCCAGCTCCTGGAGGCAGCAGGGGCAGCAGCAGCTACCACAGTTTAGGGGTCGTTTGAGGGTCAGGACCTCGTGTCCCATGTTGTCGTGGAGGTGAATGGTGAAGGGCCGCAGGTTACCACACGCCTGCAGGGTCCACATATCGTTCTCCTCCGTGGCCGTAAAGATCTGCTGGCCCAGGTTGTTCTTCACCACGTAACTGTTACTCATCTCCCAGCCCATGATCATCTCTGCAACATCCACCTTCTGATGGACCAGAATCTGATCTATCTGAGACAGGTACTCCAGTCCATGTGGGCAGCCTAAGGGGGGGCCAGGTGTGGGCATGAAGGCAGGAGCTGGAGGCATGTCATAGGGTGGAGCCACAGAACCAGGACCGACTGGATGGGGATAAACCGCATTGTTTCCAGGCTGTATCCCAATGTAGTAAACGGGTACGGAAGGCTGTGGGCCGAGGATGGGTCCCTGGAAGGCCATGGTGGTCTACCTACAGATGGAGGACCAGATCCACACAAAGTCCACATCAGTCACCTTCCTTAAAGACTCAACTGTCCACCTTTAAACCTAAATAAATCAACTAAATAATAACATGAGTAAAATAAGACACAAAGAGAATGAAACTGAAGAACATATTTTTAAAATGTACATGAAAAGAACATGAAAAAAGAAAAACAAAGCAAATAAAATAGCATATAACATGAAAAAATAAGCAATAAAATGAATAAAATAATAAATATGAGGACAAATATTAGCAAAACACTTACTCAGAAATATGTATATTATAAATATAATAATAGAATAAGAAACATGAACAAAATAAACCAGAAATAACCGTAATTTCAATGTAAAAATAAAAATAAAATAAAGGATAGGACAACATAACGAACAAAAAAGGTAAATTAACACAAGTGAATAAGAAAATTTCCAAAGAATAAATAACATAGAGAACATTTGTAAAAATGGTACACTGTTAAATTTACAGAATTAATAAAAAATAAAATAAATAAAAGCTTAATTTTCCAGTAAAACCCATGGAGTTTGGTATATGGCAGTGGATGGAAACACTTGGTTGATGTTCAGTTATTAGATTTAACAAAAATCTGAACTTTTATTAACATTTACATAACTAGTGAATTAAATATTGGAAAATATAAGATTTACATTAAAAAACACAAAATACAGAGAATAATGTTACAATAAATGGTGATAAATTCATTAAGAAATGTTAAATATAGATTAAAAACTGTGGGTTTTAGTGGGTCAAAAGTCAGTGCATGTGGACACTGTACTGTCAGAGCAGATGGTTCAGTTATATAACAGGACCTTCAATGGGAAAGAGTCCAAATACTTCAGCTACACTCATTTTTAACATTCTCAGACTGATAATTATGGTTAATTCATCTGTAATAATAAAGATAAACTCATTCATAAATAGATCTCATGTCAACAGAATATCTACCTGTGTGTTGTAGGAAGATGTCGCTTCAGCCTCTTGCCAAACAACGAATGCAAATGTGATGTGAGATGTGTTGTTATGACGCCGACTCACCTTAGCAACAGTTTCCCTTATCACAGGTAAAGGTGTGTCAGGTTACCACTATTATCATGTGACACCAAAGGATCTGCCTTCCCTGAAATCAGATAACAGCTACAGAATCAGCAGCTAACACCTTCAAAGAGTGTTTAAAAGTGGGCGGATGAGTGCCAAAAAGAGTCCAGCATGTCCCCAAGAAGAACCCCAGGATGAGTACCAGGATGAGCACAAGGAAGAGCCCATGAATAGCCCAGGATGAGTCCAAACTGAGCCCCAGAAAAATACCACAAAGTACCTAGGAAGAGACCAAGATGAACCCCATGATGAGTTCAGGATGAGCCCCAAAAAGAGTATGAAGAGCCCAGGACGAGCTCAAGAAGAACCCTGGGATGAATACCAGGATGAGTCCAGGATGAGCACCAGGAAGAACCTATGGAGAACCCCAAAAAGAGCCCAGGATGAGCCCAAAATAGACCCCAGGATCAGGACAACTGCAGATCCAAACACCAACACTGAGTTCATATTTGTGTCTTGAAACCTAACGCCAGATCTATGGATGCTTCGTATGGCTGCTTGCATCTTACATCTGGGAAAGCACCATTAGCTTCTCTTTGTTAAGGCGGAGTTATCAATCAAAATCATTCGGCCTGATCGGAGAAACCAGGTGCTTGTCATTTTAAATGACATGCTACTTCAACAAATCACATTGAAAGCAGCATGTAATGTAGATGAGAGCTCTAACTAAACCCAGTTGGTAGAAGAGCCATAACATCCTTGCCACCTATAAAATTCTTTCAAAACAGAACATATTGACAGCAGCAGGACACCACTAGAGGGAGCAAAACACAAAGGATTACAGGCCTCAGGTGACAGCTGACTGGACAGATAATGCTCTGACTACTGTTTCTAAACATCTCAACTTCCACACATGGATTCACAGAACCAGAATCAGAACCCATCAGAATCAAAACATGTGCTCTGTGACCAAAACAACATACACTTGGATTTGACCAAAACATTAAACAGGAAACAGATCAGAGGTGGAGACACATTCAACAGAACAAAGGTCAAAGTAGTTTCCAGTGTGAGCAGAGCTGTAAACGTGTCTTTGGAACCACATTTAAACCCACTTCATCACAGGTGTTTCAAGCGTCAGTGGTAAGTCCAACTGAGCTGACCCACAGCTCTAACACAACACTTCAACTGCAAATACACAAATAGAAGTCTATTAATTGACACCAACTCTTCTAAAATATTTCCACTTAGAGAAATTTGACTTATTGCCTTAGTTCGGTTAATATCTTTAGTTTTCAAATCCGTATACACACGTTAGTCAGACTGTACTCAAACCCAACTGGACATTTTGTAATCAGACTATTGGCGCTAGGTAACACAATTCTAAGTCGAGCTTTTCCAGCATGTATATACAAAGCACAGTTGCCCGACTATTGACCTTTGCACCAATGTCACATTTATTATCACAATTACCAATGTTAAACAGAGGAGATAAAATGGCGGTCAATAACTTGGAACGTTTAGTACAAACCTTTAAGAAAGTCCACAGTTCAGAAAACCTTACAAAGGAGGCTAGACAGAATAGAAGTGAAACCTTAATAAGAAATCCCAATGTGCTAGAAGAAATGGAGTTATCAGCAAGTGTATTAGATCTGGTTTTTACTTTATTTGAGCTAAGGAGAGTTGTTAGCGGAAGTCGTCAAACTACCCTTGGGAAAGATGGTGTGTGTTATAAAATGCTGGAACACATGAGAGATGAGGCCTTAGGCATAATACTAAAATTATTTGGGAATATATTTGGGAATGTGGACAACTTCCTGCAGTATGAAAACAATCAATAATGGTGTCAGTTCACAAACCAGGGAAGGACTTACCAGATCCATCAAATTACCGACCTATTGCAGTAACATCTCAATTATGTAAAAGAACGGAACATATGGTAACAGAAAAGAGCATGCAGGGGGAGCAGTGTACTTGTATCAGGATAAGGGTTACAGATCACCTGTCAGTATACACTACAAAACTACTTGCAATACTATTGGCACTAGAGTGGATATAGGAGAAAGGGATTTAAAAAACAGTCATTGCTTCAGACAGTTTTTCAGCACCATCAAGTATTAACTCTGAAAAGTCAGCAGACAGAATGGACATAATTAATGAAATATAGCTATGCATACATTATGCATAAAGGGCATAGTTATACAATTTATCTGGATACCTGCTCATATGGGTGTGGAGGGGAATGAGCAGGTAGATACTTTGATGAAACATTCACCGATATGGCAGTTCTACTAGGAAAGGCTGAGGTGAAATCAATTATTAACAAGTATTGCAGGGTTTGGCAGGAGTACTAGGACATCATTGATACAGGAAGACATTTGCATCAGATTCAAAAGCATGTGGGTATTGGGAGGAAGGAGCGATTGAAGCGCAGAGAAGAAAATATAACACGTTTGAGAACAGGGCACACACCTATAATCTGTACAGGATAGTCAAACACCCAAATGGAAATTGCTCTCATTTCAACCAATTAGAAACAATGGAACACATTTTAATAGATTGTAAGAAGTATGACACCCAAAGGAAGAATCTCATCCAGTTATTAAAAAAGACAAGCATCATGATTTCTCAATGGCAGGGCTGCTAGGTAAATCTACAGACAGGATACATCATTATGTTTAGGAAGGAAATTGAATTTTTTGTTTTTGTTTATTTGGCTTCTTGGTAGTTCTGCATAATCTCTTGTCCACACTCCATTCGGTGGTGGTAATGTTGGTCTGCCAATATATCTCACAGAAGAAGAAGATGTCATTCATCTCCATTTGGGTCACAGGCATGTCCAAACTATTCCACAAAGGGCCGGTGTGGCTGCAGGATTTTGTTCCAACCAACCAAGAGTACACAGTTTGACCAATCAACTTTCTGAAGACTGAGACTAGAAGATTTTGATAAATCTATAATCACATCAGAAAACAGGAGATATGGTTTGGGAGCTAGCCCTGATATCATTAGCTTCAATAGCTCTGTTTTTGTAGTGTCTGCCTTTGAACCAGCTCCACTTTGTTATATATCAGACTGTTGTCTTTATACTGTTCCATATGTTCTAGTGTTGTTCCAGAAACACCACAGCTAATACTATAGTATTCAACTGATGACAAACACTGAAGCCAAGTGGTTCATAGTAGTTAACCCAGTCTAGCCACTGAGCTAGCATTTGGTGGTGCTAATATGCCATTGACACAAACAGCCTGTTCTATCTGTAACCAGCTCAAATCATGTGTGTCTGTGAAGGATAGAACTGTTGTGTGTGGAGACTGTAAAACAGGGTTAAAAAAAAACTAAACAAAAGTGAGAATGTTAAAATCGAATTATTTAATTCTTGCCGTCCAACACTTTGCCATCCACCATGGCACTTATAGACGGGGCAAAGAGAATGTGACAAAGTCCAAAGGGTCAATACATGGATAGATTCTAACAGATGTACTTTAATAAAAAGGTACCCCCAAAACACAAAAGTATTTATAGAAAGGGGACCCAAGTCACATACCTACATCATCACCACCACTCCCATAGACAAGCACCTACACAATCACATATTTCAATATTGATACACATTTCTTCTGTATCTTTTTTTTTTTGGTTCCATAGATATGGCTGCTGCCGGACATGTCCAATCTGAAGATCGGTTCCTTTGTTCCATTTGTCTTAAGGTCTTCAGTGATCCAGTCACAATACCATGTGGACACAACTTCTGCAGATCCTGCATCTCTGAATACTGGGATAATAAAGAAAACTATCAGTGTACCACGTGTAAAAAAAATTTTGACCGAAGACCCGATTTGTACAAAAACATATTGATCTCAGAGATGGTGGCTCAGTTCACATATGAAGAACAGAAGGTAGAGCTGAAGAAGACAGAGACTGACATTGAGCAGATGATCCTGGAGAGACGAGTGAAGATCCTGGAGATCCAACAGTCAGTGAGGATCAGTAACAAGTCTGTTCAGAGACGTCTGGACCAGCTCATTAAGGAGATCCAAGAAAAACAGAGAAGCAGCGAGAAACAAGCTGAAGACTTCATCAAAGAGCTGGAACAGGAAATCTGTGAACTGGAGAAGAGAAGCACTGAGGTGGAGCAGCTCTCAGGCTCTGAAGACCACCTCCACTTTGTCCAGAGGTTCACATGTGTAAAAGCTGCTCCATCCATGAAGACCTGGACAGAGGTCAGTGTCTGTCCACCATCATATGAGGGGACTGTGGTGAGAGCTGTGTCTGAGCTGGAGAAAAAACTCACAGAAGACATGAAGAAGAAGGTTGATGCTGAGCTGAAGAGATGTAGATGTAAATGTAGACGTAAGCCCACTACAACATCACCGATTGATACGTTCAGCTCATCTAGTTTTGATTAAGCCTGATAAATCTACTTTGAAAATTATAAATGAATATATTATTTGTATTTTATTTCTTTAACCCACTTTTTTCTGAGTTACTTGTCAGGTACTAGTCTTGGTACAGAACTCCAATTAGAATCATTAAATGTAGAATTAGTAAATGAAAACTTTTCTGATTGTTTCACTCAGGGGAAACATAGTTTTTCTTTCTTTGTACTTTATAAGAATTCAGAAGTTGTCCTTTGTTACTTTTACTTCAGTAAAAGTAACAAGCTTTATGTTTTATGTAAAGCACCTTGAATTGAAATTTACTATACAAAGAAATTAACCTTCCCTAATGGAGCTGAATCAGTATTTCTACTTTTACTAGAGTATTTTTCCACAGAAGCAGCTGTACTTCTACTTCAGTACAGAATGTGAGAACTTTTACCACCTCTGCATGTGTTCAGAGTGATGGTGTAGATCCAGATCCAGAGCAGTGACATCATACATGAATTCAGCCACTAGATGAAGCTGTTGTCCACACTGTGTGTGCATGAACCAGTCCTTCCAGTGTTTGAAACTTTTACTGGGAACCATCCATCAGATCCATGGGTCCAAACACTGGGTCTTCAGAATCCTGCAGATGATGGGACCAGCACGGAACCCATCCAGCAGGTCCATGTGGACCTCAGAAGAGTCACATTTGGGCTGCATATAAGGTTTCCAAGTGGGTTGGTCCACAGTTTCTATGGTAACCCCACGTGTTTGCCCAGATCAGAATGAAATATATATATATATATATATATATATATATATATATACACCATTTTTGTTTCCACATAAGGGTATTTTCATGTCATATGATGCAACATTATTTTGTATTTCTTGCAATAAATGAATTGTGAAGATTTTCCATGAGCCAACTTATGACTAATTGTTTTCACAAGTGAACAAAATCACTTGTGAAATTGAAGTTCATGCCCTGAATTTTGAAAAATGACAATTTACATGAATTTACAATGAAGTGTGTAACATTTAATTAATACATTCTGTTGGAAAATGATTTGTTTTTCTCCTAAAACCTTTTTTGGATGATAAATATTAACAAACAAATGATAATATCACAAAAATGTAATCCATTTAGTCAGAAGATTGGATTTTTCTAAATAAAATTAGCATAAAACCCTGACCTGATTGACACAAAAGTGTCATTTTTGTGTCAGCTCCAAAATGGTCCTAATTCAGTTGAATTGAATTCCCAGTGTAATGAATGTTTCATTAGGTTTTGTCTTATTACCTCCACCAAAGAGCTACTAATTCGAGTCCGTTTGTTTGTTTGTCTGTCAACAGGATTACTCAAAAAAATTCAGAACAGATTTTGACACAATTTTCAGGATGAGTTGGGTGCGTCATGGAACAAAGATTACATTTTGGTGGTGATCCAGAAGAAATCCTGGATTCTGGATCACTTTGAAATTTGTTCTCCATTTACCGCAATGTAAAATTTCAAAGTGATCCAGAATCCAGGATCTCTTCCGGATCACCACTAAAATGTAATCTTTGTTCCATGTGACACTCCCAACACATCTTGAATTTTTTTTAATCAAAATCCATTCAGAACTATTTGCGTAATCCTGCTGAAAGTCAGACAGACAAATAAATAAACAAATGTACTCTGATTTATTACCTCCTTGGTGGACCCCTCTTTATTTGAAGGGGGGAGGTCTGCCTTGGTGGAGGTTTGCGCTCTCAGAGTGCTTTTCTAGTTACCTCCGCCAAGGAGGTTATGTTTTTGCCGGCGTTTATCTGTTTGTTTGTCTGTGTTCAAGATAACTCGAAAACGTATGGACGGATTTTGATCAAATTTTCAGGATATGTTGGAAATGTGAACTGATTTCATTTTGGGGGTGATTGGGGTGGGGGTCTACGTTGGTGGAGGTTTGTGCTCTGAGTGTTTTTCTAGTTTCTATTAAAGTCACAGATTGACAAAAGCACAGTTGTACCAGTTTTTAGCCTCCACTTTTGGAGTCATATAAACTCTGTTCATCAAAGTGCAGACGACACATGAACGTGTGTCCACAGAGAATATTTTACCAATGCCCCTCCTTCTCTTAATTAGCCCCTCCTCCTCCTGATTAGCTTCACTAAAGACTTGCGGAGCAGTTGGAAATCCTGAAAACTTAAGTACGGCTGTCTTTGTTTAGATGTTAGCCGCCTGATACACAACAACAACAGTGAAAAGAGGCAGCCATGTTGATTATCTGTACACCAAGGCAACCGCCCGAAGTTTCCCTCATTTCAGCGCTAACAGACTCAGAGTTTTCATTAAACCTACTTTCTGAAGCAGATCCTTCCTTGAACTCTTAACATCTCTGCAATTGGTTGATGTAACGCTACCAACATGTCGTCTTGTGTCATGATGGGATGGTGCAGGCTGCAGTTGGACCCTTCTTCAAAACTTAGCAAATAAAATTTACATTTGAGGCCGCACCGACACTAAATTTTGATGTCAAGTAGGGGCCACAAAATATATCATCCCACGGGCTGCAATTGCCCCCCCCCTCTCACAAAACACCTCAGGATAATCTTTGATTTCTCTTTTGTCATTCCTTGTGTCACCCTAGTGTCTCCTGGAAAAAACCCACCATGTATTATCATCTACTGTGTCCTTGTACATTGTTATGTATGTGCTTGCGTCTCTTGTCTACTCGCCGATACTCTTAAATTCTAATCAGTGGTGGTGCCTTTGAATTGGCAGCGGCACACACGAGTTTTGGAGGAACTGTACAAACATAATTTCGTTTGATCTGTTGTGACATGTGAAATGACAAGAAAGTTTCATTCATTCATTCATTCATTCTACTTTAGACCACACATCTCCTCAAACTTTAAAGAAACCTTCAAAGTTTTATTGAAACTGCAAACACTGAAACTTCAAGGGGTCACTAGCAGCTTTGTTTGGGATTCATAGAAAGTGATCCATAGATGGAACAAGAACTTTTCCAACTGCACACGAGTCTATCTACGATGTCAATAGTATTGGTTACCAGTCATGGAACACTTGTTTTATTGTGTGCACTGTGAGTGAAAAGGCCACTTTGGTTCTTGAGGATTGTATATTTGCGTCTGATGATGCGTCTGTTTTGAGCCCAAACTGGGCTCATGGCCTGCGGACGGTCTAAGCGCTGCCTGTCCATCTTGGCTACTTGTCTTTGCTTGGCAGAAAGCTCAGGGAACTGCTGAGTGTACAGACGGTCAGTGTACTGAAGTTCTGGCGTTATCAACCTCTGACAATGAGTCTGGGTTTCTGGATCTACATCTGTGTTTAGGTTGTAGCCCTGAATGACCGCTGCTCCATACTGGAAAGGTTTTAACCCACTGTCCTTTATCATTGACGGGTCAACTGCCCCACCGTCTTTAAGGCAGATGTTAGCTAACTTGGTCTGTAGCTGTCTCAACTCAGTTACCTCCTTCTTCATCTGCTCACGCCCAATCAATGTGTCAATTTTGTGCCAGAATGTGGCGTTAAAGTGCAGGTATAGCCTCCAATCTAAGGCGTTCCACCTCTTGATCATCTCTGCAGTTTCTGGTGAAAGATGGCGACGAGTTTTCTCACTGCGACTGTTGAGCTTAAACGAAACAACATCTTCCAGAGACCAGCAGAGAGCGTGTTTGAGCAAGATCATAGACTCATCGAAGTATTCCGAAATAAGAATAAGATGGAAGTCTCGTTCGATGGCGCCAATGGCCCAGCTCACTCTGTCCTCCAGATATTCAGAGTCAGCCGTGACATCGTTGTTGAATCCGAAATCAAAAGCCAAGATGTTGTGAGCGTAGTGGTTACTGGGGAGTGACGAGTTGTACTGGGTCCAGCACTTGTTCAGGAAGTCGTTCAGGGTGGGGGTCTTGTGGAAGGCAGGGATGCTCTTATAGTAAATGAAGATGGACTCCATCATAGCCACAGGATTTCTCAGGATGGAAAAGTAGAAGGAATCCCCAGGCATTACCTTTTGCACCTGGGACATACAAGAAAAAGGATTAATCTTTCTCTTCAGATAAGAACTGTCCAAGTCAGACCTAAATGGACCAAAGTCTGGACCTGATGGATCCAGATGTTTGTGTTTTATCAGGGTATGGGATCAAAACTATAAAGACTAATGTGAGAATAGGATTTATATTCTTTGATAAATATACTATAGATTATTAATATATGTTTGTGTGTGATTCTCCTGAACAGGAACATCTGACACCAGTGCTGCTGCTGCAGTGTCTTATCTTGTGCAAAGCTCAACAGCCAGTTAACAGTTAAAAGTCCTCCAATAAACACACAAGGTTTGCCTTTTCTTGTCCTTTACTGAAGCAGAGGTGGTCAAAGTACTCACAATCTGCACTACAGTAGAAGTACAGTTACTTGTGTGAAAAAATACTCTGGTAAAAGTAGAAGTACTGATTCAACTCCTCTACTTAAGTAAAAGTAAAAAAAAAAGTACAATTTCTCAATTGTAATAAAGTAAAACGTAAAATATTTTTTTGTCATGAACACAATAATACTTATTTAACCAGGAAAAATCTGAAAAGTTTCAAAAGTACCTAAAATAAATCCTTTAAAAGTTGAGTTTCTGTGTAGAAAATGTGTTTGATCAGGTCACAAAGTTACTCAGTTTAGTGGACATGGGCAGTCAATTTAGGAAAAATAAAAAATACAAAGTTACAATTGAGATAAAAAGTCATCATGAGATTTTAAAAAGTTATAGAAATATAAGATTTAAACAAAAAATGCATAATTTTAAGAGAAAAAGTGAAAATTTTAAGGTGAAAAGTCAAGATTTTGAGATAAAATGTCAAAATTGTGAGTCCAAATCCTATATAATATACATAATATATTATATAACTATAATATATGAAGCCACAGATTCTGATTTTCCATCTTTTTCATACTGTCACATCTGTTTAGTTTGAAAAAGTAAGAAGTCTCTTTTGAGAATGTAAGGAGTATGAAGAAATAATGATCTCAATAAATCGCTATACAACATGGAGTAATTGGACGATGCATACAATAGCACTTCTCTGATTTAACGCACATATTAGTAAAAGTATCCCCATATCCCTGGAGAACATAACAACTACAGCAGCAGACATGTTTGTTTGTTTACTTCTAGTTAAAGCTGTCATTTTTGGTTATGTAACAACTGACGGAACAAACTGATGATGTTGAAGGATTATTCCAATTCAAGCCCTACCCCTTATAGCTCTTGTTTGAAGGGGTTAGGGGTAGGGCTAAGGGGTGAACTTGTATTCAGTTTACTCTCCAAGGCTGAAGCATATCAGACACATTCAGCACCAAACAGTATCATGAAGGCTCCGTCTTAAACTGCACGTCTGCACTGGACTGAACTGTGTAGATCACACGTGTCAAACATGTGGCCCGGGGGCCAAATCTGGCCCGCCAAAGACTCCAGTCTGGCCCTTTGGATGAATTTGTGAAATGTAAAAATTACACTCATACATTAATCATTTTAGTTGAGGTTCCACATTTCGACCAATTCACTGTCATAAAATAACATAGAAATACTCACAAGTCAAACTTTTTCTCTTTGTAAATGTAAATATTTTCATTTAGTTACACTAAAAGAAAGTATACTTTTGTAACAAATCTGTATGACCACAACAAATATGAACAACCTGAAATGAGAAAGAGAAATAAGTAAAAAAAAAAAAACATTTTATATTTCACATATTACTAAATATTTTGTGTATTTGTAAGCTATAATAGACACATGTAAATGACAAAGTAAAGTCTAATAATGTTAAATTATACATTTATTTCAGTTTGTTCATGCTATTCACATTGTTTGAAATGATGGTTTGTAGATGTAAACATTTTCATAATGTAAATTGACTTTTTCCCTCTAAAACATGGCGAATGGTTTGGGGTTGATTGTTATTTATATATTTTTATTTTACTGGCCTACTTCTGATCAAATTTCGCTGAATGTGGCCCCTGAACTAAAATGAGTTTGATACTGTCCAGGTGTAGATAATCACTGTGGCCACCAGGTGGCAGCAAAACATCAATTACCTCACATCGACATTTTTAAATTGATATTCCTTTTTTTTTTTTTTTTTTTTTACTTTTACCTTTGTTACATCATGAATTTAATTTAAGAACTTTACCTAAGAGACAACATATGATATGTCCACACTAGGGTCGGGAATCTTAGTTGTAAGGTCAATACAATACACATCTTAATACAGCCTTTACGATATGACATATTACAGATACACGGGTGGCATCTCATGATACGATATGATTCACAACCAAAGCACAATGCAGAGGAATTAAGCTCATTCTGATTCAACATATTCCTTCTATTAAAAAAAAAGGCTGCAATTCAATGAGCTGGATTATTTATTTATTAAATAATTCCATGAAAGTGTCTTCAGTTCAGTTTCAGAATCTACATGTTATAACTGAACTTCTTACTCCTATGAATCAATGTGTAATGTAATGTATTTGTCATGTAGGTAAAACAACAAAAAAGATTCTGACACTTTTAAGAGACACCTGCACAATGTATTCTGTGATGTACTGACTGTGACTGTTTAAATAATGCTGCGTTTCCACTCATATCAGCTTGACTTTGTTCACTTTGGTGTGTTTGCATTATGAAAAAGGACCTGGAACCACGGTACCGGGTACTAGTTTTTTGGTATCACTCCACCCAGGTTCCCAGTGGTACTAAAAAGTGACGTATAAACCCTGGACACACTGATTGGTGAGACAGTTGTCCCTGTGCCTTTATAAAATACAGATGTAGAAGTTGACAGTTAATATAGCAGTATGTTAATCCACATGATGACATCCCATAATACTACACCATGGTCGGTGTGGGAGGTTCAGTCTTTGGTGACCGACGTAAAAATTTAGACGAGACAACATGAAACGAGTGAGTTTATCAACAATTCCCTGAGCAGATGATACAGAAGTAACACACTGCATCACTATGACAATCAGGTACTGTAAAGGTAGTACTATTGCTATGATGATCAGGAACTTTAAAGTCAGTACTATCGCTATGATGAGCAGGTACTATAAAGTAAGTACTATCGCTATGACAATCAGGTACTGTAAAGTCAGTACTATTGCTATGACAAGCATGTACTCTAAAGGTAGTACTATTGCTATGATGATTAGGTACTGTAAAGTCAGTACTATCACTATGACAAGCATGTACTCTAAAGGTAGTACTATTGCTATGATGATTAGGTACTGTAAAGTCAGTACTATCACTATGACAAGCATGTACTCTAAAGGTAGTACTATCGCTATGATGACCAGGTACTATAAAGTCAGTACTATTGCTATGACAAGCATGTACTCTAAAGGTAGTACTATTGCTATGATGATTAGGTACTGTAAAGTCAGTACTATCACTATGACAAGCATGTACTCTAAAGGTAGTACTATCGCTATGATGACCAGGTACTATAAAGTAAGTACTATCGCTATGATGAGCAGGTACTATAAAGTCAGTACTATTGCTATGATGATTAGGTACTGTAAAGTCAGTACTATTGCTATGATGACCAGGTACTATAAAGTAAGTACTATCGCTATGACGAGCAGGTACTATAAAGTAAGTACTATCGCTATGACAATCAGGTGTTGTAAAGTCAGTACTATCCTGGAATGGAAACCCAACCAAGGCGAGTCGAGCTGGTACTAGTAGAAATGTGGCAAAAAAGAACTGGTTCTTTTGTCAAAAAGAACCAGTTCTCAATCCCATCAGTAGCCCCGCCTCTCCTTTGGGGGGTCGGAGTAAGCAGCTAAAGACACTAATGTATGAACTATAACCCCTAAAAGAATGTGTGCTTGTTTTCTCATGAAGCTCACCTCAGATTTTTGGAACCTCATGTGGTTGCACATGATATGGAACTCCTTGATTCTTCGGTTCTTGATGCCCTCCACGAAGTGCGAGGTGAATAAGTAGGGGTAAAAGAGCTGGCTGTATTTGTTTTGAGGGAGGGCAAAGGTCAGGTTCCTGCTTTCACCATAGCGATACAGGATGTTGAGGATGGTGCTGCTGGCTGTTTTGTGTGTCTTCAAGAAGACGATGTGAACCTTTGGGAGGCAGGTGGACCCCTGGTGGATTCTGGGAGGCTTGAATGGAGTCGGGCTCTGGAGGGGTTTGGGCTGGGGTTTGGCAGATGGGTCTTTCCTGACGGTGGAGTCCAGGCGGCGTTGGTTCTGGTGTTTGGACAGAACGGCTGAAATGCTCCTGCTGTCCCTGGAAGAACTGGTAACTAGATAGTGTGTTTGGTGTTTAGTGGATGTGTGTCCATGGTCTTCAGTGTGGACGTGGGGGTGGGACGCTGTCTCTGTGTGCAGTGACCTCAGGTTCTGGATACCGATGCCTCCCCACAGGTTCTGCTGCTGGTTCACAGTGAAGCTCAGATGTGGAAGAACTGGCCTTTTATCATTCCTACACAACCACGAAAAACAGTGAAATGGAAAATAATGAAAACAATAGATATAATCTACTTTATATAAGGAATATAATGCACTCTATATAATACGGGATAGCAGTGACGGGGGAATCTGGGTCAGTTTTTAGTGGTGGGGGGTGACAGGGTCACCTGTACCTGGCCTGACGTGCGACAAAGGTTTGAAAGCCGATGCAGACCAGGAGAAGGATGAGGAGGATCCACAGAGAGTGACGCCTGCTGCACAACGCACGCCTCACACACCTGTAGAGGACACACACACACACACACACACACACACACACACACACACACACACACACACACACACTGAGCTTCATAACACAAAGTAAACATGACATGGAGTGACATGACAACACTTAGATAATAACAGTTATTGACCAAAACATAACAAATGGATTCAGCACCGGATTCAGTTATTCCACTTCCCGTTCACTTATTCCATTTCCTGTTCACTTATTCCACTTCCTGTTCAGTTATTACCCTTCATGTTCAATTCAGTTCATGGCAGCCATGGCTCAGTTGGTAGAGTGAGTCGTCCAATAACTGAAGGGTTGGCGGTTCAAATCCCGCTCTGTCCTACTCAGTGTGTTATGTCCTTGGGCAAGATACTTCACCCTCCTCACCTCCAATGTAACTCAGTGTATGAATGTTTGGTGGTGGTCAGAGGGGCTGTACGCACAAAATGTCAGTCTGCCCCAGGATAACTGTACACAGTATGAGTGTGTGAACACAACATCTGTGGAAGGGTGTGAACGTACAGAACAGACTAAAGAAGTAAAGTTTCTAATGAACATCATGTTTCTGTCAACAGTTGACCGAACTTCAGTGCATGAAGATGCATTTTTTCATCTTGACACTTGATCAAGTATCTGCTGAAGAGGTTCAACGTGTGTTTTGTTGTTAATGCCAAATGCAATTACTCTGTCTGTGAAACACATCTACCCACGAGTAGAAAGAAACTAACCTTGAACCTTAAATGTTGAGACTGGAGTACACTGTGTGAAAACTAGTGCTACCAAGACATTCAAAAAGAAAGATTCCAACAACACTGGAAAAATAAGGAAAAAAACACATGGGAAATGGTCTTTTAAAAAAGACCAAAACATCTTTTTTGTTTGAGAGGTTTCACATTTATTTTATTTATGTATTACAATATATATATGTTTTCATTTAAAATATTTTTTTTCCCTTAATGAATCAGTCTCATTATATATATATATATATATATATATATATATATATATATATATATATATATATATATATATAAACCCTTTGACACATACTGGTCACTTCAGTTCTTCTACAGTTGTTCTCTTGTATATTCATGGGTTTTGTTGTTTTAGTTCCATATCAGTCAGTTCATATCATTACAGTAACTTGGTTGTTCTTAATACCTGATCTACACTAACATGTTTATGTGTAAATTAATTGCTTGTTGTCATTGACAGTCTCTTCTTCAACAAATACTACATTAAAATGTTTTATTTCATATTGTTCTGATATTGCATTGTAAATACACATTTCTTTGCTTCAAAGCTTAAACACATGTTTTCCAGCTGAGTGGACTTATTAGTAACTCCATGAAATAATAGGTTAAATAAAAAAGATGTCTAACACATACATTTTTTCATTCCTAAAGAGGAATAACAACACTTAGGTAACAAATCATGACTAAGTTTTTCATAATTGATGCATTAAATGGTTAAATACTGAGCAATGAGTTGACTTTTTCTGAATATTTAAACTCAACCTTCCATTCAGAACATGTCAACACTGACACGTCACAAGTTAAAGGGTTAACAGTGTCTGCTCTAAAGTGGGAGGGCTGGGTGGTGGTGGGGGTTACCCAGGGTTCCCTGTACTCCGTCAACATGCAGAGTTGGCTCTGGTTCTCCCGCAAAATTCACAAATACATGTGAACCCTAGGGCTCTAAGTGGGAGTCCACAGTGGCTCAGGTGGGTTCCTCTGTTTTCTACAAGAATTCCAAGCATGTGTGCAGCTGCGTCAACCCCCCCCCCCAGCAGCGTCTGTCCTGGTCACAGCGGGGTCACCCTGACCTCCAGAGGTGAGAAGTAACTATAGTATAAGTACTAGTACATTACTCTACTCAAATGTTGTTTTAGCTATCTATACTTTACTGGAGTATTTATTTTTCCTTGTACTTTTACTCTACATTTTGTCATAAATACTTACATAAATACTTTATATTCTACTGTACATTCTCAGAATTTTAACTTTTTCCAAACTAAATGGACATGACAATATGTAAAATAGTACTACTAATTCTACTGTGTTGGCATATTTCTTCCCTCTGTTCTATTAAAAGTACACTAAAATAAAGAAAAAAAAGAAGCAACAAAATTAACAAAATGCCAAAAAAAATGCCTGGTCCAAGTTCATTTTTTGGACAACTATAACAATAAGGTTAAAAATATCTCATAGTAGTTTAATTTCAGAGCTGATATCTGTCCTTTGAACATGTTTTCTGGATAAAAACCTAAATCACTTCAGTTCTTCCATCAGTATCTCTGTCACTGTACTGATAAAAAAAAAAAACAGTGCTTTGATTCATTCACTGTTTTTTTCTCCAACAAGGAGGTTATGTTTTCGCTGTAGTTTGGTTCTCAGTCAGCAACATTACTCAATAAATTATGGATGGATTGTGATGAAAATTTCAGGATATGTTGGGAGTTTCACAAAGGAACAAATTATTACATTTTGGTGGTGATCCAGAAGAAATCCTGGATTGTGGATCACTTTAAAATGTACTGTATTCTCTATTTACCACAATGTAAAATTTCAAAGTGATCCAGAATCTCTTCCAGATTACCACCTAAGTTTAAGCATTGGTTTCTTGTGACACTCCCAACGCATCCTGAAAATGTTATCAAAATACGTCCATAACTTTTGAGTAATGTTGCTGACAAACAGACAGACAAACTAACTACAGCAAAAATATAACGTCCTTTCTGGACCTCTCTTTATTTGGGGGGGGTCTGCCTTGGCAGAGGTTTGCACACTCAGCCAGAGGAGCCAGAATTTGGATGGAATATTTTTTTCCATGACTATAAAAAAACACCCCAAAATGCACTAACAATATGTTAAATTGTACTAAAATACAGTAAAGTTCACTAAACTAAAATAATGACAGGTTAAATATAGAGATGCTAAAGCAACTGTGGGTCTGTGTGGGGTCAAATATGCTAAACTAAATTAAATTAAACTAAACTAAACCAAACTGAACTGAACTAATGCAGGATTACATGTAGAGATGCTGAAACAGCTGTGGGTTTATGTGGGGCAGAAATGTTCACAAGTCACTTTTTCCAAGTCCAAGTCAAGTCTCAAATGGCTAAAATGAACATTTTCACATTCGATGCTATTTGAGATAATACCGCATTGCTGTATATTTTTGCATTAAGTATGTAGTAATTAAGTGTGGTGAAAGCATGGAGGCCTTACTGTACTATATATTCCATTATTTCACACTACATCATCAAAATTTATCAGAACAATGCATATGCAATGTGAAAAAACATCCCAAAAGCTTTGTTTAAATTTGATCAAATACCCTGTGGCAGCACGCGTGCGTTAAAAACCTTTGCATAAATATCAAGGGAGAGAAACTATTATTTCTACCTGTGATTTTCCCATAATGTCAGGTAACACATTGGAAAAACTGAAACAAATTAAATAATAAAATAAATAATTTCATGATAAGGAACTCGCGAGTCATATCACACAAGTCTAAAGTCAAGTCACAAGTCTTTGTTTGTGCGACATAAGTGTCACTCAAGTCCAAGTCTCAGACTCGAGTCCCCATGGGGTCATATAAACTAAACTAAACTAATGAAATGTTAAATGTAGAGACACAAAAACAACCATGGGTCTGTGTGGGGTCAAATATACTGAACTAAACTGAACTAAACTAATGCAGGATTACATGTACAGAAACAGTTGTGGGTCTGTGTGGGGTCAAATAAACTAAACTTCACATGGACACCATTACATACAGACAGAGTTTGGGGGCGGAGCCTCTGGGCCTGTGTGACTTTCCAAGAGACTGCAGATAAGGCCACCAGGCCCCGCCCACAGGGTTTCACTTATCACGTCCAATCAGCAGACTGTAATCTGAGTCTGATAGGCTCTGTTTCACCTGCGATCCAATATCAGCACTGATGTGATGGACGTTCGCCCGCGGGCACAGATTTGACCCTGAGACGGAGGGTCTGGTTTTTTTAACCCTTAAAGACCCAGGCTGGCGTTTGTGTCCATATTTAACTTTTCTGAAGTGATATATCACCATATTTTATCATATTATTATTAGTATATTTAGCATTTTTTCATTGAAAATCACCTATTTTCCTACATTTCATTTACTGATGGTATAGTTTAACCCTTAAGGCCTGATTTATCAGCGCTGACACATTTTGAATGGATAGTTTAGTTTTAATATTCTGAAAAATGTAAAATTTTTTACATCATGAAGTTGATGTATGGAGATAAACTGATTGAGAAAACAAGAAAAAAAACCTAAAACTAATGGAACCAAATTACAATACTATTTATTTATTTACTTCATTTTAGTTAATTGTTTTTGCACATTTTTTCATGTTATTCATTATTTTGTGAATATGTATTCATTTTTGTTAATTGTATTATTATTATTATTATTATTATTATTATTATTATTATTATTATTATTATTATTATTATTATTATTATTATTATTATTATTATTATTATTATTATTATTATTTTGTATATTGTTCTACATGTAGTTTTTATTTTATTGTTTTTATTACATTTTTCTTCCATTTGTCTTACTTTCTTCATGTTACTTGTTTGGGTTTTAATAGGTTAAGTACATCTTCTACCTTTACTGAGCGCGTGCAGAATGCCTCTGTGTAAAAGTTCATGTGACAGACTGAAGGAACCCGACACCTCAGTCCGACACACGTCCTCATAGGGCCTCGGGTTTCACAGGAAACAGCCTTCATTAAAATAATTAGAATGGAATGGAATGGAATGGTATATGTAGGGCAAAACATTTACACGCCATTGCCACCAAGTAAGAAACAAAAAATATACATGAACATTTAACCCATTCAGACTCACAGGTCACTAATTAAACACTTACGAAGTAATTTACCCCCCCTACCCTATGACCTACACTTTATGAGTGCAGGTCAAAGGTCAAGGTAACCAAAAATGTTTTAACAATGATCAGAGATAGGACACGTCGGGAATGTCCTTGTCATTCCTGTGTACTCAGTTTTACATAGAGCTTCTTTTTACTCTCACTGTTGATGTGAGGAGGACACATTTGAAGAGTCTAGGTCAAAGGTCACAAAAACTGTCAAAGTCTAAAGTCTCAGGAGAGTTACAACAAATTGTATTTTCATTTGCACCATCCACGGTGTATGAAAATGATTCTGATTCTGACTGAAAACTGAATTTTGGATATAACTTACAGACTTCCAATGAGTGCCAAAATATTGGTCTTTCATTTCTGCATCTATAGATTTTGACCCATTATTGACCCAAGAGGTCAGGGGTCACTGGTTGAATTTAAAAAAATTAATAAAAGGACTACAACAGAAAAACCAGAGATAGAGACTTAGTTACTATTATGAACAGATAGAAAACCTGGCATCAGCTTCAAAATGGTTGTATGACCTTTGACCTTAAGTCAGCATGAAATGTCAAAATGAAGGTCACATGATTTTAAATGGTCATAACTCCAAAAATATTGGTAATAAGTACTCACTAATGTTGACAGTAAACTGTATTTAGGGTACAAAATGGTATCATGACCTTTGACCTTTGCTGACTTTGAAAGGTCAAATCCATAGTCTCACATTTGGAGAAGGAGATGTTCATTAAGAGATAAAATATTTGCAAGGGGTGTGGTTTGTTGTGGCTGGAAACACTTGTGTTGTGTTTTATTTGACTGGAATTATAGGAGTAAAGTGTTGGTAACATTTTATGTGACAGGTGCGTTCACAATACGTTCAAAACAGCTGTTATAAACAAAATATGAAGCATCCATGACTGTTTCATGACACATGACTCAATGTTCAGACCAAACCTTTCATGAATCACATTCCAGTCAAGGAAAAGAATAACAGAATAACCTATAAATAATGTCAAAAATGGACCAAAATCTGATACATGTGAAGAGAAAGAGTAGAACGAAACAAGAAAAAACCCCAATACATCAACAAATATGAACAAATTCAGTAATAATTCTAAAAACAAAAAGCTTCAAATTTTACTGATTTATATGAAGACGTTTAAAACTGATCATATTTGTTCAGATTTTTCCCATTTTTTAGTTAAATTCTGTAAACTAAAAACTGAATATTCTATAAAAAATGTCAAAAATGGACCAAAATCTGAAACATGTGAACAGAAAGAAACAAGAAAAGAAAAATAACATCAACAAATATGACAAATGTAATAATAATAACAAAAAGGGCTGTCAAATGAATGTATTAATGCATATTAATACATCATCAGGATTAACCTCATTAAAAAATTTTAATGCAATTAAATGTAACAGTTGTTTTGTTGAAAATATTGAATAAATGTGTTGAATTCGTATATATTAATAATTTTGCATATGTTTTGGATATTTTATCAAATTTTTTCGTGTATTTTTTTTCTGTATTTTAGAAGACTTTTTGAATATGTTTAGATTTTTCTTTACTTTTTTGTGTTAGATTAATTTTTGGGGGAATTTTAGCTTGATTTGTGTATATTTTTTCTCCATGTTGTCTGTGTTTGTGTATGTTTATGTAGTTTGTGGAAAATTTGAGTAAAAAAAAAAAAAACGAACAACAACCGACATAAAGTCTTTTGATTAATAATAATCAAAAGCAAACCCATGATTAATCTAATTAAACTTTTAATCATTTGACAGCCCTAAATAACAATTATTATAACAGAATGAGCAACAAATTAGACTTATTTATATCATTAAAACTGTTCATATTTGTTCAGATTATTCATATTCCATTTTTAAAGGATCATTTGCAAACAAAAATATACTTTTTCACTGTTAAACTAGTAAAACTGTCATTATTTATAGTCTGTTGTGGTTCTGATCCACTTTAGATGTTACTGGTCTGAATGTAGATCTGAACCCAACTAACATGTGCCAACGTATGAATAGTTTCCTCTGACTGCAGGAGCATCATTTTTCATTATCTGTCTTCCAGACATAGGAAGGCACTGAAACGCAATATCATGGTTAACGTATAATTATGAGAGAAAATAAAGTCTCAATTATGAGATATAATCATAATTATGAGATTAAGTCAGAGGATTGCGATAAAAATTCATAATTACGAGATATAACGTCAGAATTACGAGATATAACGTCATTATTATGAGATAAAAAGTCATAAATTAGATTAAAAAGTCATTATTATGAAGAAAGAAATGCTTATTTGTAATCTAAAAAGCAGAAATTATGAAATAAAAAGTTTAAACTATGAGATATAGTCATAATTGAGAAAAAAAATCATAATTATGAGCTATTAGTCATAAATCAGGTAAAAAAAAAAAAAACCCTAAATGTTTAGGTAAGAAATGTATAATTAGAAGATTTTTTAAGGAGAAATGATAATATAAAGAGCCAAAACTATAAGATGACATCATAAATTTGTTAAAAAGTCAATAATTATTAGGTAAGAAATGCAGAATCCTAAAATAAAAAGTTAAAAGTATGACATATAAAGCCACAAATTTGTTAAAAAGTCAGAATTATTAGGTAAGAAATGCATAATTATAAGATAAAAAGTAGAAATGTCTTACCGTTGTTGGTTTGTGTTTGCCATCGTTTACCAAATTAGTTTGTGTCACTTCCTTTACCATGTTAGTCTGTAATATTATATGCTGCAATATAAAGTTGTGCAGAATATCAATTGGATATTTACAATGTGTAATCTGTTTTACTAGGTCTTATTTATATTATTAGAACAGATGCTACTTTATCATTAAGGAAGCAAAAGGTCATGTGTTATGTGTACAATGTGAGAAGGGGGTGGGATTTGATAAGTTTTCTTCTTCATCTCCTTTTTGAACACAACATATTGAATTTATTTTGTTATTTTTGGTGTACGGAATAATTGCTACTGCATCTCGATTAGCTTTATTTTTTGTTTATTTGCTCTGCCATTAGTTTGTTGCACATAAATAACTATTTAATGTTTGTTTTTCCTGATAAATGAATGAATGAATTATGAGAGAAAAAATATTTATGGTATAAAAAGAGTCAAAATTACAAGATAACAAGTCAAAGTTATGAGAAACCCCCATCAAAATGATAAGAATATAAATAAGAATTGGGGTAAAAAGTCAGTATTATAACAAATGCATAATTGATAAAAAGTCCAAGATTCTGAAAAGAAAAATCATAATCATGAAAAAATAAGTCAAATTATAAGATTAAAAAAATCCATTTTGAGATAAAAATATTAAATTATGAGGTAAAAATGCATAATTAGAAGATTAAAAGTAGAAAGTCCGAGTTAAAAAGTCAAAATTCAGAGATAAAAAGTAATAAGTATAAGATAAAATGTCAAAATTATAAGATAAAAAAACATTACCATGAAATAAAAAATCTAATTATAACGTAAAAAGTCAAGTCATAAGATAAAAAGTCAAAATTATTAGAAAATAAATCAGAATTATAAGAGGGAAAAAAGATTTAATGACAGATTAAAAATCTAATCCTATCACCAGAGGAAACAATTCTGAGCAAATCCGGATTTTGACCCAATCCTAGTCCTGGTCCAGGTCCTAGTCCTGGTCCCGGTGTGTGTTGCGAGTCCGCGTCCCGGTTCTACTTCCAAACATCTGTCAGTAAAAAGCCCAGAATCGGAGCCCAAGTCCCACAGAACCAGAGGATCCGAACTTACGCGCTCGCGGAGCTGAAGGGTTGATCCCGGACCCATCTGCGCGAGGACGGCGGCAGCATCTCCACGGAACCACCGAACCCACGGAACCACCGACAGTCCGCGGCTCCGGTCCGACAGTCGACGCACTCCGGTCCGATTTCACCCTCTGTCTGACACCGCTGTGTGTGTGTGTGTGTGTGTGTGCGCGCGCGTGCGTGTGTGTGTGTGTGTGTGTGTGTGTGTGTGTGTGTGTGTGTGTGTGCGTGCGTGTGTGTGTGTGTGTGTGTGTGTGTGTGTGTGTGCGTGTGTGTGTGTGTGTGTGCGTGTGTGTGTGTGTGTGTGTGTGTGTGTGTGCCCCTCCTCTCTCAGATCTACTTTACTACAGGACCAGCTGGTGTCAAACATAAGGCTCGCGGACCCAAACCACTGTTCTGCTGAAGTACAAAACCCCACAAACAAGTGTTTCCTCCGAGCAAGGCAGCATTATTATCACATTATTATGACCTTTTAAAAATCTGATTCTAATGTCTTTTTATACCAATATTATGACTTTAATATTAATATTATGATGTTTATCTAATTCAGGGATATCTAATCCTGTGTCCGCTGTCCTGCATGTTTTAGATCTTTCCCTCTTTTAACACCTGATGCTCATCATCAGTTTTCTGCAGCTTGATGACAGGCTGACCGTTTGAATCAGGTGTGTTAGATGAGGGATAACAGCCCTTGAGGATCAGGATTGGACACCCCCGATCTAATTAATATGACTTTTTCTGGTATTATTTGGACTTTTATCTTGTTATTATTACATTTTTATGTGAAAATTAAAACTTTTTATGACTTATCTCATATATTTTTTATCTAATTATTAAGATTTTAATGTCAATATTAGGACTTTTAGGACTTATATCATTATGACATTTATCTCAGAATTTATATATATATATATATATATATATATATATATATATATATATATATATATATATATATATATATATAATCATGGAAATATGCCTTTTTTGTCTAAATGGTAAATGGACTGTACTTATATATCGATTTTTTTACACCACATGGTGCCCAAAGCACAGTCTCTTATTTATGACTTTTTATCTCATGATTCTGACTTTATCTCAGAATTCTGAGTTTGTTTTTTAATCTCTGGCCTGGTCTGGTCTGGTTTGGTTTGGTTTGGCCTGGCCTGGTCTGGTCTGGTCTGGTTTGGTTTGGTTTGGCCTGGCCTGGTCTGGTTTGATTTGGTCTGGCCTGGCCGCAAATTTTTTTTTCCCACAACAGTTCCGGACACCAATCTCATCTCATTAGCATATAGCCAATCAGCGTCGCCCTCCCACAGTCAATAACATGGCAGTGGCTGCAGTGTGGTTTCTCTTCATTTCTATAATAATGATCCAGAGCCAATTGTCTACATTTATATTGTATTTTTCTACCTTCATGATGCTCAAAGCGCTTTACATTAGCTTCACATTCACCAGTAGGTGTCTAAGGTTTTTGTCAGTCCTACTGGGGGCCTAAGTCAGGGTTCAGTGTCTTGCCCAAGGACACTTCAACATGTGGATAGCCAGAGCTGGGACACGAACCACCAACCTCTAGGTCATTGGGCGACCCACTCTACCAACTGAGCCACAACCGCCACAGTTGTCACACTAGATGTAAATTTAAATGGTCATTAAAAAGCCCCAATATGTCAGAAAGCCTGCCTGTCAAATGGTAGAAATCAGTTAATTAAAATAAATAGCTATGGTTTTTGCTTGTGAGTCCGACATGACACTGACTCTGAAAACTCCTTGACAACTCCCTACGTGGAACATGAGAAAAAGTAAACAGGTGAAGGAAATGAAGGTTCGCTCTGATTGGCTATATGAGATTGGTGTCCGGAACTCTTGTGGTCTGGTCTGGTTTGGCCTGGCCTGGCCTGGCCTGGCCTGGCCTGGCCTGGCCTGGCCTGTCCTGTCCTAGCCTGGCCTGTCCTAGCCTGGCCTGGCCTGGTCCAAATGAATGGGTTCCAGTCAAATAACAACAGAATCTTTAAATACTGACAAATACACAGAATTTTCTACAAAACTAAAACAAACACAAAAACAAAACATTACATTTTGAACATATTTACACTTCCCAACTATCCTTTCACAATAAAATACAAATAATTGTATTTATAAAAACAAACATGAACCTGAAATGTGTAATTGTGTTAAGAATAAGATGACACATATCGTACACTGCCCCCCTCACCAAAAAAAAGTCACACATACAATATTTGACTGAACCACCTTTAGTTCTGATTATATGAGACTTTGACTTTTCTTTTCTTTTCTTTTCTTTTCTTTTCTTTTCTTTTCTTTTCTTTTCTTTTCTTTTCTTTTCTTTTCTTTTCTTTTCTTTTCTTTTCTTTTCTTTTCTTTTCTTTTCTTTTCTTTTCTTTTCTTTTTTTTAGTCACAATACTTATGTAGTGCGACAATAATATTTATTGTATTTTTCCCCCCATCCATAGTTGCATTAATTTTTGATTATTGATGATAATTATGATTAAACCACTGCATCAACTCTTCATCATCTCAAATTAGAGTCTGGACTTTTTGGAGGCAAATTTTTATGTGTAAATCATGTCTCATGGTCCCTGAAGTATTCTGTCACAACTCTGATGACCCTGGTGTCCAATCTGTTAAACATTACAGACATGAGAGGACACTTACTGCATCAGTTAAATTAAATAATATGTTCCAGCTGAAACATTATTAACCACTGAAGTATTTATCCATGGAAGAATCTGAACTATTATCTTTGTTAAATTCAGTGTCAGTCCTGTAATCAAAACCAAACTGTGTGACTTTTTTTTTTGCCAGACAGTGTAGAAACTTTTATTATTTAATAACTTCAACTTCGGAGAACTTTATTTTTCCTTTCAGAAACTTCCTTTAAAAAGTACAACATAAAAGACACATTACATATATCACTATAAGCTAAGATTATAGAAACAATAAAAATATTTATTAAAATAGGTTTTAAAAAGTATTATAATATATTATTCAATTCAATTCAATTCAATGTTATTTATAAAGCCCTAAATCACAACAAAGTCGTCTCAGAGGGCTTTACAAAAACATAATCAACTACAGAAATACATGAAAAGTCCCAAGCATCCCCTGTCCTTAGACCCTCCTTCTCGGCAAGAAAAAACTTCCAAACCCAGTGGGAAAAAGAAGAAATCTTGAGGAGAACCACATTGAAGGAGAGATCCACTCCCATGGACGGACAGGCTATAGATGAACGTCCATGTATAAATGCAGGAAGGGGGGCTGGTCCAGACAGGCAGGGGCGGTGGTCCGGGGTCACAGGTCAGCACAGGCGAGATACTCCAGATCCTGTCGCCCATGGCTCCCATGCAGACACTGTCAGGAGAGCCACCACTCCCCCCAGGGGGGGAGGGGGGAAAGGGGACACCAGGTGACTAGTCATGAACAGACTTGGTAAGAAAGATATGTTATAAAAATTACAGAAACAGATGTGAGGAAGAGAAAGAGAAGAAAGAACTCAGTGTCTGTACTTCCCCCAGCATTCTAACTCCTAGGGCAGCCTAGACTGAACTGTGACTCATACATCATGTATGATGTATGAGCACATCATTATGTTCAGCCTGTGTTCACTATGGTCCATCCCAGCTGATCAGGTGTTTCTATTAAGAAGTTCATAACATTCTGTCTGTTTTGTTTCTGTTTTTTTTTTGTTTCTGTTTGTTTTTGGGCTGAAAATGCTCACGTACACAGAAAAAAGTAAAACAATGAATCAACTTAAAAATTCTTCTTCAATTTGGACTTTTTATCTCACAATTTGGACTTTTTATCTAATAATTTAGACTTTTTATCTCATATTTTGACTTTTTATCTGAAAATTTTAACTTTTTAGGGTCACACATAAAAAAAATAAATAATCTAGTTGAGTGTACCAAATTAAATTTCATAGGGTTAGGGTTATTTTAATTTAATTTGATTCACTTACCTAGATTTTTTTTATGTGTGACCTATTGAAGAAGAATTTTTAAGTTGATTCAATGTTTTACTTTTTTCAGTGTAGAAATAATAACTTTAGGCAGAATATTATTACAATTGAAAACATTTTTCAAATGAAAAAATATTTTTAGGGAGATATACACCTTTGTTTGTATAATATTAATTGTTTCAGAATTGAATGGGGGTGTTGCAGTAAAAGACAGTGCAAAACTCTTTATTTTATTTTATTTTAAGATTAAATAACATCTAAACAGATGAGTTATTTAAAAAAAAATCATCCTCTTACAGTTTTCATGAAGGTAAACCTCCAGGTAAAATAAGTAAGATTCAACTTTTTCAGTTCTTCTTCATTGGTTTTTGTTGTTTTCAATTTTTCTCCATTTAGTTTTCATTAGATTTTATTATTGTTTTTTACTTAATTTTTCTTCCCTTTGTTTCTTACTTGGTTTGTTCCACTTATTATTTTGTTAGTTTATTATTCACTGGTTGTTTTTTATTGGTCATTTTGGCTGTTTTTGTTTATTTTGTTGTTTACTTTATTCTTTTTCTTTAATTGTGGAATTGCTAAAATCTCAAGAGTTAAAGGGAGTTAACATAAATGTCTGAATGTTTGTAAGTCTACAGTGTTTTACCTGTTAAATAAACCTTAAAAGTGAGTGTTTTTCTCCAAACTACAGGGTGTTACCTTTACAAAGAGCCCATTCTTTTATCTGTACTCCAAACGTTTGAAGAACAGCTGCAGTTTTAATTTGCAGAGGGATTTTTCAGGTGTTTTAAGCTAAATTACCCCAGAATGGTACATAAGAGGTTAAAGGTCATAAAAACAGAAGTGCATATTATGTGTGTTTGTCCATTTAATCCACATGTGAATCCGATGACTTTCTTTCTTTTAGTCGATGGTAGTATTTTTCATTCCATAAACACGTGCAATTTTTGGAATGAATGTTCGTGTGACTGTGTTAATGTTCCTGCTCTATCACTGAGATTAGATTGTGTTTGTGTAAAACGTCCTACAAGTATATTTATGAGAAAGAACTCAAACATTAGAAGAAAACAAGGTCGTTTAAAGGAAAAACATCAGCCTGACAAACCTAAGGCATGCCCAGACCTGAAGGAAAACTAAAGGGAAAGTAAAGGAAAACTAAAGGGAAACTAAAGGAAAACTAAAGGAAAACTAAAAGGAAACTGAAGGAAAACTAAAGGGAAACTAAAGGAAACTAAAGGAAAACTAAAGGAAAACTAAAGGGAAACTAAAGGAAAACTGAAGGGAAACTAAAGGGAGCTAAAGGAAAACTAAAAGGAAACTGAAGGAAAACTAAAGGGAAAGTAAAGGAAAACTAAAGGAAAACTAAAGGGAAACTAAAGGAAAACTAAAAGGAAACTGAAGAAAAACTAAAGGGAAAGTAAACGAAAACTAAAGGAAAACTAAAGGGAAACTAAAGGAAAATGAAGGAAAACTAAAGGGAAAGTAAAGGAAAACTAAAGGAAAACTAAAGGGAAACTAAAGGAAACTGAAGGAAAACTAAAGGGAAAGTAAAGGAAAACTAAAGGGAAACTGAAGGGAAACTAAAGGGAGCTAAAAGAAAACTAAAAGGAAACTGAAGGAAAACTATAGGGAAACTAAAGGAAAGCTGAAGGAAAATTAAAGGGAACTAAAGGAAAACTACTTGGAAACTCAAAGAAAACTGAAGCATAAACCCAATTAAAAAAGAAACAAGTCATGCCAGGAACAACAAACCCTGCACCCTCACAAATATTTTGGCTGTTAATGGACATCTCCCTCTAAAAATGTGAGACTATGGGTTTGACTTTTCAAAGTCATACAAGGTCAAAGGTCACATTTTGAAGCCCATGTCAGCCAAACAATATTATTAAAAATGTCTTGAATTAAGCAAAATAAATGTTGGATTAAGTAATAAATAATCTTGAATTGAGCAAAAACATCTTAAATTAAGCAAACAACAACAACAACAACAATAATAATAATAATAATAATAATAATAATAATAATAATAATAATAATAATAATAATAATAATATGAAAAAAACTAAGACATTTTGAATCAAGAAAAAATATGTTAACATATTTAATTAAATAATTAAATAGCTAAATAAATCTTGAATAAAGCAACAAAAAATTCTTGAGTGCCATAGGAAGACGAGGGGGGTGGGTTTAAAACATTTTCTGAAAAAAAAAAAAAAAGGTTCTGTATGTATAGAATAGAACAGCATAGAGAGCATGAACAGCATGTTTCTGTGTGTGTGTGTGTGTGTGTGTGTGTGTGTGTGTGTGTGCGTGCATTTCCATCCCATGCTCTATATTTATTCCCACTCTCCTCCGGACATCTGCCATATTGTCTGAGGTTTATTTTATCCAGGGTTTAACATAAACTTTCTTTGACTGACTTCCTGTTGTTCCTTCATGTTGTCGTGTTCTCCAGGATGGAGCTGCATGAGTTCCTTTCCACTGACTGAACGTCTTTAACCCTTTACAGTTCACTCTCAAAGTCAACAGAACACACCAACAGTACCTACTCCTTTCACCAAACATTCCAAGTTCTTACTTCAGTTCATTTTGTTTGTGTGACAGACCTCCATAAAGAGGTGGTCTGGGGTATCTGTAATAGTTAAAGGAGGATATTTGGGTCTTTAAGGGTTACATGTTTTCCATGTTTTACCCATGTAAATACTATGGTGGTAGTGCCACAACAGAAGTAACTCTACTACAGTCTAATACGTACATAAGTAGAGTGACAGAGAACATGGTGGGTGTCGTATGGTTGAATGTCGCCCCTTCAACAAGGAAGTCAGTGCTTCTTAACCTGGGTTAAAGCGAAACCTCAGGGGTTCATCAGAGGTCAACACACACACCTGACTCATATGAGACATGATGACCATCACTGACTAATGTGATCATGTTACATTTCTTGGCCAGTCTGTATTTGTCTGTTGTGATGGTTCACTATGTGATTTATTTTAAGCCAGGGGTGCTCAGTCCTGGTCCTCAAGAGCTACTATCCTGCATGTTTTAAATGTAGCCCCCTTCCAACACACCTGATTGAAATGATAAAGCTCTCATCCAGTTCTGTAGAAGCTTGATACAGACTGTCAGGTGTGTTGGAAGAAGGAAACATTTAAAACATGCAGGATAGTAGCTCTCGAGGACCAGGACTGAGCACCCCTGTTTTAAGCCATCCAAACTAAGCCAGTCGATAAATTCAAGATTTTTGTTGCAGCCGATTTAACAAATAAAAAACTTTATTTTTTTTTCTTTTCACACATGCTGTACAGCAACAGTTCGAGTGTTGCCATTTGGAGTTCTGTTCCAGTTCATGCACAGGATCTGATACTGACTTGGGCTCATACCGCAGCTCCAGTCCACACCTCCACCAATGTTATGTTTTTACCATTGAAATTCATGATTTCATTATATTCTTTTTTGAAAACAACAACCTGTTAGTAGTAGCACTCAGCAATCAATGGGCGGCTGTGGTTCAGTTGGTAGAGTGGGTCGCCCAATGACCAAGAGGTTGGCGGTTCGCGTCCCTGGCTGTCCACATGTCAAAGTGTCCTTGGGCAAGAAACTGAACCCTGACTTAGACCCCCAGTAAGACTTCCCGTAGACCTTAGAAACCTACTGTGTGTGTGTGTGTGAATGGGTGAATGAGAGGCTAATGTAAAGCGCTTTGAGCACCATGAAGGTGGAAAAGCGCTATATAAGTGCAGTCCATTTACCTTCCTCTGAAGACGTCTTATTAATATGGAAAGGTACTGGTTTGAGATAACAAATTCTGGACACACTATCCGGCGTCATTAAAGACCTTGGGACACTTGGGTTTGCCTTTAGGGACCCTCTACTTACTACCACCAATGTTGTTTAGAACTTTAGAAGAGGTCTAAAAAACACATAAGCTAATCACTTCCATGCTAAAACAGTTTGGCTCAAAACGGCAAATTCGAAATTTGTCAATGTACATCTGAATGGTGTCAACAAAATGAGCTAAACTTATTTTTACTCCAGATAATACCTTTAACTCAACAGCAGAATGTAGGCGACTCTTTGTTGCAATGTACGAACATAGACTTAGTCACTAAAATGTAAGACTACCATTATTTGCGTCCATTTAATTAAATTGAAACGTAATGGAGTGTTATTAAAACCCAGGTAACCCACGTACTTAATGCCAGGCTTGGTAAAAGTACTCACATTCTGTACTTAAGTAGCAGTACAGATACTTGTGTGAAAAAAAATACTCTGGTAAAAGTAGAAGTACTGATTCAACTCCTTTACTGAAGTAAAAGTAAAAGTAAAAAAAAAAAAAAAGTACAACTTGTCAATTGTAATAAAGTAAAAAAATAAAACTGCATTTTTCTATTGCTGTGGATAAAATATCAACAATATTAAAAAAAAATAAAGCCTTTAAAAGTATGTTACTGTGTAGATGATGTGTTTTATTGTATCATGGTACTTAGTTTAGTGGGTATAGAGAGAACATTTTGGAAAAATTCAAATCATAAATAGTAGATTAAAAAAAAAAAAAAAACTTCTTAAATCGAAGTGTCACAATTTACATCCAAATGGTCTCAACTACTGTATATGTATGTCCTCATCTATAAAATGAGCTAAACTTGTTTTTACTCTGAATAATCCCTTTAAGTCAGTTTTTTTTTCTTCTTCTCTGTCTCCAGGAGAATCTTCATCACATATAAGTTTTCTTTGTGTATTGTTTCTTCTAAATGTCCAACATATAGAACAAGACAAGCGTTTGGGATTGAATATCTCAACACATCACAGAGAACTGAGGGCTGAATATTTATGCATTCCCCAAATATATGTGTATGATCTGAATCTATATGACGACCATAAATCTATCTTTCAACTAAAGATGCATTTTGTTACATATGTTCTGGATACATTTTCTTCAAATTTCCTGAGAAATTTCTCGAGATTAATATATTTTTTTTCCCGATTTTCCAAAACTCTTTCTACTCTATTGTACCATTGAACTGTGTCTGGTTCTTTTAATTGTTTCCATAGCCTTATGCTAATGTGTGTTGACACGTGTTAGCATGCTCATGCAGTCTGCAGCTGTTCATGCTTTTTTTTTTTTTTTTGTATTTCTGTCACATAAAAGCAAGATGTGAAGTCAAACTCAGAGGCAACAGCTTGTTCCATTTACCAACAAGTGGTTCCAGGCACAACAAACCTCACCCACTTGCACACATTTAACCTGGTTTTTCCCTATATGTTATCATTGCAAAAACACATTTTTTGGTGACCTTGACCCTTGACCTTTTACCTACATTCACAGAAATGTAATTAGATCTATTATGGACCATCTCACATCTTTCCTGAAAATGTTTACAGAAATTGTTCCAGTAGTTTTTGTGTAAAGTTGCTAACAAACAGATGGGCAGACAAACAGACAAAACAAACAAACAGTATCCTCTAAGGTCAAAGGTCATGACACCATTTTGAAGCCCATGCCAGGTTTCCTATCTGTCACTTTCAAATTTTACATTGCTGTAAATGGAGAATACATTTCAAAGTGATCCAGAATCCATGATCTCTTCTGGATCACCACCAAAATGTAATCATTTGTTCCTTGTTTCACATCCTGAAAATGTTATCAATATCCGTTCATAACTTTTTGGGTAATCCTGCTCACAGACGGACAGATAAACAAACAGACTTGAATTTAATACGTTCTTGGCGGAGGTAATAACCCTCTCCACTTTCACAGAGGGGGAGGGTTTTAAACAAAAAGAAAGTCAGACATTCAAAAAGCAGTAGGATGAAGTTTTACTTATAACACCAGTGAACCCCCAAAGACTGAAACTGCTGCATCAACTGCCATTACTATTATGGTCTGTTATCATGGTGTAGTATTATGGTCTGTTATCATGGTGTAGTATTATGGTCTGTCATTATGGTGTAGTATTATGGTCTGTTATCATGGTGTACTATTATGGTCTGTTATCATGGTGTAGTATTATGGTCTGTTATCATGGTGTGTAGTATTATGGTCTGTTATCATGGTGTGTAGTATTATGGTCTGCCATCATGATATAGTATTATGGTCTGCCATCATGGTGTAGTATTATGGTCTGTTATCATGGTGTAGTATTATGGTCTGTTATCATGGTGTAGTATTATGGTCTGTCATGGTGTACTATTATGGTCTGTTATCATGGTGTAGTATTATGGTCTGCCATCATGGTGTAGTATTATGGTCTGTTATCATGGTGTAGTATTATGGTCTGTTATCATGGTGTAGTATTATGGTCTGTCATCATGGTGTAGTATTATGGTCTGTTATCATGGTGTACTATTATGGTCTGTCACAAGGTTCAAGATTTAAGATGTTTATTTGTCATATTTAGGTTCAACATAAGGTCAACAATGCAATGAAAAGCTTAGGATCGAAACAACCATTTGATTCACTAGACAATAGACGAAACCAGGAAATAAGTGGTAAGGAAAACAATTGCACATAACGACACCAAGCAAATAAGTAAAAGAAAATTGCACACACAGGTAAATAAATAAGTACTTGCACACAATATTGCACCTAAATTATAGAGTAGGCTATTGTACAGCTAATAAATAGTGTTCAAGTGAGGTAGTGACAACATGTTATTAAAGTGGTTTAGTGCAGTATTATTGAGAGTTCAGTATTATCAAGAGCATTATCCAGAGCTTAGGAGTCTGACAGCTTAAGGATAGTAGCTGTCTTTGAGCCTTTAAGTGCATGTTGGCAGGCTCCTGTATCGTCTACCAGATGGGAAAAGTCCTCGTGCTGGATGAGTACGGTCCTTAGTGATGCTGTGTGCCTGCACTATGGTGTAGTATTTTGGGATATCATCATAGTGTACTATTATGGGATATCATCATGGTGTAGTATTATGGGGGGGGGGGCTTTTTTTTTTTCCTCCTTTTTTTCTTTAATTTCCTTAGCAGCGGTGCACTGTGACTGGCTCTAGCTCGGCCAAGAAGGGGTCAGGGGTCAAAGGTGGCTTGCGGCTCTGGCTAATCCACACCCTCCACCTGGATTTCGCCGTTTCCTGGCACAGGGAGGACATGGCGTATATTTTTCACCACTACAACACACTCAGGTACTCGCTAGGTTTTCTCACCTGGATCCCCGCTCCTTTTTGACATCAGACCTTCATGTTCACAAAACAAGATGGAAAAGTAGGGAAGCGGAAGTGCGTCTGGAGCAGATGTAGAATGGACCAATCAGAGGCCTTTTTTTCTGGTCTTCTCCGCTTCACTGTCTGAAGTGGGTCACATTTTTTGGGAGATGCACGCAGGTCATCTCAGGGGAGGGGCTGTCAATATAGTGTAGTATTATAGGATATCATCATGATATAGTATTATAGGATATCATCATGGTGTAATATTATGGGCTGTCATCATGGTGTAATATTATGGGCTGTCATCATGGTGTAATATTATGGGCTGTCATCATGGTGTAATATTATGGGCTGTCATCATGGTGTAATATTATGGGCTGTCATCATGGCGTAGTATTATGGGCTGTCATCATGGCGTAGTATTATGGGCTGTCATCATGGTGTAGTATTATGGGCTGTCATAATGTGGATTAATTCACCGATATATTTACTGTCAACTTACACATCTGTATTTTGTAAAGGGGCAGATTTACAAAGACAACTGTCTGACCAGTCAGTGTCTGCAGGGTTTATACGTCACCTTTTAGCATCACTGGTAACCTGGGCATGGATCTGCCAGGACCAATCAGGATACAGAACACAGTGTGTGTGTGTGTTCATATAATGTTTTAAAAAAAGAAGCAAAATTGCATTAAAAACATCTGCGAAACATTGCGACTGTGAATGGTGAACCATGTTACAGTGAGGGAACACTGTAGTTTAAATGTTATATTCAAAATTATATTTTCAACCTTTATTGTGACCTTTGACCTAGAGTCTTCAAATATGTCCTTCAAGATTCTGATGTCAATGCACATCAACAGTGAGAGCAAAAAGAAGCTGTATGCAAAACTGAGTATACAGGGTTTGCTTTATCTCTTATCATTTTGAAAACACGTTCAGATTAAATTCTGACTGAGCACAAACACAAACTCTCTGCACACATCAAGGATAGACTTTAGCAGCTGCATTTCACATTAAAATAAAATGTCCTTTTCATAGCAGTAATAGTGCACACATCAAATATAAAAACCATTTCATGCAGAGGTAGGAAGTAACTAAGTAAAAGTATTTCATTCAAGGATTTCTCTGGGTACTCCGGTTTCTTCCCACCATCCAAAGACATGCACTGATAGGTTAAATAGTTAATCTAAATTGCCTATACGTGTGAATGTGAGAGTTATTGTCTATATATGTTCAGCCCTGAGATGAACAGGAGTCTCACACAGGGTGTACCCCGCCTTCACTCATTGTAGCTGGATCAGCACCCCAGTGACCCCAGTGACCCCAGTGACCCCAGTGACCCCAGTGACCCCAGTGACCCCAGTGACCCTAGTGAGGATAAAGCAGGTTCAGATGATAAGATGAGATGTGACACGAGTGAGAGAGAGAAAGAGAGGAACTCAGTCCCTGTAGTTCCCCCACCATTCTAGCTCCTAGTGCAGCTTAGACTGAACTGTGACTTCAGCAGTGTTGGGAAAGTTCACCTTGACAAGGAACTAGTTCAAAGTTCAGTTCAAGTTACTCAATATGAATTAGTTCAGGGCTTTTTCGTTCTTTTTTTCGGTCTTTTTTGTGTTATTATTGTAAACTTATTATTAACCGTTCCTGACGTTATCCTGACCGTAGTCAGGAAATCAGGGGAAAATACCATCCTCTTCTCAGATGGAATCTCCAGTAAGTACCTTACCCCGGGGTTAACTTCCCTCTGCGGGTTCTTAGAACACAAGGAGCTGTTTCAGTGAGTTTCGTTTTCAATGTTTATTTCCAAGAACGGGACAACACCTGCTCCGGTCGCCGGTCACACTCTGTACATTTAACTCTTTTTCTCCACTCCCAAAAACTCTCTGCACCCCTCTCTCTCTCTCTCTCTCTCTCTCTCTCTCTCTCTTGCCCAAAACGCTTCTCATTGGCTATTCCACAACATTATGTTGCCAACATTAGTTCAGAATAATACAAAAATGACATCTATGATAATGCTGTGTTTTGATCCCATTTTATTCCTTATAGGACTCAATAATTACAACGTGATAAGAATGAAATGTGAACTACATAAGAGCGCAGTTCAATAAATGCCAGAATAACCGCGTTCACAACTTCCCGTTCATTTGGCAAAAGTGAATGAGTTATTCACGTTCGTCAAAAATATGATATACTCCGTGAACGATCGTTCAATGAACTCGTTCAGGTGCAACACTGGACTTCAGTCTGTTTTTAACTAACCTGAGCATAGTCTTTCTCAAACAGGGAGTGGAAGTCATTTCATAAACATGAAAGTAAATATCATGCTGTTTTACATATATATTCATTATTCTTCTATATTCCTCCACTGCTACTAAATTCAAATGTTGTGGTCTCCTGGCGTGTCCACACATACACCATGTTTAAGATGGAAAAACTATTTTTCTCTTGTTGTAACATTCATCAACATTATGGTTTGTATTTCACCTGAATGTAGTTGTGGAAAAAGTTCTTTCCTTTCCAGTTTTACATAAATTAACATTTGTGCCACGACTGAAAAAACACCAGTGGAACCTAAACCTAAAACTAACCTTCAGCCTGAACCTTAACCTAAACCTATAACCTTATAATGGTTCTTTAATGGTTCTATACTGACTCTATAGTGCTTCTATACTGGTTCTACACTGGTTTGATAGATAGATAGATAGATAGATAGATAGATAGATAGATAGATAGATAGATAGATAGATAGATAGATAGATAGATAGATAGATAGATAGATAGATAGATAGATAGATAGATAGATAGATAGATAGATAGATAGATAGATAGATAGATAGATAGATAGATAGATAGATAGATAGATAGATAGATAGATAGATACCCATTTCCACCATGGAGCCCACTTTCCTGACAAGCTGGTCCAGCCTCTGAATGTCCCTCATCCTTCCTCTGTCCCCAACACACCACAGCATAAAACAGGACACTGGACACAATAGACTGATAAAATCAATCTATTGTGTCTCTAATGGTTAAATAAATAAAATACAGTTCTACACTGGTTCTATAATGGTTATGTACTGGTCAACCACCCAGAGTGTGTAGATTTCCAAAAGCTGCAGACTGTGGAACAGTCATGCTGTTCCTTCTACATAAACAGTTGGTCCATAAACAGGTTCAGTCTCAGACACAGTGAATAAATATGTGCACCACAGACGCAGTAAAAGCATCTAGAAAATAGATGTGTCCCTGAAGGCTCATTCTCCTTAAATAGACTTTTATTTGTTTGGTCGTCATGAGTAAGAACTGATTTTAGGGTAGTCAGCAGACACACACACACACACACACACACACACACACACACACACACACACACACACACATACTTGTTTCTATGTCTCATGAGGACCAAGGTTGTAATCAAGTAGCCCTTGGATAGTGAATGTAAAGACATCTCTTTTAAAATAAAATAATAAAAATGAATAAATAAAACAAATTTAACAAAAAAAAAAAAAAAAATTATAATAATAATAACATACATAAAAATACATATTTCTTTAAAAAAGGAAACATCTCCAAACATTTGAAAAATACATGGCTTTCCACCTGTTTCTACCGTGCTTTATGAGGACAAATTAATGTCTTTATTGGGACACATCATTTATATTTTACTAATGGACTAGTGGGGACCTTTATTTATAGTTAACCTTCGTGGGGACCTGAATTTTGGTCCCCGTAGTGTCAGAGGTCCCCACCATACTGTGATTGTGTAAACACATCAATGTCCCCATAAAGATAGGAATAAAAGGACACACACACACACACACACACACTCACTCACACACTTAG
This sequence comes from Siphamia tubifer, assembly GCA_020466265.1. NCBI lineage: Eukaryota > Metazoa > Chordata > Actinopteri > Kurtiformes > Apogonidae > Siphamia > Siphamia tubifer. Next base: position 14,418,626 of record CM035795.1, read on the forward strand.
GGCCCGTCCACACAGCACTGCACCGTTTCGTTTGGTACCTGATAGAAAAGATATCGCGTCCACACAGTAATACACATACCACACCTCTAGGTTCACTGTACGACAGTCCCACTGAAAACACCACAACAATAGAAATAAAGTGCCTGCGTATACCGGCTGATACTGGCGCCAAATGCAACCAGAAGGCGTGTGTAGGCGTCTCTGCTGCTCGGCTTGTCTGATTAATATCTGTTGATTTTCCTTCAATAACACCAGTAAACTTAGCAGTGACTGCAGCTCTGCTACTACCACTACTCGAGTGTCCACTATGAAGGATGCTCTGCTACTACCACTATTCTGCTGTCCACTATGATGGACACTCTGCTACTACCACTATTCTGCTGTCCACTATGATGGACACTCTGCTACTACCACTACTCTGGTGTCCACTATGATGGACACTCTGCTACTACCACTATTCTGCTGTCCACTATGATGGACACTCTGCTACTACCACTACTCTGGTGTCCACTATGATGGACGCTCTGCTACTACCACTATTCTGCTGTCCACTATGATGGACGCTCTGCTACTACCACTATTCTGCTGTCCACTATGATGGACACTCTGCTACTACCACTACTCTGGTGTCCACTATGATGGACACTCTGCTACTACCACTACTCTGGTGTCCACTATGATGGACGCTCTGCTACTACCACTACTCTGGTGTCCACTACAGGGCTCTACAGTGCACCCATTTCACTCGCATTTGCGAGCAAATATTTCATCATGCGAACGAGGAAAACAAAACAGTCGCACATGTGCGAGTGCTTCTTGCAGCACACAATAAGGCACACAGACCTGAGGAGCTAATGAAAGTCTACTAGAAATGAATTAAAACTGCGTGAACAGCTCCGCATAGTCGCGACGAATACGGCACATATTGAAAGGATTAATCCTTTAACTCCTGATGCGTCAGCGCTGACACGTTTTGAGTGGATTGTTTAGTTTAAAAATTCAGACAAATTCAAGTGTTTTTTAACTGTTATTTTACTGAAAATTTTGTTCATGCAACTGATGTACAGGTGTCGAAAAGCAACTGATTAAGAAAAAGAAAAAGCCCAAACTAAAACTACTGCAACCAAATTACAACACTAGTTATTTATTCCTTTTTTTTTAACTTCATTTTGGGTTTTGTGGGTTTTTGTTTTTTGCCTTTTTTTCCACGTTATTTAGTTTCTGTTGATGTTGCTTATTTTGTTAATTTTTCTGTTTTTTTAATTTTCTTATTTTTCTTTAATTGTGTTCTGTTAGTGTCTTACTTTGTTCATGTTACATATTATTTTGTTAGTTTATTATTAATTTTTGTTCATTTTACTGATCACTTTGACTGTTTTTTGTTCATTGTGTTGCTTATTTTATCTTATTTTATTTTTTAACTGTGTCTCAGTCTCAGGAGTTAAAGGGTTAATCATTCTAAAATGGATCTAATAACAAGGCAGCCAATACAACGTTCTAAAATGGACAAAGCATCCCATAATACAAAGTTATGTTATGGTCTGCTCTAAATTAACACAAATGACAGCAGTCATTCAAGAATGTTGGTATCTGTGCGCAAGTACTGCACTGTAAATAAATAAACATTTAAAACTAAAACTGACTTGTGCCCCTATTTTTTTGTGTGCTCCTAAATTTTTTAACTTAGGGGCACGTGTGCTCATGGGAAAAAAAAAGTTAGTGTAGAGCCCTGGTCCACTATGATGGACACTCTGCTACTACCACTACTCTGGTGTCCACTATGATGGACACTCTGCTACTACCACTACTCTGGTGTCCATCCTGAAGGTCGCTGACCTGTTTATGAATGAATTTTGCAGCTGCTGTTTCTTCTGTTCGTGTGGTTGTGACATAGATAATAGGCCTTTCACTCTGTTTGACTTGTCCACACAGCAATGACAACGTTGTCCAATCTTCCCACTCTGGAACCCATTCTCAAAAGCTATCATTTTGGGGCACCCCAGATGCCGTTGCTGTGTGGATAGGGCCTTATTCACCAACACATGTGGAACTTCAAACATTAAAGGTGTGGTAGGAGACATTTTCCTGCAACAGTTTTTACTATATTCCTTAAAATCCCCTTCACATACTGAATACAACCAGTGAATTAAAGTTTAAAACATGAAAAATAAAAACATTTTGTCTTCTGTGGGCAGTGGTGGGTAATTCCAGGTCCATCCATCAATGTGCTGTCATGTATTGGTTCAAACCTGTTCAATGAACCAGCCCATTTTGATGAACACAATGCCTCATCCAGGTAAATGGGATAATTAATGCAATCACCTTTGTTCAGTGAATAGGTTTGAACCAATACATGACAGGACTTTGACTTGATGAACCTAGAATTACCCACCTGTGACTGAAAAAAAAACACCATCCAGCCATTTGAACCAACCCATTGATTGTCAATCAAACTCAACTAGCATTTGCCCCTCCTCCCTATGCTCGTACCCCTCTTCATGCATGAATAACTCCTTCAACAGATCAGGATAAGCAATGAAAAGGAAATGTCTCATTTGCCCTATCTCTGATCATTGTAAAAAAAAACAACACAATTTTGGTAACCTTGACTTTTCACCTTTGACCTACAGTCACCAACATTTAATGGGATCTATTCTGGACCATCTCACATTTTACCTGAAACTTTCATGGAAATTGGTGTTGTAGGTTTTGTGTAAAGTTGCTGAACCTGAAAGATAAACAGTCAAACAACAAACAACCCAAACCAAAAACAATATCCTTTGCCTCCCCTTTTGGGAGGGGTGGGTAGAAATGTCAATGGATTATGGGATGGCATCAGCTGATATGGAACTAAAATAACTGAACCTTGACTAAACAGACTGAGTACTTGGAAAGAGGAAACACTGTTGTCTGCTTATTCAAAGTTATTATTAAACACTGTCACAAAGCGGAACAAACACTAACCCCCCACCCCCCCATATGACACACCGCCGGTGTGGTGTGCTGGTAGGTCACACACACACACACACACACATATACACACACACATACACACACATATATACACACACACACACACACACACACACACACACATATATATATAAAATGCTAAATATTTATGTGAATATGTATTTTTGTGTAAGTAGTTTACTTTTTTTGGTTTTTATGTTTGCTTTGTTTGTCTTTTTGTCAGAAAGTTTATGCAAATCCTACTGGAACAATTTCTATTATATTTTCAGGAAAGGTGTGAGGTTATCCAGAAGAGATCCCATTACATTTTGGTGAAAGGTCAAGTTCACCAAAAATGTGTTTTCACAATGATTAGAGATAGAGTAAGTCAGGAATGTGCTTGTCATTCCTGTATACTCAGTTTGTATGTACCTTGTTTTTGGTCTCACTGTTGATGTGCACTGACATCAGAACCTCGAAGGACACATTTGAAGACTCCAGGTCAGAGCAGAGGTTGGGTTAACTGAAAATATTCTGTCATGGACAGAGTTATTTTCTTTAAGATGACATAAAAATTTGAAGGCCATCCATCATTTTGACAGATTAAAATACTGAGGACAATCTACAGAAGAAAGATTGACACAGAACCTAATGACAAGATGACTGGTCTGTCTGTCTGTAAACGGACAAACAGACCATAATAGTCTCCTGCCAGAGTAGACCCTACAGCACCACTGTTCACTACTACACTGGACACAAGTCCTGTACAGAACCTTTCCACAATATATTGTTTGAGGATTGACATTGCAAAATACGTGTGGCATGTCCTGCAATTATTTTTATTTAAATTAATTTTTTTATTTGCTCGCTCCCTCGTCATCTGAACCAGCTTTATCCTCACTAGGGTCACTGGGGGGCTAATCCAGCTACAATGGGTGAAGGCGGGGTACACCCTGTATGAGTCTCCAGTTCATCTCAGGGCTGAACATATATAGACAAACAATCACTCTCACATTCACACCTACGGGCAATTTAGATTAACCAATTAACCTATCAGAGCATGTGTTTGGATGGTGGGAGGAGTTCCCTGTGAAAACCCACGCAGACAACATGCAAACTCCACGCAGAAAGGTCTGGTGTGGGATTCAAACCAGGGACCTTCTTGCTGTGAAGCACGAGTGCTAACCACTGCACCACTGTCCTGCCCGAAATATGACTCATTAAAATGTAATTTGAAATGATGGATAATAATCTGTCATAACGGAAATTTTACGACCCAGTCTGTCAAAATGACAGACAATAAAAATGTCTGGCACAACCTCTGGGTCAAAGGTCACAAGGTCCAATGAGCACCACCATGCTGGTCTTTCAATTGTACATCTTGTGTGCATAGATTTATACCTATTGTTGACCCAAGAGGTCAGGGGTCACTGGGTCAACACCTAAAAAACTAAAATGGGGTATAACAGAAAAAACTGTGGAGATAGAGACTTAGTTTCTGTTATTGACAGACAAGAAACCATCATGACCTTTGACCTTGAGGGACCAAACCCATAGTCGTCTGTTTTTCGTGTCATTTGTCGCCTGTTAGTCGTGTCGTGTTGTCTCTGTCTGCGGTGAAGACATGGTTTTGTTGGTGACAGGCGGGTTTGTATATAGTCTGCTGTCTGTGCGTCGTAGAAAGGGGGGCGGTCGAGGTGGTGGTAGGGGGGGCTTTAGGCCCACAAAAGCCTCCTTTGTGTTCCTCAACAGAGAGGTAAACCAAGCCTGCACCAGTCACCCTCACTGGGGTGAACATGGTATTGTGCAACCCCCCAATGCCCCCACCCCCATTACACACATATACACCAACACATAGACTGTGTCCTTCTTCGTTTTAATGATGACATGAATCTTTAGTAGATTTTTTCCGGGTTCTGACCACAGACAGTTTATTAAAATGGTTTCATTCGTGTGACACATTGATTTCTGAAGCTGAAGTGAAGCTCAGTGGATGGTTCCTACCATCGCCTTCTTGGCAGCGTTATGCCTTTTCGTTCCATAAATGACAAAAATGTACTCAGAGGTGGAGCTGAGAACGTGGGGGTAATAAAGTGACACCCATTAAACTCAAGCTAAGAGTCAACCTGGAGCTAACGGAGGTAGACAGTCTAAAGCTTAAAGCTAACCTGGGGCTAACAGAAGTAGACAGGCTAAAGCTAAGGCGTGGTTTTAGTTGGCTAAAAACCACAGTTGTTACTCTACTGGATATCATAACATAACATTTTAAATTGGTAAAGGAATTAAAAACATAGTAAGCTCAGAGCTGAGTTCCAGTTCGGACCAAATACTGGTTACCTCTATCTAAACCTGGACTATACCTCCATCTAAACCTGGACTTTACCTCCATCTAAACCTGGACTATACCTCCATCTAAACCTGGACTTTACCTCCATCTAAACCTGGACTATACCTCCATCTAAACTTGGAACTGTTCAGACACTCAGATGGATGTCCTCTTCTCCAGTGCACCTCTGAAGATTGTTTTTGTTTTTCAAGGTTCTTCCATATCAGTGTCTGGTACAGTGTGTCTGTCTAGTGTCGCTGCTCAAAAACACTGAAGGTCAAAGTTCAAATTCCTGTGATATCATGATGAAAAATGTCAAGTGGTGGAAATTCCACTCTGGGAACACACTCCATTCTTCTGGTTCGTCAGATGTTCCTGTCCATGAGGGTCAGACCCACAAACATATCGATTCAGAATCAATAGAATATTCATACCATGATATAAACACTGTTCTGACATTAGTCCTGATCATTTTGTATCTCAGACCCTGTTAGAACACACTGTACAAATTTAACTCTGACCAAGTATAGTTGTCTAATTTGTCCAAATATCTCATCACACTTAAAGGTGTCATTCCACTGAAAACCACTTTTCCACGCTCCTTTTGGAATTTGATGGGTCGCCCTGAGTTACCAACACATGCTGCGTTTGTAAGTGGTGTGTCACCTCCACTGTTTGTATTTACTATTCATAGAAAACAACACAGAGAAACGAGTGACTCAGCCGGTCCACATTATATCATGTGGATATTGGCGTCACCCACGTGGGGTTAAGCC